>CM034154.1:205934364-206499857 GCA_019776745.2 Taxus chinensis
TGGTAACCTTCCAAGAGTCAGCTATAAATATCACAGTACAACCATCACTTCCCAATTTCCCTGCCGATATCAGATTTCTCCTTAATGTAGGCACATGTTTGACATCCTTTAATAGCCATGTATTCCCATTCTACATCTTAACTTGAACATAAATTTTTCCAACTATACTGCAAGGCTCATCATTACCAAGAAAAGCATGCCCAAAATCCCCTTGAACATAATCAAGAAAATAATGCCTATGTGGAGTAGCATGACAAGAAGCCCCTGAATCAGTGATATTATGCAAAGAAAGAATCAAAGCATCCTGACATACATTACCCGATGCCACATTTGCCTCCTTGTTTTCTTCCTACTGTTTCTTCTTGTCTCGAAGCTCCCAACAGTCCTTCTTTGCATGCCCAGACTTTCCACAGTTCCAACATACAATCTTGCTCTTCGATTTTGACCTTTCCCAATCTTTTGATTTTCCATGGTCTCCTCTATTTTTCTATCTCCCTCTAGTTTCCACTTTCAAAGAATTCCCTAAAGTAGAATATTCCCCAGAGCTTTTCCTTTGCATTTCCTTGCTTAGAATCACCCCTACAACATCCTTAAACTTGAACTTTGAGTTAGCTAGAACCGAGTTGCTTATCGCCATTACTAAGCTATTCCAAATTTTAGGTAAAGAGCACAGAATTAATAAAGCCCTAACTTATTCATCAAATTCTATTGTAATAGTAGATAGCATATTCACAACCATATTGAAATCATTTAAATGATCTGCTACTAAACTATTCTCAGACATCTTCATATTAAACAAATTTTTAATTAAAAATATCTTCTTAGAGGAAGAGGGTTTTTCATACAACTTCCCTAATTCATCCATTAGATCTTTTGTAGTCTTTTCCTTTGAAACATTAAATAATACCGAAGATACAAGACACAGCCAAATCGTTCCAGGTGCCTTCCGATCCAACAAATCACATTCTGCATCTGTCATACTCGAAGGTTTTTTCACCTTCTCAGACAACGGAGAATCTTCCATCTGCATCTTACAAAGACTGAAATTCTACCCATTGAATTTATAAACCCTATATCTTCCATCATCTGCCATAGCTCCCACTCAAGATAAAAATTTACTTGCGATTCAACACTTCAGCAAACCAAACCAAGTTCGGATACCAATTGTTGGGAAATAAGAGATAAAATATGTGGAATAATCCCTTACAGAATCACAACAGTAGAAACTAATATGTATAAACTATTACAGATCTAAAATAAAAGTGCAGAATAAATAGCACAACACAGAGAGACAAGATTTAATGTGGTTCACCCAATTTGGGCTATGTCCACAAAGAATCACTTGCTCATATTTTATTACAAGCCTCCACTCTCTCAATACAATACCCAGATTCATTTGGAGCTATGCTCAACAAACTCTACAGAATTCACACCCGAATTCAAAACACATCTACAATACATTTGCTTGTCTATCTATCATATGCATAAGACCATATAAATAGACAACTACTTAAGTAGTTTTACAAAACCATGGGTATCAAACAATGGGAAAAAAACAAAACCGTCCCATAAACCTATGGGTAGCCAAATAGGCATTTTTACAAAACAATGGGTACCGAAAAACCATGGTCCAAAAAATAGCCCATAACGGTTTACCCATGGGTTAATAAACCACCCATGAAAAATTACTTTAGGGGCTTCACCCCCAAACCACCCTGACCCGTTCACTGGCGAGCAGGACCACCGTAAAAATACCCGAGTGTAACACATAGAATATGTACCACACTCTAACATGAAAATAGGATCCACAAACATAACACATAAATCAATAACTATTTGCATATAACTAAATCATCATCTCTACTAAACAATGCTATCATTTGTCTAAAATTACAACATCTCAACTCTGTATTTTATCAATATAAACAAGATCATGAGATTAATTCTAAAGCTAAATCCTAATCAACATGATGAGGATTACAAATGTCAGTAATATAAATTTTCAAACAACACATCATCATCATCAATATAAAATATCTCTCAACATCTCTAAGAAGTCACACAAATCAAGCTATGAATCAAAGTCCATCGATAGTAAGAATATCTCTATTATCTAACATCACGCTAAACCAAAATGATATAATAAAATCCATGGCTATAGACAATAGTAATAACAATCAAAATATAATAAGTTTCAAAGAGGAGTGGGCACTACAGGTTTGATCTTCAAACCTTTGTATTCTTGTGAATGTGCAAACTTGTTGGATATGTTATCTTGGTTTAGTTGAATGTCTTGTAAGTTTGTTTGTTGTGAAGCCACTTTATTGGAAGTTTTCATTATTGCTAAATGGTTTCCTCATGGTTCTTTGGATAGGGCTAGGGTCCCATTAAGGGGATGACTTCTCCTAGTCTTAATGGATTTAAGGTTTGGCGGAGAGCATTTCCTACTCCCACTTGCTTGTTTTTTTATCCCTTTGTGAAGTTTGAAGAAAGAAAGTTTTGGAGCTACCTTTGTGGAGAGAACATGCATATTTAAGACTTGAAATTTGGATTGTTTATAGCCTTATTGTAACATGTTCATTTTCCTTTATCCTCATTTGAGTGAATGATTGTAATTTGTAATATTGAGATAAAGTTGTTGTATTTCTTGAAAATTCCTTAATATTGTAAAGTCTTCTAAGAGTGTCATATGTGAAATGTCCTTTAAAATGTATTGGTATTGTTAAAATAAATTACCAATACCTCGCATTGTTTCCAAGAAGTAGAAATTTGAATCAAGTTGAAATGAACATGTATTCTCTTCAATTTACGTAATTTACATATTTTCCAAATGTGATGTGCTTGCATTTTCTAAAAATATTGTGAAGCTTGTTAAAACCTATTGTTGTTGGAAATTGTTACTACTTACATCCTTGATAGAAATGGAATGGTTATCCTTTTTTTTAGTAAAAGAAATTAAGTTGAAGTATCCATACTAGAGATTTATTATTAAACTAGTTCAAGGGAAGTAGTTGTGAAAATAATTAGATTAAATGGAACAAAAAATTTTGTATTAACATTTTGTATAATGAGCTGTGTGATAAATAGTTTTATTTTTTTCCCCATTTGGTCTTATATGGAATCAAACATAAAAAGAAAAACAAATGACTAAACAAGTGAATGAAAATATAAATATAGCTATGGTTAAGTGCATTTCATTGGAATTTCCTACAAATTCCTTATATAAACTTAACTAACTAGTTTTCTTATAAAAACAAGAATTCAATTAAATTGGATTATTCTAATATTATTAATATATAGATATTATTATAATTTAATAATAATAATTACTTGAAATACTAATTTTATATATATATATATATATATATATATATATATATATATATTATCAATGTTATTAATAATAAAACATTTATTAATTCTAATATTAATCAAAAAAATTAATAAAAAAAAATTTATAACAAAAAAGAAAAAGAGAAAAAGAGGTTTGAAACAATTATGTTGTTTTTTTCAGTTTTGTTTAATTAAAAGGGGGGGCAAGGTCACCAACCCCATCCCACACCCCATTAATATATGGGATCGTGGGTGGGCTCAGCGATCCTCCCTCCCCGCCCCAACCCCCCCCCCCCCCCCCCCCCCCCACCTGCACCCATTTTAGCTAATTTTCCACATAAAACAATGCGGTGGGGGACAAGCCCCCACCAAACAATATTTAAATTTTGTTTAAATAACAAGCGACCATTCCTTGTTAAATACATTCTGTATATTTCTTTAAACCGTGACCTTAGTTTTGATATGGATGTGTGTGTGTCTATATATATATATATATATATATAGACATACACACACACACGTATCAAAACTAAGGTCACGGTTTAAAGAAATCTACAGACTGTATTTAACAAGGAATGGTCATGGTGATATATGCACACATTTATATATACCCAAAATGGGTGTACTCTAAAATATATTAATGAGAGAGAAAAAAAAAATTATTTTAAAAAAAAATTAGATCTATGGGAAAATGTAAATTACCCAAATGGGTAATTTGTTTAAATTTAAATTTAAATCAAGCTTACAACAAAATGGAAAACACCAAACCCTTGTATATGATATAGTAGGAATATAGAAATAAAACAATATGGATTTGGGATGTGTATATCCATTTCCAAGATTTCTCCCTTTCTCCCATGGCTTCCTCCTCTTCCATCTTCCCTTAACCTACAAAACCAAAATGAATGAAATGAGAAAGGGATGAATAAAAGCTTTCTTTAAGAGATTTTAATGTTGGTTTGAAATTCTCTCATCTAATTGGCAATATTGATTTCATCATAAGGTCAAGATAATTTTCTACAGATGTTAGGTGGGGGTTGGTGAGAAATATCATTTGATCACATGGGTCTTCTTTTGAATGGGGCCACTTGTGTGGTTTGAAAGTTAAATAACTTATTGCTTTTATTTTGATTTATTTTAAATAAACTCCCTTCCTTAATAATTTAGAACCACTTTTATATTGGAGAATTCAATTATTAGTTTTGTGTAAATGAAAGAGCTAGTTTAGTTATAGACTTTTATTTTAATTATTGTGTGATCTTAGACACCAAGGTATTAAATTAATTTAGGATTAATTGAATGAAATATTTTAAACCTAATCATAGATTAAATTCATTACTTTATTTAATAATATTAATTTATTTATTTTGTGATGACCATTTGAAACCTAAAGTTAACCTTACAATCACTTTTTTTTCCTTTAACAAAAAATATTCCATAATTTTTCTAGTATAATGTTTGGTTGGTTTTGGGTTTTGTGTGCGATTTTATTTTGGATGTTACAATTTCCATCTTAATTATCATCTTTATTGTCATCATCATCATCCACATCATTATTATCATCAGTATTTCTACCACCACCATCATTTTTGTCATCATCACTATCATCACTATTAATTTTACTACTAAAATTGATATTATTATAATCATTTAGAATAAAAAAATTCTTATCGCTAACACTATATTATTATTATTATTATTATATTAAGAGTAATAGTAATAGTCATCATAAACGTCATCCTTATCAACATGCTTATCTTCATCTTAATATATATGTAAATGAAGATGCCTCTTGGCATAATGATGACAACAATGAAAATGATAGTGGTGACGATGACAAACATGACAAATATGCCACAATTTGTAAACCTTAAACCCTTAATATGCATGATAACAATAACGACAATAATGATGACGGTAGAAGATGAAAATAACCACAAATGTGAAGATGACAATCATGATCATGATTTAACGATGATTATATCGATGATGATAATCATGAAGGTGAATATGATGATGGTTAAATGAATACCTAAACATGTATGATAACGATGGAGAAAATAATGATAATGATCAAAAATAACAAGAACCATGATCATGACAATCACAATCACGATATGATGATTATAGTATTTAATATCAATAATAATATTAAGATTAATATTCACGGTGATGATGATGAAAAAAATGTCAATGGTGGTGGTCTTAATGGTGGCAATAATGATTATGAGGATAATGATGACAATGATGACAATGATAGTGATGACAATGACAAAGATGACAACTATGCCATAGTTTAAAAACCTTAAACCATAAATATCAAAGATAGTAATGGTGTCGAGAATGATGATGATGACAGATGAAAATGACCATGACTGTGAAGATGACAATCACAATCATGTTCTAATGATGATTATATTGACATTGATAATCATGACGATAATTTTTTGGTCAGCATAAATTTAATTATATTCATTGTCACAATCGTTGTTGTCTAAGATGTTGTAATTTTCATCATCATAATCACAATTTTACTAACAATATTATTAATATTGTGATTATCATCAACTAAAGCATTTTCATCGTCACAATCATCATCATCTTTGGTGTTATCTTTTTCATCATCATCATAATCATTTTCTTTATCATCGTTGAAAATTTCATCATCATTATCTTTTTCATCATCATGATCATCCCTACTCACCATCAATAACACAATCATCATCATCATTGTTGTTGTAATCATCACAATGGTCATCGTCTTCAGTTTTTTTTTTTTTATTAGCATCATCATCATTGTCATAATTTTCATAATCGATATAATCATTGTAATCTTAGTTGTCATCATCATCATCCTCATCCTCATCATTATTATCACCACTATCACTACTACCACCATCATTTTCATCGTTGTAATCATCTTCAGCGTTGTCTTTCTCATCATCATCATAATCATTCTCATCATTTTTACGATCAATATAATAATTTTCATCATAATTTTAATCTTCGTTGCCATCGTCATCATTATTATAACAACTATCACTACTACCACCATCATTTTCGACATCATTATTATCATCATTTTCATTATCATAATCATTGTCATTATTATTAACAAAATATTATTATTATTATTTTATTAATAGTATTAATAATATTTTTGTTATCATCATCTTAATCATCGTCATCATCTTTAGTGTTGTTTTTAATTTTCATCACCATCATAATCATTGTAACAATTTTCATGATGTATATAATCATTTTCATCATCATTGTCATCTTTGTTTTCATCATCATCATCATCCTCATCATACGTATCACCAATGTCACTGTCACCACAATCATTTTCATTTTCCTCATCATCATAATCATCATCTTCCTCGATTTTTTTTTTGTTTTCATCATCATCATACTCATTTTCATAATTTTTGATGCGCCAGAATTAGCAGGAACTTGACAAGGTCATAACTTGAGTTTCGGGTGTCCGTTTGAGTCTGTTTTTTTTTTAAACCATGTGTTTCGATGAGACGAATGCAGCAGCAACCCACCCTACCAATTGGGGCAAGTTTTTGACACGTTTTTGGGCCCTAAATCCGCCATCTTGAGGCCAAAAATTAGGATTTAAATTATAGTTCAGTTTTTTCCTATTTTTGAGCATTAGTTAATTTTAGTCTATTACTTGCATTATGAGTTAGAAAGTTGGCAATTCCTCTAATTTAGGGATGTAGAAGATGTGTGGAAATTTCTGTGCCCGTAGGAATAAGCATGTGAACTTACTAAGAATAGCAGGTTCTAGTAAACTGCTAAAAATAGTAATTTCCGCCACCTAGAGTAGATTTAGTCAGAGTTAGCTAGAGTTTACTTGGAAACTCGAGTTGGGAGTTGTTTTCCTTTTTAGGAAACGTTGTAATTCATTATTTGATAACAATGAAGGAGATCTATTTTCTTTTGGAGTTCATAATATTTGCAGCATATCTGGTTTGATCCTAATTTGGCTACATTATCTAGTATCAGAGCAAGGTTTGAAGTTTTTTTTTTTTTTAAATGGCAGGAAGAGGAAGAGGAAGAGGAGGTGGTATTGCACATATGAATAGAAATATGCAAGATCTGCAGAGACAAGTTGTTCTACGCTTGCTGCAATGATAACCCATAGAGAGGAAATCAAGGTGGAGATGACACAGATGAAGAAGAAGTTTGTGAAGAGGAGGAAATGCAAGCACCACCATTAGCTTTTTAAGAAAGGATGCTTCGAGCATTAGAAGGAAAGAATGATGGGATAAGAGTTGATGTTTCAGAGTATGGTGGTAGTCTAAAACCAGAGGAGCTAATAGACTGGTTGACTAGCATGGGAAAAATTTTTGAGTGGAAGACTATGTCAGAAGCAAAGAAGGTAAAATTTGCATGCATGAAATTGAAAGGTCATGCTATGTTATGGTGGGATCACCTATAGAAAGAGCGGTCAAGAAAGGGGAAAGAAAGAATTAGGACATGGAGTAGGATGGAGAAGAAGCTGAAAGATAAATTTCTCACTGTGGATTATGCACAAACCCTTTACAGGAGGTTTCAAAATCTTAGACAGAACTTACAAACAGTGCAAGAATACACAGATGAGTTCTATAAGTTGTCCATTTGTGTAGAGCATGAAGAAACTGAGGAACAAATGGCTGCAAGGTATGTTAATGGATTAAAATTTTCTATTCAAGATGAGATAAGTATGCATAGGATTAAAAGCATGGAGGATGCCTATCAATTAGCCTTAAAGGCTGAGGAAAAACAAAATTGTCAAAGTTTTAGGAGATCACCTGGAATGAATAGAGGGGCCTCAACTTCCTTTCGGGGACGAGCTGGTTTTAGCCAAGGTAGGGGAGAATCATCTCGTGGATTGGAAAAGCTAGAGGATACGAGACAAGATTTCCAGAATCAACAAAGAGGCAGAGGATTTCCTAGGGGCAGAGGATATGTTGGCGATAGAGGATGGGAGGCTCCACGAAGACCATTTGTTTGTTACGAATGTGGTGAAGAAGGGCATCGAGCTTTTAAATGCCCACATACTTATACACATGACAAAAGGCAAGGAGATGCTCCAAGAGTAAATCTTGTTGAAGCTGAGCAAGTAGAAGATGAACAGGACCTGGAAATCCCACCAGATGTTGGAGAAAATCTGATGATCAAGAGGATGATTATTTCTCCAAGAAAGGAGGTCAAGAGGGATGCATGGCTGCGTACAAATATTTTCAGAACAAGATGCACTTCAGGAGGAAAGGTATGTAATGTTATTATTGATGGTGGTAGTTGTGAGAACATGGTTTCAAATGAGATGGTCGATAAATTGGGTCTGCATTGTGAGAAGAATCCTAACCCTTATCGTATTGCATGGTTTAAGAAGGGTAATGAAGTTATTGTTGATAAGAGATTTTTAATAATATTTTTTATTGGGAACAATTATAAGGATGAGATTTGGTGTGATGTTATTCCCTATGGATGCATGTCATATGCTGCTAGAAAGACCATGGCAATTTGATAGAAAAGTTATTCATGATGGGGGAAAGAATACTTATACTTTCTGGAAGGATGGCACAAAAATAGTTTTGCTACCTCTTAAAGAAGAGGGGAAGGCTGAAAATATGCTTTCTGCAAAGGAATTTGTGAAGGAGGCAAAGGCAACCGGTTTTTGTTATGCACTAGTTGCAAATAAGGATGAACTTGTAAGTGTTCAAATACCAATAGAAACATCAGAATTAATAGAAGAATTTTCAGATGTTATTCTTGATGAGCTACTAGATGGATTACCACCCAAAAGAGATATTCAACACCACATTGATTTGATTCCAGTGTCTTCACTCCCAAATCAAGCGGCTTATAGGATGATCCCGACATTGCATGCAGAGTTGAATAGGCAAGTGACAGAGCTCGTGCAAAAGGGGGTCATAAGGGAGAGCATGAGTCCATGTGCAACACCAGATTTATTAACACCAAAGAAGGATGGAACATGGAGAATGTGCACAGATAGTAGAGCGATCAATAAAATTACAATCAAGTATCGGTTCCCAATACCTCACCTTGATGATATGATGGATGTGCTTGCTGGATCTAAGTATTTCACCAAGATTGATCTTTGAAGTGGTTATCATCAGATTCGGATCAGAGAAGGAGATGAGTGGAAAACAACATTCAAGACAGGAAATGGATTATATGAGTGGTTGGTGATGCCATTCGGGTTATCCAATGCACCTAGTACTTTTATGAGATTGATGAACACTGTGCTACGGGAGTATAATGGTAAGTTTGTTGTGGTTTATTTTGATGATATCTTGATCTTTAGTAAAACTAAAGAAGAACATTTGTGGCATCTAAGGTTGGTATTTGAAGTGTTAAGGAAAGAGAAACTCTATGCAAATATGAAGAAGTGCACATTTATGCAAGAGAGTTTGGTATTCTTGGGCTTTATTATTTCAGTAGATGGGGTACAGATGGACTCAGAAAAGATAAAGGCAATTATTGAATGGCCTACTCCATGGAGTATAACAGAGGTAAGGAGCTTTCATGGTCTAGCAACATTTTACAGAAAATTTATTAAAAATTTCAGCAGTATTGTAGCACCTATAACAGATTGCACAAAAGGAAGGGAGTTTTTGTGGACAAAGGCAGCTGAGGATAGTTTTCAATTCTTGAAGAAGAAGGTGACAGAGGCACCCATTTTGGCACTACCAGATTTTGATAAAGTGTTTGAGGTTGATTCTGACGCCTCACATGTGGGTATTGGTGCTGTTCTAAGTCAAGGAGGAAAGCCAGTAGCTTTCTTTAGTGAGAAACTGAATGAGGTAAGAAAGAACTACTCTACTTATGATGTGGAATTTTATGCAATTGTACAAGCATTAAGGCATTGGAGGAATTACTTAGTGCCTAAGGAGTTTGTGTTATTTATAGACCACATAGCCTTGAAGTATGTGAATACCCAAAAGAAGTTGAATAGTAGGCATGCAAAGTGGGTATCATTTTTGTAGGGATATACTTTTTCTCTAAAACATAAATCAGGAAAACAGAATCAAGTTACAGATGCATTGAGTAGGTGTGTGACTTTGTTTACCACTATGGAAAATGAGGTGGTGGGTTTTGAAGCAATAAAGGGTTTGTATTCTTCTGATTCTGATTTCAAGGATATTGTTGAAAGACTAATTAGTCCATTGTCTGACAATGCAGGAGATGTATAGGATGAGTATATTTTACAGGATGGCTACCTATTCAAGGGACGCCAACTATGTATTCCAGTTGGGTCTATGAGAGAGAATATAGTGAAAGAGTTGCATAGCGGAGGGTTGGCTGGGCATTTTGGTAAAGATAAGATGATAGCCTTGGTAGCAGACAAATACTATTGGCCAAAGATGAAAAGAGATGTGGTAAGATATGTGGAGAGATGTCGAATTTGCCAAGTCTCGAAAGGCCATGCATAGAATACAGGGTTGTATATGCCATTGCCTGTTCCTAAAGGGTCGTGGATAGATCTGAGTATGGACTTTGTTTTGGGATTACCAAAAAACACAATGAGGTAATGAATCAATTTTTGTGGTTGTTGATAGGTTTTCTAAGATGGTTCATTTTATTTCCTACAAGAAAACAAGTGATGCAATAGGCGTAGCAGATTTGTTTTTTAGAGAAGTTGTTCGTTTGCATGGTGTTCCAAAAACCATTACTTCAGATAGGGACACCAGGTTCTTAAGTCACTTCTGGCGGACTTTATGGAAGAAATTTGGAACTCAACTACAGTTCAGTAGTTCCTATCATCCACAGATAGATGGGAAAATAGAGGTGGTAAATAGGAGTTTGGGAAACCTGTTAAGGTGCATTGTTGGGGAAAAGCCAAAACAATGGGACTTAGCATTACCACAAGCTGAGTTTGCATATAACAGTTCCATAAACAGATCCACGGGAAAGTATCCATTTTCAATTATGTATGGGAGTAATCCAAATGGGGTGTTAGATTTGGTACAACTACCAGTTGATGGCAGAGTCAGTGATGATGCAGAAGCATTTTCCGAACATATACAACAATTGCAGGAAGAAGTGTGGAAGAAGCTACAAAATAGTAATGATAAGTATAAGGAAATAGCAGATGTGCACAGATGGAGAAAGTTATTTACATTTGGTGAGTTGGTTATGGTATACATGTAGAAATAAAGGTTTCTAAAATGAACCTATAACAAGCTAAAGTACAAGAAGATTGGTCCCTGCAAAATCGTGAAAAAAAACAAATGATAATGCTTATGCGGTAGAATTTCAGGGAATTTTGATATTTCTCCAGTGTTTAATGTTTCAGATTTGTATTCTTTTCATGGGGATGGTGTAGAAGGGAGATGTTATTGATGAAGTAGTAGATTGGAGGTAGCAGGTTCCAATGAAGAAGAAAGAAGAAGTGGATCATATTCTAGATAAGAAAACAATGGACACATGACATGGGAAATACAACAAATATTTGGTACATTGGAAAGGACTGGAATAAGAGGAAAATACTTGGGTCACAGAGTGGGAGATTAAGAAGTTGGATGTAGATAAATGGAAGCAGTTTGAAGAAGACAACTTGCAGGAGCTGCGTTTTTTTCAAGCAGGGGAGAATGATGCGCCAAAATTAGTAGGAACTTGACAAGGTCATAACTTGTGCTCCGGGTGTCCGTTTGAGTCCTTTTGTTTTTTTGAAACCATGTGTTTTGATGAGACAAAACACAGCGGTCAACTTTCAGCCCTACTGGTTGGGGCAAGTTTTCGACACATTTTCGGGCCCTAAATCCGCCATCTTGAGGCCAAAAATTAGGATTTAAGTTATAGTTTAGTTTTTTCCTATTTTTGGGCATTAGTTAATTTTAGTCTATTAATTGCATTATGAGTTAGAAAGTTGGAAATTCCTCTAATTTAGGCATGTAGAAGATGCATGGAAATTTTTGTGCCCGTAGGAATAAGCATGCGAACTTACTAAGAATAGCAGGTTCTAGTAAACTGCTAAAAATAGTAATTTCTGCCACCTAGAGTAGATTTAGTCAAAGTTAGTTAGAGTTTACTTGGAAACTTGAGTTGGGAGTTGTTTTCCTATTTAGGAAACATTTTAATTCATGATTTAATAACAAAGAAGGAGATCTATTTTCTTTTGGAGTTCATATTATTTGCAGTATATCTGAGTTTGTTCTTAATTTGGCTACATTAATTTTCCCCTTTTGGATAGCAATAAATTGGGATCGTCATTATCATCTTTATTTTCATCAGGTCATACATCAGTCCACATGATTATTAGGAAATGGAAGACTACATCTACCACCAAAATTTTGTTGTCGTCATTAATGTCATGACAAATATTAATCTTGCAAGGAGTTATATAAACTTGCACAGGGTACTGCTGTTAGTATGATTTATGTTAATAGAGGACTTCTCTTAATTGCTAAGGACTATATTCAAATTATTGGAAAGATGCAAATGAGTAATTATCAGGAAAACATTATACTTATCATCACGCTTAGCTTCATCTTAATTGTGGTCATCATCATTGTTCTCCTCGTCCTCGTCATAATGATCGTCATCATCTTCAACGTGGTTTTAAAAAAGAGAATGGTAGTCAGTTTCATGATCGAGATTAATCATCTTGACCATTAGTTTTCATTTGATTGTCAGGTCCTCCAATAGATGAGTCATTTTCAATTGCCAGGATCAGATCCTTGATATAAGGATATTATGACCTAAAGTCAATATTTTATTCAATTTACTATTTTTACATTATAAGACCATCTCTAATATAATTGATAAATATAATATAGGCTTTAATTTCTATGATAAGCTTTGTATTATTTTGAATAAATAGATAAGGTTAATTTTAGTTTCTTAATCTTAATTGAATGCATAAACCATTATAATATGAATGGTTAGGATATGTACTTTATTATAATATATTTTATAATATTATAATTATAATATATATTACATTAAATTATGATAATGTTGGAAAAATGGATCTTCCCTTCAGATAGTATTTTAGGTTTTGAAACATGTTTATAACCTTTTTTATTGCATATATTTAAAAGGTAATATTATATATTATATTATATTCAAATTTAAAAGTGAATCAAATAAAAAATTTTAGGTTTTATAGATATAACAATGCCATAATTTTTAATTATTCCATAATCCAAATTAAGAAATAGATATTCATTGAGCCAGAAATATAATTCAAGGTGGGGTTGACTAGTAAATATAATATTTGTACCCTTTACTCCTAATTTAAGGTTCTTATGTAATATTTAAAAGCGAGACAACTATTGGTTGACCATTATTGTAATCATTGATGACATCAAATAATTCCTGAATTATGGTAAATTCTCCTCCACCATAATGTGTTTTGATAAATTAACAGATTAATATTAAAATTAGTTTTATTTACTCATTAATTAAATTATCCAAACCATACCAATATGGCATTATTAGTTTTACGATATTATTAATTAGTATTAATTTTAGTATTATTGGTTAGGATAAATTAGAAACCATACATAGTTGATAGGTGCTCCCTAGATATAATAATAAAACTTTTAATGTTAGTAATATTTTCAATATTATATAATTTTTTAAAAGCGGGAACCCTATAAATATACTATTTTAGGTTTTCTCTTATATAATTTTTTTTTATTATTATTCAAATGGGATATTATATTAATATGATATACCTATTTTTTAAAAGTGAGTTGGGTATAAATATAATGGATTTTACATTTTGCCAAGTATATAAAAACATATGATTATTCATGAACCCCCATGAAGACCTTACTAAATACAATATTTATATGATTCACCCCTATATAGTTTTGAAAAAAAATTGTTTTGGGAAAACAAAGAATTTCTAGGGATGACTGGTACATAAGGTGGTAATAATATTATGGAAATAAGAAGATTAATGTTAATCGACCGTATGTATTGGAAACCTATTAAAAGGAATAATGAAATGGAAAATAGGAATGATGTCAATCAAAATTCTAATCATACCTTTAAAAATCCCTTAGGGATAAGTTTATTAATGAATAATTAGGGAGGTATCCATTTATTTATCTTTTTTTAGAGTAAATAGATCTATTCGCAATGTCTATAGTAGAGAAAGGGTTTCAAGAATGGAACTTATGGAAAGTTTTTTGTTTCATGGATTTCATCTAGCTTAATGAGACAATGGGACGAGATTTGGTTTTCAAAGAACTAAATAATATCAATAATTTTAAGCCCCAAGTTTGAAATGATATTTGAAATAAGGGCATCGATTCCTTTTTAAAAATATTCGAAGGATTTAATGAAGAAATTAAAGGATATTTGGCAATGCTTGGAAAATTTCAAAAATATGGACTAGTGGCTTGGTTTCAAATTGGGATGAAAATTCCAAATTATAATTGATACCATTTCAAATCTCTATGGACATGTAATTAGGAAGGAAGGGAGATGTTCAGCACAAAAGAAAGACTATGCTGTAGACAATGAAGATGATTTTGAAAGGTAAAGATAAACTAACTCATCATTTGTAAATTAGATATCTAATCTTCAATGAACTTTTTCTTTAAAACTCATTCAATATATAACTTTTGAGCGATTACCGTAGACTATTTTTGTATACCATCTGTAATCAATGTTGATGATTATATTAAATCATGGGAATAGTTACAGTTTCCCCTATTTTGTGCTTCGGTCATTATGTGCAACTATAAAATAGTAATTTCAAAAGTGATTCAAAAAGTTTAAAATATTGGTTCGCCTACACCAGTGTTTAATCATGGCTATGGTGAAATTTAAGGAGGTCAAATGACGATGTGACTACATCCTTTAAATACCTGGGCTCCATTGGTGGATAGTTATGGTTGTGATTGAGACAAGTGAGAATGATGATGGATTCTCAAGATAGAGGAATAAATTGAAAATCCTTCTTCGAAGGAGCTGAGCAATGAGCGCAAGGATTCTACCGAAGTTAATTTTAGGTATTAATAAACTCAAAGAATATCCAAAGGTGTTCTAGAGACACCTTGTTATGGAGGAGGATAGAAGGGAAGATGAAGGGGAAAAGTTATCAAATGGATCAAGTCAAGGAACAAGAGATCTTAGATATTTTTAGAACTATCTAAATTTACATTAATCTCAACAAAATATTATGATTTCAATTCATACTTAAATTAGTGACATATAATACATGATAAGGTAGATAGTATGGAGTTAATCATGAACAATGGAAGCATGGAACTGTTATAATACAGAGTGTAGTGCCCACATTTTACACACCCAAATACAACAGTAAAAATAGTAGCTATACATTTTTTTTTCTCACTTACACACTACACAACAGCAAGGGCTCCAAGTACAAAAACTTGACTCACATACGACAATCACATAAGTCATCGACTCACATAGACACGTGAAAATGACATAGGCATGTTGATGCCACACTTTTCCCAATGAATGAACACTAGCAAAACCCCAACCACATGAAGAAGACTCAAGGATGGGAAAACCCACCACACATCATTTCTTTAATTTCATTTAGTTATGATTAACATTCCAAGAACATTATTGTGCAAGGATAATATTTCATTTTTGCATATAAGAGAACTTAATTCATCTTCCACATTCTTATAGTTAAGAAATTGGATTCTTTATCCTTTCAAATCCATTTACATAATTATTTGGCATCTATCAAATTGCATACCCTGATTCTACATTCTTAAGTTAAGAATATGGCTTCTCAAACGTGATGTCAATGGATGAAATCTTAGGACACAAGGTGAGTCTTGACTTAGATTCATGATAGCCCTCTTAGGATGTAAGGGAAAAATACGTATATAAAACTTTCTGTATCGATCATGTATGTATCTATAGTTATTTCCCTACCATTGTTATTATAGTTAAATAACTTGTTGAATTCCAATAAGATATATATATATATATATATTTCTTTTTCTCAAAGTTTGATCACACCATTTGGCAATTCCTATTCTTTGTAAGACATGAAAATGTTTAAATTAAGTTATAAGGACTCCAAGTATGACATTATTCCTAACCTCAAATTTTTTTTACTCTCATATGATTTACTCTTGCATCGTACTATGGTCTCATTATTACCATCGCTTTATAACATAAGAGTTATGAAAGCACTTGTCTGACATCTATGAAGAAGCACATGGTTATAAGAATTATAAAATACACATAAACCACAAGTGATTTGTGTTCAAGGTAAGATCCCATGTTTTCTGCATCTCACGATTCTGCATGGGAAATTTACCCTTTATTTCTTAAGGTCATAAAATGACATAAAAAGGGATTACGTGACAAGATTTTGGTTTCTTGGCTTCTCTAAAGTCAACATCTTTCAAAACAAATTTGTTTTGCAAAGAGTTACTTATGATTTTCTATCCACATGTTAACCACCAAAACAACAAAGGTTAAGCTTAATTTCAATTTTCCACCCAAGGATTTAATCCCTATTATAGATTTGATTAAGGTTAAAATGTACTTACTCTATAAACCCTTCATGGACTTCAAGGCACTATATTTTCACAAGCCAAAGATAAGCCATTTATCTATGAGGGACTAAAGAGTTCACTAACAAGAATGCAAGACATAGAAAAACTATATCACAATCTCCATATATGTCATTTAGACCCAACAGGGATTTCATTCGATGAGGAAAAATTACTTTCAAATCTATCTTCGGAAAACAAGGTAGTCCACTAGGATACGAAGGAAAAGTTAGTTCATCCTTCTCCAAATGAAGTTTGACTGTGTTGCTCCTATATGTCTGGTTTATCAATGTCACTAAATGTACCTACTAAGATGATGAACCACTTTCTTGGGATATTATTGCCTAAACTAGGATGTTCCATCGAGTGTAAAGGTTCGTTTGAAGGTCACAGTTTTCTACACTAAGGGATTTACATAGGCGGGTTAGTTATATACAAATTTTGAACTAGGGTTGAGTATTTAGTCTAGATTTTTTTATTGAATTTTCAAGGTAAAGAACAAAACACACCAATTAATTAATCATCTATTACATGCTTGGAATGCGCTACAAGATATTACATTAAAATTCATTTAAGATATCCAGCTATTACCATACGTAAATCTAAATCAAAATGGTACTTATGCTTAAATGCACATTTACCAAGGCATTCTTAAAACTAAAATCTCATACATATTACAAAAATTCAGATATAAATTTCTATAACATGGCAATATGTTATACATATATGCATTTTTCCAATAACATATATAAATTACAATAATAAAAAACTAGTTACACTACGCCTTTTCACCATCTCACTTGCATCCTGTAAAAACCATGTGAGCAAGATATTGGTGCTCGTCTTGATCTCGCACCATTTTTCATGATTTTCCTATGAGATGCGTGTTACTATTATGAAACATTTTATCTCTCGATGTGGATGTTCTGAAGCTTTTACCTCTATTTGAATGCCTTGAATTGTTTGTAGCATCCATTATCATGCCCCTTTTTGAAGAAGTCTTTGAGTTTTCCCTGTCTTTGCCCTAATTTCTTCAAAATCTGAGGGCTCTACCATTTTTTTCCTATTTTTCCCAACCATGGAAGCTCAAGAATGATCAATTTATATTTGTATGCCTTTGAAAATCCAAATTCATGGTCAAAACATGCTTGCAACCATGATTCACTTGGTTTTGTTTCAAAAAATTTCATCTTTAGCGAAAAATCATATTTTGGGCATGAATGGTGAATTTTTGTGTTTTTGACAGTCTGGTAGGGATCATTTTCCTGTCAAAATTATTCCTCATCATTTGGCAGTCACGTGGCTTCTTTTGGTTGGTCGGGGGATGGTGGGAAAATGTTTTAACTTGACCCTGTATGCTTTTTGGGCAAAAAGGAAATTTTGGTCCCATAGCTCCGCTCAATTCTGATTGGTTATTTTGGTACTTACGTGGCTTCTTCTAATTGGATGAGGTGCGATGGGTTTGTTTTCAGAACTTTTTCTTTTTGGATACTTCGGAAAAAAGTTTGAGCTTGCCACATGGCCCTGTGAGGCTTTGATTAAAGAAAATTTTAAGCGGCAAGGAAAAAGTCTTACTTTGACCCCGCAGAAGGACATGTGGAAAAGTTAAAAGCGAAGATGCGGGCCTTCGAAAGTAGGTTGGATATTTTCCATTTTAGAAAAATAGTGTAAATATTCTAAAATGGAAGTGCACCCCTGCCAAATCATATTGAATCCTTATAAGGTTCTTGAAGTTGTGCCATAAAGACACGTGGACGTTTCCGTCAGGTCTTCTTTCCTTAGAATTTTTAGCAACTTCTTATACGGCCTGATACATGTGATGATCCCACATTCATTCATGGTCTCTAATTTTGGGGACCATCTCAAGATGCACCATTGAGATGCGTGGTGTTTTAAAATTCAAGAGGCAGGGAGGTGGGCCATCGGGGGTAACTTGGATTCTTTGCAACTTGTTATTTAAAAGATTAAAATCTTCTAAATAACCCACAGGCCTGACAGGGAATAGTCAAAACTTACTCCAGTCAATGGAGGAGGTGCGGACTTTCGAGGGAAATTTGGAAAAGTTTCCTTTTGTGGAAAATGGAGTTAAAAGTGTAAAAGGAAGCATGGTTCTACTAGGACCCACATCAAAAACTAGAAGCAGAAGGGCAGAGCTGTGGGGAAAACTTGGAAAATTTTCCCTTTTCCAAAAAAGAGGTGAAATAGCATAATTTTGCTATGGTTCCTTTGGACCCACATTGGGACACATGTCAAGCCAATTTTTCAAAGGTGGAGGAGCAGAGCAAATCGAATTTTTTTTCATTTTTTCCAAAAGGTTTAGAAGGTAAGAAGGAACCCCCAGGCCCGTTTTAACTTGGATCTCCCACATGGACGGTCCAGATTCAAAAGAGAGATCAAACGAAATTGTGCATCTATATCTGATTTTCTGACATTTCTGCTCCAAAGCTCATGGGGATGCGAATTTTTATGGTTTTTTATCATTCCTTTGAGTCTCTTGCATGTAAAATGAAGAGGAAAATTAATTTGATATCCTCGTTGGGTGAGAAAAATCTAAAGACATCTTTTGCCATCAAGATGTGATCTAAACATTGGATTCAATCTGATTTTCCTATTTTTTCTTTCCTTAGTATGCAAAGAACCAAATTTGACAGGTTGGAGGAGGAAGTAGTTGGTGCACGAGATGAAGAATGAATTACCAGGTGAAGAATTAAATGCTAGAAATATTTGGAAATATTTTCCCTCTCCTCACCTGACTACTTTTTCATAAATCAGATTCTAGGAGTCTCAACATGCAATGGTGCTTTGAATGCCCCTTCTTTTGGGGCAAAATGATGTTGTAAATGAAGTATTATAAATTGCATGAATTTTTCGTGTAAATGGTTGAAGTGTTATAGGTCGGGACTGATTTTCCTAAGAGAAAAGCTTGATATAACATGTCCTTCTAAGAAACCATATGAAGAAACCTGTTTATATCATTTGTGTTAAATTTGATTATGTCAAGGTGGTTGTGAGTGTACATGCATTGACAAGCTCTGAGATTGTTGTAGAAACTTTCCCCTACTGATAAATTTAATCAAACTTAAGTTAATCTTCTTTATTTTTTGGAAAAAAAATTGTTTGCTTCATTTCTAAATTTGTGCAAGTAGTTCTCTTGTTCCCATTGCAATCTTACATTGAAATATTTGTGAATCACACAATATATTATCCTTGTGATAGTTTGGTCGCATTTGCAATTTCATTTATCATAAGAGATTTCATTTGATAGTAAAATAAATAAATTTAAAATCACTGTGACTCCTAGCATGACTATAAGATTGTTTCTTATCCTTCGAGGGTATCTCAAGTGTGATGAAATAGAGGTTGATAATGTTTAGTTAAGTTTTCAAATTTGAGCCTTCATTTTGGATCCTTGTATTTTGTGTGAAAAGTGTTGATCTAGCCCTCCATTGAAGCAAATATTTTGGTTAAAGGAACATCCTAGCTATCCCAAAGCATTTTGTTGTTCAATCTCTCCATTTTTGTAACAATTCTCAAGGATCTGGTGAATCAAGTTCATTTCTGCCTCACCTGCCACCAAAAATTCATTTAAAATCAACCAATCATAGCCATTCTACCCCTATTTGTCATGTGTGTATACAAATGCATAATTTTTACTACCAAAACATGCAGAAACAATCAGGTTTTCATTGTCTTTAGTTGCCTGAACCTTGCTTACAAAATATCTCCATTTTCTAGAGTGAAAACTTGTGAGAGTTAGGTTTTGTTGCATCGATCATATTTTCTTCAAGGTATTCTTAATAACTTCACAAGGAAGGATATCTCCATCTGCTCCACAACCATAAAGTAGTGAGAATAGGTCAAATCCTCTTGAGGGTGCTACCCATTTCTCCACATCTAAGTGACAAAGAGAAAGTTTCATTTCATCCTTGGCTACAAAACAAGACACTACATGCTCTGCATGTCTCTAAGCTTCCTGTCAGACCTGTGATGTTGCTCAACTTCTGAGGGAGAATCAAATTGGGTACCAACACCCGATTGGTGCTATTACCAGGGATATAGTGGTTACAGTTCATAATCAGACCCTAGTAAACACTTCTTATATTCTCTAAGTGCTACTACATTTTTTTTTCAAACATCATCTTGTGTTTGGGCCTATAAGAAGTATTCAAAGTTGCAAGTGTTATATGCAATTCTTTTAGTTTCCACACCTAGTGCACTAGCTTTCATTGATAAATATGTGTAAAGAAAATTCATATCATACCATTTCCAGTTTCTAGTATTAACAAGCATTTGACAAATCATATTTTAGTTCATTTTCACAACTAAGGTGGAAATCCTTAAGGACGACTCCCTGGTGATCTGATTCCTAATGAGTACCAATGTCTTAACCTCTGTCAATTGAGATTTGTTACTAATCTTTGTAAAGCTAGAAGGAAGAAGATATTTCTTTACTAAGGATCCTAATAGGACATTATTTCCAGAGCTAGGAAAAATAAAGTTAGAAGGAATACAATCCTGGAAAGTTGTTGGAGATGAGCAGACAAGAAAAGGGGTCTCCATTAATGAAAGTGATCAGCCTATCATTAAAGACTACCATTCAAGTACTTATGAGTCAGGTAGCCTCTTTGTAGAATTGAGTTCTCCAACTAGAGAGGGGCTTTAATTTGATTTTTTTAAAAATTCTACTCATTTTGCCCCTATATTTTAAAAATTTGATAGCGTTTTCCAAGAAACAAGGCCTTTAGGGGATATCCATTTTGAAAGTTATACTACTATGTTTCAAATACCCCCTTCCCCTTATCAATTTGTTTCTCCTCCAGGGTCACCTTCTCAAAACAACATGGCCCAGCCCCCACCCAGACCTCCATTTGTTGTAAACACCTTTGGTGCTATAAATTTTACAGGGATAGTTGGTTATCCAAATACAGTTCCCCAAGATGTAAGAAATAGATTACCAAAGTTCCAAGGAAACAACATTATAACTGGTGATCAACATTTAAAGATTTTTATCAATATAATGGAAGAATTTCATATTGAATATGAAGACGTATATATCAAAAAATTTATCCATACTTTGGAAGAGGATGCAAGGAACTGGTATAAAGCTTTACCAGATAATTCCATTGATTCTTGGACAGAGATAAACAACGTATTTAGATTGTAGTATGGTGATAGAAGTGACCCTAGGTTTCTTCTATCAGAATTTGAAAACATCAAGAAGAATCCTAATGATTCAGTACATGATTTCAACACAAGGTTGAACAAGACCTTAAGGAGATATCCTGTTAGCATAAGGCCATGTGATGAATCATGTTTGATCAAATATTCAGATGCATTTGATAAAAAGTTACTTACTACTTGAGGGACAAAAAACCTACTAATTTGAGGCAAGCCTTCACCATGGATCTTCAAATTGAAAACAGCATCAAGGAAATTGGAAAGCCTCCAAAAAGGGAGGTTGTAAAACTAATTAACCTGGAAAAGACTCAAACATGTAAGGATGCTGATTTGGAGGAAGTTGTGAAAAAATTGGTAGGGGATGTCAAAGAAATAGCATAAAAATTATTCCAGGTAGAAAAGGGAATTGGGCAGAGTTCACAAGGTCAAAACAAGCAACAAGGCCAAGATAGGTTTACAGATCATCATAGAAATGATCAGATATTTTATGACCGAAGCAACATACCTATTGGATTTTGAAATAAATAGTCCCAGGCTAGGGAAATCAAAATAATTCCTGATCCTTTGGCAGCCAGATTTGCTATTGTGGAGGAGAAAGATGTCATTGATTGGTGTGACAGATGTTTCATGCCCCATGCTCCATGTGAGGAATATCAACAACAAGAAGAAGAAGCTGATGATGATAATGATGATGATTTTTTCATGATGGGTTGCTCTACGAGCTCACAACAGGGGACAACTTCAACTGAGGTAATAAGTGCTAGAACTGTTGCTGATTTTTTGGATTGCATCCACCGAGTACCTATCCTTCCTCCCTATCATACTTTAGAAGTAGATATTGTATAAACTTTTGAATTTTCCAATAATGAATTTGAATATTTAAGATCTTTAATGATAAATAAGTATGATGGAGGAATCCCATCTAAGGAGGACAGACAGTTGTTGATGAATGTTGTTGTTTCCCAATAGATGGAGTATAAGAAAAGAAGTAGGGTTGTCAAAGGTACAGGGCCTTAGGCCAAGCTAAAGACTCCATTTATTTCAAATATTCCTAAAGAGGCTCCTAAGAAATATGCATCTGCCAAGGGCCTTACTATCCCAGACAAAACTCATACCCCACCTCATGCCCAAGATGTCAAAAATCCTATGCCATATAATGAGTGTATCAACCTTCCTTCTAATATTGCCTTGCCAAAGTCTATCCCTTATGATATTGCCCAAGTCTTGAGTCAGATCAAGATCTTAGTTTCAATGATTGATTTGTTTAGGATTCCTGAGCACAAAAAAATGATTTTGAGTATTTCAAGTTGAAAGAGGAGAAGACTTCCCTAGGTAGAAATATAAACATTGTGGAGACTCCACCAGTCATTAAAGAGTTAGAGACACCACCAGTGTTGGAGGAACTAGGTGAACCACCTGGATTTTATTTAGAGACATCCTTGGTGGAGTCTCAGCTAAATTTGGATCCATTCTTCACCACTCTGGTCATTAATGATAGATTGCTACACAACTGTATGTTTGACTCAGGGGCATCATGGAATGTTATGCCTCTAGAAGTCATGAATGAGCTGGATATCAAACTAATAGTAGCATATGGGAATTTTACTGCTATGGACTCCAGATAAGTGCCAGTGGTGGGATGTGTGAAAGGTCTAGTGGTGTAACTTGTAGCTTACCCAGGTAAAAACTTGATGCTTGATGTTGTTATTGTTGATTGCGCAGCCAAGTGGGGTATGTTGTTATCTAGAAAATGGGTTGCAAGTGTTGGTGGGAGTGTTCAAATGGACATTTCCTATGCTACCATCACAATTGAGGGCAGCCTTGTCAAGTTGTATGGAGAAAAGAATATGTTGCAGCTTATTAAAGATCCCAATAATGCATCTTATGAAGTATTGTACACAAGTGTTGATGCTGATAACTTTGTAGGATTTGCTGATGGAAAAGAGCACAAGATTGAAGAATGCTAGTGTCTTGAAAAGGTAGGATCTCCTTAGAATTTATTGTTTGATGGAGATTGCTCCAAGTTTGGAAATGGTGATGGTGTTTGTAATTCCCCGTTCCTTGTTCTTCTTTTTCTTCTTCGATGATCGTGTTGCTAAGAATGTAACGTTGTTGTGCTCCTGCTGATCCTTGTTGGCTTCACCTTTTCGATTACCCTGTTAAGGAAAAATCTCTTTCTCAAATTTGATAGGTGGTTTGAATGATGACTTGATGTTGTTAGGGCGTGACCAACTAGAGGGAACATGTACATAATAATAATAATTCTTTTGAATTGTCGATTCTTGTTATTATTGTTTTGGTCAAGCTTGTATGTTGGTCCTTGTTAATGTGATTAATAAGTAGTATTAAGTTGTACTAATAATAGTAATAAAAATAGTAATAATATTATTATTTTAATTATCGATCAATGATAACTCCATTATCTTATCATCGATTTGTTATAAACTCTGTTGTTAACTATCGATAAGAAATTTTATTGTTTAGATTGGTCGCTTCATGGATTGATCCTCGATTCATGCAAAGAAGAGGGTATCCTATTGCAACATTGTTTTTGTACCTTGTCTTGTGTTCATTTTCGAAACTACTATCTCTAGTTCCTCCTTGGTTGACCATGCTTGCTTGTGTACTTGTTTTATTTGTTGTTTTAAAGGTGAAATTATATTGCTACCACCTGAGCCGACCAAGTATCCACTCGTATTATATATATATATATATATATATATCTAAATTAATGAGAACTTTGGATGCTTTCACCCACGTTGGTCACCTTTGTTGGCATCCCACCATTTCATGGAAATGTGTATTATTTTTTTTATACTTTGTTTGGTTTAGAGGCACCAACCAACCCCCCCACAATATTTTCTTCCTTGCGAGTTGTACACATTAAATTATTTAATTTTGGTCAGTTGTGGAAGTGCGTTGGAGGATGGGAACCTGCATTTCCATTCATTTCTATCAAGAGAAGGTGTGTATTAATGAGAGTGCAATTCTATCTTCTTTGGGAGGATGTGCACATTTGGATTAGTGCCTTCTTTTGTGTAGGCTAGAACACATTTCTAATGCACTATCCACTATTTTGTTTGGATCGTTATTCCTTCCTTGGATATTCGCAGCCTTTGCCAGCACACTCCTGTGACCTATGCCAGCATCCTCCCAACCCGTGTCAAAAAAAAATTTGAGCCTTTGTACCTATGTGGACATCCATCAAAGTTTAGAACATATAGGGGTTTCTGGTTTGCAAGGAGGGTGGAGGGTTGTATTTTCTACACAGGTATTTTTCCCTCTCCCATAATACTAAATATCAAAAATATTCCACAACAATGGACATCACCCTGCGGGAATAGTTGCACCCAAGAGTATGCAGCCACTGGGCATGTCAATAGAAAGTCAAATGTATATAGCTTTTGTGTTGTGCTTATGGAGCTGATCACAGGTCAGAAGGCTTTAGATGAAAAGTGTTTTGAAGATAAAATTCACCTAGTACCTTGGTTCAGGCATGTAAGTAGGGACGAAGAACAATTTAGGATAGTCATAGATCCTATCCTTCTAGCAATTGATGAGAACATAAAAAGCATTAGTGTCGTGGCTGAGCTTGTTTGGCATTCTACTAAATGATAGCCAAATGCACGCCCTGACATGGGTCATGCAGTTACTATTTTAAGATCCTTTCTAAAATAGTGGAAATCCTCTAATGTCAAACATGGAGATGACGACATTTATGGTTCAGGATTGACGTCTAAGCTGACTCGGTGGAAGATTTTTGATGATTTGTCATTGACAATCCCTTGAGGTAGGATTGATGTTCGAACTTCTCAAGGAACCTTTATTGAAGGGCTTGGCTCTGTAAGTGCAAGATGAATTTTAGATGAAGGGACTAAAAATGAATTTTATAGCTATGGATATTTAAGTGTCTTTTGAACAAGGTGTCATAGACGTTGGTAGTCTATTGTATTGGAATTAGTCAGGTGCTATTGTTATTCTTGTCAACATTGGATTATAAGTGCACACTAATATGTAGAAATTGTGACATCTCCAATTAAGTGCTTCTATCTAAATTTAAATTCACAAACCCAAAAGGCATACATATTATTTTGCAAGATGACCATTTGTGTTGCTTAGTGACCAAAGAGAGAAGAAATATAATAGAATCATTTTGCTTTTTCTCTCGATGAATGAAAGCAAAAGCACACCCATTTTGGTTAAGTGTGTCCCTTTTTTCCTTTATGCACAGTTACAAGAACCGACTTCCATGTGAACTAGTCTAGATATGAACTTAATGGATTTGTCCAAAAGGATTTAGAAACTTTTAAGCAACTACACTCACAGGTGTAGAGCATCCTATCCGTTTCCTACATTCTCTCAACATGTGTGCAAGAATGGAGCCTTGTGCAGGCCCTAGAAAATTGTCAGAACATGATGGGCAACGTCTTCTATTGGAAAACTTTGAATGATCGGGAAGTTTGTGTGACATTTTGGAGGTTAGATTGAGGCTTGTGAACTAGTTGACGAAGTGCCCAAGCGAGATGCTGGACTGAATCCTATGGGTTTGACCAACTCCGTTCCTTCCAGGCATGGTTCGTCTTCCCTTACCTCTCATAATTCTTGTGTTTTAGTTATCTTTTGCAACTTAATATAATATTTAAAATATTAGGATTTTTAATACCATTAAATGTTTATTTCAACTCATTGCAAAAACAATGAAATGTCATGTCGTAACTCACGAAGTCAAAATAACTCGTTTGCATTAAAACATGAACGTCCACCCTCATTCTAAGGTGATTTAGAAAACTTCCTACCCAACTAAACCGCTACAACATTATTTTATCGACCAGACAAAATTTTCTTTCCAGAAATAATGTTGACCATCTCCCTATTTAAAAAGTTAATTTTTACATTTTTCAAAGAGTCATTAAGTACTCTCTGTAACCTTGAAAATGAGATGTTAAGTTTCATTCATGTACCTTGGTATGCGAGGAGTCACCTTGACCTTTGGATTGACCCGGAACAAACATATGAGATATTTTTGATGCTCTTATAGGAGCACTATTACACTATTTTACAGTAGTAGATGGTTGTTTAAATCTAGAAAGTCGGCTTTCATTTTGAACCGCCATTTTAAAACTTAGATAGAGAAATTATTTCCCGCCTTTGCAAACCTCTAGTGTTCTTACTAGAAAATTGCATGGAACAATTCAGTTTAGGGAAAAAAAACTTTTCTGGACATTTTGACAATGACATTTTGTATGCCTCCACTCATAGTTTGACAAGGTCAAAGTAGACCAATTTTGACTTATTGCTCCAGAAAAACTTGTCGCCGTTTGAAAATGGTTTTCTAGTTATAAGTCCCGTCGACTCTAATGAATTCTCCTTATATAGGGGAACCTATAGGAAGTGTCTCATTACATGCTCATCCTTCGAATGTTAGTTTTGGATGTGGTTTTCTAAGCCCTCAAGCTAACTTTTGTTCATTTGCAACTGGGTCAACTATGACCAATGGCCCTGGAAAACTAGCTGCCAAACGCAAACCGTTCACTTTTTCCTAATTCCGTCAGTAGCTATGAACTTTTGGTTTATCTGGGGACACATAGAAATTTAATCGTGGTGTGCGTTCTCTTTGGAAGAAAAATTTTGGAAGTGATTTCTTAGACTCCGAGCCCATTATGAACGTTTTGTAGCTAGTAAGAAAATATAAAAAATAGGAAGCTGTGGGACACCTGTCAGGTTGCCAAACCTCCGTAGATACTTTTTAGACATGTAAATAGCTTTTTAAAACTCTATAGTGTAAATTTTTGTGTAAAAATAGAACTTTTGACAAAATGGTGTTTTCTCTCTCTTCCCTTCTTTTCTCTCTCCTGGGTTACAAAATGAAATAAAATGAAATGTAATGATTACATGTCTCTAAACCTTTTTATTTCAATAGAAAATTGAAATTATTATCATATGTAAATGATAAACTGAAAAATAATAATTATGTTAGATTAGGGTGCATGCCATGCCAGAAAATTATCATTGATATCATGCTCACATGGTTTTGCAGGATGAAAGAATGACAATGAAAAGGTGATGTGTAATTCATTTATTTATCTTTGAAATTTATTTAGTTCATTGTTAAATGAATAAATGTATAATGTTGTCTCATGTTATAGAAGGTTATATTTGATAATTTATTGCTATGTATGAGATGTTGGATTCATGGACATCTGGGAAATGTGCATTTAATCATAGGTCAATTTGATTTATAGTGCACCTGGTAAAAGGGTTTGATATTTATATAAGGTAAATGAATTTGAAGTAATATCATGTAGTGCATATTTAGTGTTCAATAAATGATTAATGAGTCATCTTGTGCATTCATACTTTGTAAATGTAATAAAGAGATTTAATCAAAACACTATACCCTTGTTTAATATCAGAGCATAACTTGTTTTTTACGTGTGTTACTCCTTATCGTATAAGACATTGAAAACCGTAGGATGAACTTAATCTTTGCACTTGATGGAATGTCCCAATTTAGGCAAATGAGAGCTTAAGAATGGGCTTATCATCTTGCTTAGTATGTCTAGTGACTTTTTCGTAAACCCATCTGATAGGAGTGACATATTCAAAATTCACTTGGATTATGTAGAGCTAACTCCTCCTTCATAGCCTAGTGGACTACCTTGTCATCCGAAGATAGATTAAAATTAAAGTTCTTCAGAGAATGAAATTCATGTTGGATCCAGAAGACAAAGATGGAGGTTGTGACTTAGTTGTTCTAGGTCTTAAACTCTTGTTCATGAAACCCTTAGTTCCACTTAGCTAAAGGTGTTACATTGGTTTCTCTCAACATCACACCTTGGTCCTTTCTGGAAGTTGGTTTTAGCAATAAATTTTTCCTCTCGCCTTAAAAACTCATGTATAGTTAAGGGGTAGACCCTTGGGTGAAGTTGGAATAAATCTAAACCTCAATTGTTTTGGATGTTAACTTAGGGTTTGTGTGTAGTTTCAAGTATTCCAATCATGTTCATCTTCAAGAGGTAAGATAAACCATTTCGTAACTCCTTTTATAAGACAATACTAGTAATAAGACCATAATGTGACATAGAAAATAAAGTATATAAAAAATAAAAAAAGGGTAGACATTGATTTTATGTTCGAGAAGAATATTCTTAACATAAGGACAAGATAATTAAGTACTTTATATGCTTTTGAATTATGAAAAATAAGAATGCAAGTTATGCAAAACTTTTGTACAGAATACAAAGTCATTTTAAAATGGTCGAATGGTAATTTAACTATGGAATGTACTTAAGAATCTATCGGTGGACAAATGATAAATTTATCCTTGCACAATAATGTACTTGGAATGTTAATTGTAACTAAAATACAATTAAAGAAAAGAATGTGTTGTGGGTTTTCCTATACTTGAGTCTTCTTTTTGTGGTTGGGGCATTGCTAGTATTCGTTCATTGGGAAAAGTGTGGAATCGACATGCGTATGTTGTTCTCATGTGTCTATGTGAGTCGATGACTTATGTGATTGTCGTATGCAAGTTGAGTTTCTGTACTTGGAGTCCTTGCTATGTTGTGTGTGTAGTGAGCAATGTAAGTAAAAAAAATACCTGTTATTTTACTGTTATAATTGGGTGTGTAAAATGTGGGCACTACAATGTTGTTCTGATCTCTCCTGGCTAGGAAGAGTTTGTCTTTTCCTTCAAACTCAAATTTGAGTACACTAATAACATTTTTGAGTATGAGGAATTTTTGTTAGGTCTGAGGATTGCTTGGAAATATGGTGTTAATGACATCATTGTCAAAGGAGATTCAGAATTAATTATACAGCAAGTCAGGAAAACTTTATGTCCACCAAAAATCAGTGAATGAAACAATACAAGCATGTAGTTTGGAATCTCATTGATATGTCTGATTCATTCAATACTGTGCATCATGATAGGAAGTTCAATGATTTGGAAGAAAAACTTGCAGTATTGGGATCTCATTTTGATAATTGTATAGTATCCCCATATTGTGAATATGATGTTGAGGTGTTAACTAGGCTATATGTACCTGAAAACATTAAACATTGGTAAGTTTTTAATGATGATGCTCAGCTCAAAATATTTTTGTAGAAAAAAGGGGAGTTTATTGATCAAAAGTATTGATTGGGGAGCAAATGGTGTGCATAGCAGAGGTTTAAATAAACCTTTGTTTGGCAAAGGAATCATCCAACTAAAGACTAATACCATTCCTAGAGGACTGGTTACTCTTGAATCCAACTTTGATAATGCCAATTGCATCATTCAAAGATGCATAACCAGCCTCAAGGGATATTGAGGAGCATGACCTTGGTATAAAGAAGAAACCAAGGAAGATCTGGTTGGGAAGTAATCTCAGTAAGGAGGAAAAACAGTCTTATGTCCAATTACTAAAAACCATATCAGGATTGCATGGCTTGGACATATTTTGAATTAAAGGCATACAAAGAGGATCTATTTCAACATGAGATTCCCTTAGAATTTGATGCAAAACAATTCAGGTAGAAACAAAGGCCAATCAATACACTCATATCTCTTAAAATGTAAGAGGAACTGAAGAAACCGAGGGATGGAGGAATTATTCAGCCTACAAGGTATTCTTCTTGGGTTGCAAACCTGCTAGTACCAGTCAAAAAGAAGAATGGTGACATTAGGTTGTGTGTGGACTTGAGAAATATGAATAGAGCATCAATGAAGGATAATTATCCTTTACCATACATAGGAAAAAATGTTGCAGTGAGGTGACCTGTTCTGAGCTACAATATACCCTAGATGGCTTCTCTAGTTTATAACCAAGTTGTTGTAAAGGAATCAGAAAGAATTAAGATAGCCTTTACCACCCCTTTGGGGAACATATGTATATATTAGGATGCCCTTTGGATTGATGAATGCTTGAGAAACATTTCAAAGAGAAATGGATGTTGCTTTTGCTGGTTACATCAATAATTTTATCACTGTCTACCAAGATGATGTAACTGTATTCTCTAGAAAGAAAGGTGATCATTTGCAGTAATTGGAGAAAATGTTGATAAGATGTAGAGAATATTGCATTTCACTCAATCCAAAGAAGTGCCATTTCAGAGTACAAAAGGCAAAATTTCTTGGTCACATTATGTCATAAGAAGGGGTAATGATTGATCCAGACAGGGTAGAGGCCATCAACAAGGGTCCCAATTCTGAGAACGAAGAAGGGAATTTAGTCTTTCTTTGGGCAGATAAACTTTATCAGGAATTTCATATCAAACTTTGTTGAATTGACCATTCCAATCACTGACATGCTAAAGAAGGACCAGGCCATCAAATGGGAGGAGGATTTCATTCAAGATTTCAATGGGATCAAGGAGGCATTAAAGCATGCCCCTAGTTTAGTAGCTCCATATTATAAGAAGCCTTTCCAACTATTTTCTTTTACTTCAAATTAACTCTATTATAGTTGTCTTATTGTAAAAAGATGATGAGGGGGGCTGAGAGGCAAATTACATTTTTTTAGTAAGGCATTGTAGAGGGCTGAGCTGAAATACACTATTATGGAGAAGAAAGCATTTGCCTTGGTAAAAGCAACAAATTTTTTCAGGCCTTACATTTTGAGCTCTAAAAATTCTTTCTTATGTTCCCCATACTATGGTGAAAGACATCATATCAGAGATTGAAGTCTCAAGAAAAAGTTGCAAATGGGTTGTGAACAAGTTTGCAACAATACGACATGGATATCCAAACCACAAATTTGGTGAGAGGTTTGGGATTTGCTAATCTTATGGCTGAGAGAAACTTGAAAACTATTGGGGGTAAATGAGGTAGAATAAGGAATGGTAGATGTTTTTAAAAAAATGATGAGTTCTGGGTGGTATAAAGATATAATTTTTTATCTCAGACATCTATAATGCCCTGAGCATTTGAGTAAGAGACTAGAAAAGAGCCCTTAAGTTGGCTTCCTATAAATATTTCATTATTGATTATCGGTTATCTTGGAAGAATCCTGAGGGAGTTTCTCTTAAGGTTCATTATTGAAGATGAAGCCCCTAAGATAATTTATTGATCTCTATGGAGCAGTTTGTGGGTGGCATTTCTGTTTAAAAAGAGTCAACACACAAGATCTTGAGGGCTGGTTATTGGTGGCCAACTCTCTTCAAGGATATAACTCTTTTGGTTAGAAAATGTGAGATTTATCAGCACTTCTCTAGAAGACCTGAAAGCTTCAAGCTCCCTACCTTTATAGCATGCTATCAATTGAAAGCCCCATTCAAGCAATGGGGAAAGGATTTCATTGGTGAGATTTCAGACCCTTCAAGTGTTGGCCATAAGTGGATTCCTGTAGCCACTTATTACTTCACCAAGTTCTTGGAGGCAATCCCCACCAAAAGATTAACACACCAAATTGTCATGGGATTTTATGTTGAACCATATCATCTACAGGTTTGGGGTGCCAGTTAAACATTTTGCTGACAATGCCATCAGCTTAAAAGCTAAACATTTGGTGGCAATGTGCAAAGAATACAGGATCCGTTTGACATATGCCTCTAATTACAATCCCTAAGGAAATGGACAAGCTGAGTCTAACAATAAAAATTTGTTAAAGATTATCAGAAGAACCTTGCAGCTAAACAAAAGAAAATGAACTGAAAAACTGAAGTTTGTTGTTTGGCTGACAAAATTACTATTAAAAGAGCCACTAGAAAAATTGCATTTGAATTGGTGTATGGCACTCAAGCTCTGTTGAACTTCCATATGTAACTATCCTCCTATCAACTTCATTCAATAATTGAAAGATCAATAAGTTAGTCCATATGAGGCTTGCATTAACCAGATAATTGAACTTGATGAAGAAAGGAAAGCATCTCATCAAAGTCATGTGAAGTTTAGAGAAAAATTGAAGAAGTTATTTGATAATAAGTTCACTCCCAGAGATTTCAACATTGGAGATATTGTGTTGTTGTGGGATATCAGACATGAATACAAGGGCAAAGCATGGTAAATTTGATGCACTGTGGATGGGCCCTTACTCCATTGACATTTGGAAATTAGGGGAGTATACCTTCTTCTTGAAATATTTGGATGGTGAATTGCTTGAATTGTCTATTAATGGAAGGAACTTAAAGCATTTTCTAGATTTATTTCCCAGAATCAAGAGTGAGCATCACCTATACAGTGTATAGTTTGTTTGTGTTGTTTTCTGTCTTTTGTGTTTTTGCTCATTTGTGGTCCTTGATGACTTGGTTTTTCTGGTTTCTCAGTTTATTTTTTAGAGGATGGTTGTGGTTGTTCTGCTATGCTAACTTATTCTTTAAATCTGTTTCCCAATGGCCTATTCTTGGCACTTGATCTGCTAGTTGGTTCTTGTGGCACTCGCAGGGAGTTCCCCTCCCTGAGTTGAAGCCGATGTTGGTGCTCATCTTGATCTCACACCATTTGCCCTGATTTTCCTCTGATTTGCATGTTATGAAGCATTTTATCTCTTAATGTGGATGTTCTAAACCTTTTTACCTCTATTTTTAATTCCTTTAATTGCTCGTAGCATCCATTTTCATGCCCCTTTTTTCGAATAAGTCTCTGAGTTTTCCCTATTTTTTTCCCTAATTTCTTCAAAATCCACAAGGCTTTTCTATTTTTTTCCTATTTTTCCCTGACCATAGAAGCTCAAAAATGATCAATTTATATTTTGTATGCCTTTAAAAATCAAAATCCATGGTCAAAAGATGCTTGGAACCATGATTCACTTAGTTTTTGTTTCAAAAAAAAAATCATCCTTAGCGGAAAAATCAGATTTTGGGCATGAATGGTGAATTTATGTGTTTTTTACGGTCTGGCAGGCATCTTTTTCCTATCAAAATTATTCCTCAACATTCGATGGGTCACGTGGCTTCTTTTGGTTGGTCAGGGGATGGCAGGAAATTTTTTTTAACTTGTCGCTATTTACTTTTTGGGAAAAAAGTCAGTTTTGGTCCCGTAGCTCCACTTAATTTTGATTGGTTCTTTTGGTGCTTACATGGCTTCTTCTAATAAGATGAGGTGTGGCAAGTTTTTTTTTTGAACTTGTTATATTTGGCTACTTTGGAAAAAAAATTGAACTCACCCCGCAGCCCTGTCAAGCTCTGATTAAAGAAAATATAAAGTGGCAGGGAAAAATTCTTACTTTGACCCCGTAGAAGGACACATGGTAAAGTTAAAAGCGAAGATGCAGGCCTTTAGAAGCAAGTTGGATATTTTTCCCTTTTTGGAAAAATGGAGTAAAGATTCTAAAATTGAAGCATGCCCCACGCAAAATCATATTGAAGCCTTATAAGGTTCTTGAAGTTACACCATAAAGACACGTGGAAGTTTCCATCGGGTCTTCTTTCCTCAGACTTTTCAGCAACTTCCTAAAGGCCATGAGACAGTGTGGTGAGCCCACGCTCATTCACGGTCTCTACTTTTGGGGACCATCTCAAGATGTGCCATTGAGATGTGTGGCATTTTGAAAATTCAAGAGGCGGGGAATTGGGCCATTGGGGGCAACTTGGCTTTTTTGCCCCTTGTTATTTAAAAGATTAAAATCATCAAAATGACCTGCATGCCTGATAGGGAATAGTCAAAGCTTGCTCCAGTCAATAACGAAGGTGTTGAATTTTGGGGGGAAATTTGGAAAATTTTCCTTTTGTTGAAAAAGGAGTTAAAAATTGTAAAAGGAACCCCGTGGTTCCACTGGGACCCACATCAGAAACTAGAAGCAGAAGGGCGGAGCTACGGGGGAAAACTTGGAAAATTTTCCCTGTTCTAAAAAAGAGGTGAAATAGCATAATTTTTTCCAGGGTTCCTTTGAGACCCACATTAGGACACGTGTTAAAGCCAATTTTTTTAAAGGCAGAGGAGTAGAGAGAAAATTGAGAAATTTTGAATTTTTTCCAAAAGGTGTAAAAGGTAAAAAGGAACCCCTAGCCCATCTTAACTTGGATCTCCCACATGGACGTTCCAAATTCAAAAGAGGAGATCAATGATAAACTATGCATCTGAATCTGATTTTCTGCCATTTCTACTCTAGAGCTCCTGGGGATGCAAATTTTTACGGTTTTTATCATTTCTTGGAGTCTCTTACACATAAAATGAAGAAGGAAATTAATTTCATATCCTGGTTGGGTGGGGAAAATTTTGAAAACTTCTTTTTCCATCAAGATGTGATATGACCAATTGGCTTTGATCTAATTTTCTAGATTTTTCTTTCCTTAGCATGCAAAGAACTAGATTTTACAAATTGGAGTAGGAAGTAGTTGGCGTGCAAGATGAAGAATGGAATTACCCAGGTGAAGAATTGAATACTAGAAATATTTGGAAATATTTTCCCTCTGCACACCTAAAAATGTTTTTCGCAAATCTGATTCTTGGAGTCTCAACATGCAATGGTGCTTTGAGTGTCCCTAGTTTTTTGGGGGAAAACTCTGTTGTAAATGAAGTATTATAAATTTCATGCCAATTTGTCATGCAAATGGTTTGAAGTGTTAGAGGTCAAGACTGATTTTTCTAAGAGAAAATCCTGATAGAACCTATTCGTCTGAGAAACCATCCTAAGAAACCTTTTTTATCTCCTTTTTGTTACACTTCCATCAGAGACAAAATACTTTATTTTTCTCACACGCCATTAACAAGCTCTAAGATCCTGTTCAACAAAGATTTCCAATACTGATTGATATGATCAAACTTGAGTTCAATACAAAAATGTATTTTTTCGTAGAAAAATGTGTTTACATTCATTTATTGAATTTCTAAAAGACAACTTTACAACTTCCTTCGTTGTCATATTACATTCCAAAATCATTTATTGTATCACAGGGCAAGATCATTAATCCTTGTGATAGTTTCACGTGGCATTTGCACATTTCCACTTATCAAAACAGGGACTTTCATAGTGCATGAGTAAACATAGATTTCCAAAGGAAGAATATCACTATGACTCCAAGGTAAAAAACATCCATTAAGATCCAATGTTAACACATACGAACCTATCTTAGGCATTTGATTTCAAAATATAGGTATACAAAATAGTTTAGTCAAGTTTTCCAATTTCAGCATTCATTTCCAAAACAAAATAAAGAGTATAGCTCTGAAAATTACATATCTGGGCCAATTTCCACTTGCAATTAGCACAACATATTTCCATTACAGGAACATCTTAGCAAGTTCCCATAGCACTTCAAGTGGTTCAAGGTCTACATTTTTGTAGATTTCATTACACAACGGATCTGGTGAATCAAACTATCATTTCTACTTCAGCTCCCACCAAGAATTCATTTAAAAACATGCATATCATACCTCTTTCTACCCTTGTTTGATCATGCAATATGAGTAGGGGAATGGCATACGCTCTCCACCCAACCAAAACATCCAATGAAAAGGAGAATCCAGGTCCATATTCATTGTGCCCCCGAGCCCTGAACCATTTCTTAGAAGCAATATCTCCGTTATCTAGATGTGATCCAACTCATGAGAAACAGGTTTGGCTTCCATTAATTACATACACTTCAACATTCTTCCCAATAGAGATTTGCAATCCGAAATAGAATGTAGTTTATAAATACATCCACAAACAGTAAGACTACAACACAAAGGATCCTCATCACCCTGGTTAACAAGCCAAAGGAGCATAGAAGCTAGTGAGGCATAGTGCTGCTAAATATGCCTCCCAAAGGGGAAAAATGGGTATCACCACTTGCAGTACAACCCACCATATGGATATATCATATAGGGACTCAATACCTGACATTTATTCATGGAAAAATTCCCTATCTTGCCCTTAGGTGCCTCCCCCAAGTACCCCTTATTCCTCAACATTTTCTTATATCTGCACCTTAACACTCTTAATGGCAGCCCATGACACAGAGTAAAGAAATGGAAGCTATTTTTTTATAAGGTGGAACCCAAGTCCCCAACTCCCTCCACCCTTATACTTCCCTAAAACCACTTGTGCCTCCCATGAAATAACCCCATAGTGTTCTCCTATGCCATTCTTAGGCCATCTACCCAATATCCCACAATATATACCAAAACATTCACACAAGAACTATTATATATATCTTTCCCCCCGGGTAGATATAGACAAGCAGAAGAATATGAAAATCAAAGAAACTCAGAGCTCGATATTCATTGCATCACCAATCACCTTGGCACACGTAAAGGGCGCATGACACAGAGTGTCGACATGCCAAAAGTAGTGCCTTGGTGCACGTAAAGGGCGCATGACATAGAGTGTCGACATGGTAAAAGTCACGCCTTGGTGCACGTAAAGGGTGCATGACACAGAGTGGCGACATGGAAAAATTCGTGCCTTGGTGCACGTAAAGGGTGCATGACACAGAGTGTCGACATGGAAAAATTCACACCTTGGTGCACGTAAGGGTATTGCGACAAGATTTTTGGATGCGCCAAGGTGCATCTTCATGGAGGTGCAACATTTTGAGCCAACTGACAGGAAGCAGACCCTGACCCAGATATTCAAATGGCCCATAACTTTTCACAAGGAGCTCGGATCACGCAAGGTTGGAATTTTTTGGAAAGCTTACGAGGTCCGCAAGGTGTATGGTTTGTGATATCTTTTAATTAGGTGGAACAAATTCTTTAAAAATTCAAAATACAGTTCAACACTTTTTGGAGTTTTTGCTAGGGCCTCCCTACCACCATAATGAGAATGAATAATGCAACCTAGAGGTGGTTGGGGTAGATTTGAATTCCTCTCTCTTTCTGTCTCATGCTTCCTATAAATTTGTGGGAGGAAGCTTCTTCTAAAGGTTGGGGACCAGTCTTGTTTTGCACCTCCCTTCTTCTCGTTGGCAGGTGAATTTTTGAGTTCAACCCCATTGAAAACTGTAATGCAACTTGCCTCTTGGCATTTGTAGTGATGTGTCAATATTTTAGCAAAATAATACATGTCGGGGAGGATCCTCAACCCTCGCGATGTTCATTTGCAGCCCCTTGATCTTTCACTACAATCTGGTATATGTGATGATCTTGCAGTGCATTTTAACTGGTTTTGTTTATTCGTCAAGACCGGTGTTTCTTCAGTCCTCGGTGCATCACCTTTGTTAGTCGGTTTATTTCAATGCATTTTATTATCCTGTCTCTTGGCAGTTATAATTAGGTTTTTGAGTACAACCTCTACATTTTTATCATGGTATCTGACCGATGCATAGGACCGGGCCGTCATCCGGAAGGGCCTTTCCATTTGCAAAGGTCCCCACACTTGGGAAACCTCCAGGTTAGGCAATCGCCACTGAATTATCCATCATAGTTTTGGCACACACCGGTGGCCAAGAGGTCATTCCACAAGATTAGGTTTGGAAGCGGAATTTTCAAAAATTGGACGAAGAATTACAGGTTTTACAATTCAGATTTTTTTTCACCTTCCAGTCTGAACTTTGAAATGAATTTTCAGGCGAACGTGCTCAAAACAAGTCAACTGTCACCAGTTGATGATTGGGGGAATAATATTCAAAAGGGTAATTCTTAATGTTGTGATTTTGACTTTCAAAATTTCATGGTTTTTAGTATTTCATGTTTTTCCGCAGGTGTGAGCATGTCCCATGTTCAACACGGTTTTAGGTTTTTAAGTTACCTTACATGACCTATGTTTTGCCTAGAAGTAGTGGGGATTAAATTAGCTGCAGCAACAAACCTGATAACTAATTTAAAGAACTATATCTTTTGGGTCCTTCACGCTTTTAAATTCTTTTTTAATATTGTCAGGTTTGGTGTGTAACTTGGCAGACTCTAGCCTTTTGAGGCTCATTATCTAACACATGGTGACTCCGAGGGGATAGAATTTAGTGGTTAGTAGCATAGTTTTCCCATGTGCATGAGATACTTCAAACCAGTCTGATACTCGAAAGAGGGGTTTATTTTTCCACTTACACTTATCACTAGGTAAGGAAGAGAGGAATAGTACCACGAAGATCACATCTCCACCTAACCGGACTTTGTCTACCCCTCACAACCTGGTATACCTTTTCTTACAGCAACTAGAGTTCTTGTGGCCATCATAATGGTCATCTCCACCGCATCCCCTTTTTCAATTTCACTGGCAGCCAACCCACCTTGCCCTCAATGCACAGAATCCATTCCCTTAAAGCATTTGAAGAACATTCCATATTTCCTATGAGAAAATCATACACACACCTGGTGATCATGCAAAGACATTGCTAATGTCTTTGTAATCCATGAGATAAATGAAAATGATGTTGTGTCAATTGTAATTGCATCTTCATTCAAAGGGGAAGGAATTGGGCAATGGTTTAGGAGCATTGGAGCTGGTTTCCTAATAAAAAATTGGAATCAGTTTTGTGCATAGTTCTCCTGAGTAGTTTGGAGCAAGGGAGACAATTTTCTCTACTAGAACAATTGGACAACTATCAAGAGAGCTCCAATGACAGTTGACTGAACTTCACTTCAGATTTCAAAGGTTCTTGGATCAAAGCCAGTGGCCGTAGCCAACAGTTGAAGGTGGTTTTCTATCTTATCTGAAGGCTTTAATTCTGATATTCTATGTTAATTCAATCTATGTGAGGCACAACCTTACTTCTACTTATAAGCAATTGCCATTAGTGCTGAACAACTTCTTATTCAAGCTAGTAAGTTGGCTCCTAGGCCTCCATGCGCCGTGTACCAAACTTAGAAAACCAAGCCACGAGTCAAGAACCCACTTTGGCTCCTATTCCCACTCCTAGAAATCAAAGTTCAATGAACTTCTACTTCATTCCCTAGTGCTTCAATGGCCTCCAAGAGGTTTATGAAAACATTTTGTAGAACCTTTGGAAATGAAGCTAGTGACATCAAAAGTGCAAGCTCAAAGGCTAGACCATATCAGCCCTCAAAAGCGCAATACTAGGCTGGCCCCCATACCAACCAATGCCACCAGCTCATGCTGCAAATCAAATCAAAGCCAATTAAAGGCCTCCCGCCAATAGACGCATTTCAGACCTAATAACCCCCACATTGCTCTCTTCTAAAGCATTAGTTCCAGTGAAAAACCAACAGAGCTCAAGAGTATGATTGGTGTTTCCCTGTGCAATGAACCTCACAACCAATCTATGTGCTTCACTGGTGCTTTGACCCAGCCTTGATGGTGACAACGACTGGCGCAAGGGTGAAGTGGGTTAAAGAAACCAATCACACAAGGGACATCTTAGCAAAACAACCAAAGCTCCAAAGATAACCGCACTTTTTGAAATTGGCAAGCGAGGATTTTTGTGGCATGAATCGAGAAATTTCTCAGAGTGTAGTATCTAACCAAGACAAAGAAGAGTAATATTGGTTAAGGGGATTCCTTGCTTCCAAGTGATCTACAACACTTCAACACTCCAGAAGTGTTGGGAGCAAAATATAAGTTCAAACATGTAAGGACAACCCCAAACCACCTTCTAAACCAACTCAAATGCCAGTTGTTGCTCCATGCAAAAGAAAGGAATGTGCAGACTAAAGGACAAAAAGATATGTTTCATCCCCATTTAGCATCATTGATCAAATGAAGAAGAAAAATGTGAATATATCAATGTGGGAATTTTTATCCATCCCAGGCCAAAGAGATCTTCTACAAGCTGCCATGAAGAATTGGTCAACTTCAAACCAGCATGTCCATATGCAAGAGAAGGTCCTCACAAATGCTTCAGCCTCTGAAGGGAATCATGGAGGACAAGGAGGTAAAGTTTTTAAACCCCCTCCATTCTATGTCTCATTAATCATTGGGGATAAACTAGTACACAATTGCATGATTGATTCTGGGGCAAGTAGTTCTGTCATGCCCAAGCAAATAGCTGATTAGCTGGGTCTCCAATATGAAGTCATATCAAAGGGGGTAGTGCAATTGGATGGGACAGCAGTAGCAACGGTGGGAGTGATTAAAGGTTTGAATCTTACCTTGCATGCATGCCCCAACGTTACCATTTTGCAAGATGTGTCAGTGATAGATTTTCCACCACTCTTTTCCCTATGCTTATCAAGGGATTTCACAGCTAGAATTGGAGGCTACTTATCTGCTGAGGTTTATTTTATTTCCAATTATCACTTGGTCTACACCCTATTATAGATTCAAATTAAGGTAAAGTACAAGAAGTTTTTAGATATGAGGATTTTAATTATCTTTAGAAGATAATGTTGACAAAGATAAAGTGGCTAAAATGAGAAGGGGGGTACAACAAGTGTTAAATATTAATCATTATAATACCAACTGCTAAAGGTTACTTTAAGGGTAGGGGGTGATCTTATCCACCTAACCCTGTAGTCAAACCTAAGGAGTAAAAAATTCTCCTTACTACACACATGATATCCAATAATGGAAGGGGACGACTTACTGTAGTTAATGTTTGACCATGTCATTCTTAAAAGATGCATTCAAGGCAAATGCGCGCTAAAAGGCAAGCGATGGACAAGGACTTAATAGGGATCTTATAGTTAAGATAGTAGAAAGGTGCCAATCGAGTATACATGTTTCTTTCATTCTAAGGATTTAGTTCATATACAAACGAGTAACACAAGAGGCTTAGTTACACATGAATTGTGTGAATTTTGAACTAGGGTGAGTTATTTAGTCTAGATTTTTTATTGAATTTGCAAGGTAAAGAATAAAACACACCAATTAATTAATCATATATTACATGCTTGGAATGCGGGCTACAAGATATTACATTAAAATCATTTAAAGATATCCAGCTATTACCATACGTAAATCAAATCAAATGGCATACTTATGCTTAAATGCCCCCACATTTCCCAAGGCATTCTAATAAAACTAAAATTAATACATATTACAAAAAATGCAGATAGAAATTGTCGTATAAAATGGCAATAGGTTATACATATATGATTTTTCCAATAACATATATAAATTACAATAATCAAAAACTAGTTACACTACGCCTTTCACATCTCACTTGCATCCTGTTTAAAAACCATGTGAGCCAAGATATTGGTGCTCGTTTGATCTCGCACCATTTTTCATGATTTTCTATGAGATGCGTGTTATATTATGAAACATTTTATCCTCGGATGTGAGATGTGCTGAAGATTTTACCTCTATTTGAATGCCTTGAATTGTTGGTAGCATCCAGTATCATGCCCCTTTGAAGAAGTCTGTGAGTTTTCCATTGTCTTTGCCCTAATTTCTTCAAAATCTGAGGGCTCTCCATTTTGTTCCTATTTTTCCCAACATGAAGCTCAAGAATGATCAAGTTATATTTGTATGCCTTTGAAAATCAAATTAATGTCAAAACAGCTTGCAACCATGATTCACTTGGTTTTGTTCAGAAAAATTTCATCTTTAGCGATAAAAATCAATTTTGGCATGAATGGTGAATTTTGTTTGTTTTTGACCGTCTGGTAGGGATCATTTTCCTGTCAAAATTATGCCTCATATTTGGCAGTCACTGTGGATCTGTCTTGGTTGGTCGGGGGATGGTGGGAAAAGTTTAACTGACCCTGTATGCTTTTTGGGCAAAAAGGAATTTTGGGCACAAGCTCCGCTAAATTTGATTGGTTATTTTGGACTTAAGTTGCTTCTTATAAGTTGGGGAGGTGAGATGGGTTGTTTTCAGAATTTTCTTTTTTGGATACTCGGAAAAAGTTGGAGCTTGCCCACATGGCCCGACTGTGAGGTTTGATAAAGAAAATTTTAAGCGGCAAGGAAATAAGTCTACTTGGACCCCGCAGAACGAATGGACATGTGGAAAAGTTTAAAAGCCAAATGAGGGCCTTCGAAAGTAGGTTGGATATTTTCCATGTAGAAAAATAGTGTAAATATTCTAAAATGGAAGTGCCCCACCCCTGCCAAATCCTATTGAAAGAATTATAAGGTTCTTGAAGTTGTGCCAATAAAAGCCACTGGACGTTCCGTCAGGTCTTCTTTCTTAGATTTTTAGGCAACTTCTATACGGCATGAGACATGTGATTGATCCCACTTCATTCATGGTGCTCTAATTGTGGGGACCATCTCAAGAGTGCACCATTGGATGCCGGGTGTTTTAAAATTAAGAGAGGGAGTGTGACATCGGGGAGGGTAAACTGGATTCTTTGCAACATTGTCATTTAAAAGATTAAAATCTTCTAAATAACCCACAGGCCTGACAGGGAAATAGTCAAAACTTACTCCAGTCAAATGGAGGAGGTGCGGACTTCGAGGGAAATATGGAAAAAGTTTCCTTTTGTGGAAAATGGAGTTAAAAAGTGTAAAAGGAAGCATGGTTCTACTAGACCACATCAAAAACTAGAAGACAGAAGGGAAGAGCTGTGGGGAAAACTTGGAAAATTTCCCTTTCAAAAAAGAGGTGAAATAGATAATTTTGCTATGGTTCCTTTGGACCCACATTGGACACAGGTCAAGCCCAATTTTTCAACGGTGAGATGAGCAGAGGCCAAATCGTAATTTTTTTCATTTTTTCCAAAGGTTTAGAAGGTAAGAAGGAACCCCCAGGCCCGTTTTAACTTGATCTCCACAGGACGGTCCAGATTCAAAAGAGAGATCAACGACATGTGCATCTATATATGATTTTCTGACATTCTGCTCCAAAGCTCATGGGGCATGCGAATTTTATGGTTTTTATCATTCCTGTGAAGTTCTTGCATGGAAATGAAGAGGAAAATAATTGCTACAGGTTGGGTGAGAAAAAATCTAAAGACATATTTGCCATCAAGCTGTGATCTAAAAATGATTCAATCTGATTTTCCTATTTTTCTTCATTAGTATGCAAAGAACCAAATTTGACAGGTGGAGGAGGAAGTAGTTGGTGCACGAGATGAAGAATGGAATTACAGTGAAGAATTAAATGCTAGAAATTTGGAAATATTTTCCCTCTCATTCACCTGAATAATTTTTCATAACTTCAGAGTCTAGGAGTCTCAATGCAAATGGTGCTTTGAAGCCCTTCTTTGGAGGCAAAATGATGTTGTAAAGAAGTATATAATTGCATGAATTTTTCGTGTAAATGGTTGAAGTGTTAAGGTCGGGACTGATTTTCCTAAGAGAAAAGCTTGATATAACATGTCCTTCTAAGAAACCATATGAAAGAAACCTGTTTATCTCATTGTGTAAATTTGATTATGTCAAGGTGGTTGGGTTGTGAGTGTACATGCATTGACAAGCTCTGAGATGTAGTAGAAAACTTTCCCCTACTGATAAATTAATCAAAATTAAGTTAATCTTCTTTATTTTGCGAAAAAAAATTGTTTCTTCATTTCTAAATTTGTGCAAGTAGTTCTCTTGGTTCCCATTGCAATCTTACATTGAAATATTGTGAAATAACACAATAATATTATCCTTGTGATAGGTGTGGGGCATTTGCAATTTCATTTATATAATGAGTTTGCAGTGATAGTAAATAAATAAATTTAAAATCCAATGTGACTCCTAGCCATGACTATAAGATTGGTTGCTTATCTTGAGGGTATCTCAAGTTGTGATGAAATAGAGGTTGATAAGTTTTAGTTAGTTTCAAGTTGAGCCTTCATTTTGACCTGTATTTTGTGTGAAAAAGTGTTGATCTAGCCCTCACATGAGGCAAATATTTTGGTTTAAAGAACATCCTAGCTATCCCAAAGCATTTTGTTGCTTCAATATCTCCATTTGTGTAACAATTCTCAAGGATCCTGGTGAGATCAAGTTCATTTCTGACATCACCTTGCCACCAAAAAATTCATTTAAAATCAACCAATCATAGCCCATTAGACCCTATTTGTAATGTTGTGTATACAAATGCATAATTTTACTACCAAAACAGGCAGAAACAATCAGTTTTCATTGTCTTAGTTGCCCTCTGAAACCTTGCTTACAAATACTCCATTTCTAGAGTGAAAACTTGTGAGAGTAGGTTTTGTTGCATCGATCATATTTTCTTCAAGTATTCTAATAACTTCACAAGAGGATATCTCCATCTGCCTCAACAAATAAAGTAGGAGAATAGGTCAAATCCTCTGAGGGTGCCCTACCATTTCTCCACATCTAAGTGAAAAGAGAAAGTTCATTTCATCCTTGGCTAACAAAAACAAGCATGACACTACATGCTCTGCATGCTTAAGTTCTGTCAGACTGTGTGACCTGTGATGTGCTCAACTTCTGAGGGAGAATCAAATTGGGTACCAACACCCGATTGGTGCTATTACAGGGATATTATAGTGGTTACAGCTTTATAAGCAGACCTAGTAATACACTTCTTAATATTCTCTAAGTGCTCCTACATTTTTTTTTCAAAAATCATCTTGTGTTTGGCCTATAAGAAGTATTCAAAGTTGCAAGTGGTATATGCAATTATTTTAGTTTCCACACCTAGGGGCCACTAGCTTTCATTGATAAAATATGTGTAAGAAAATTCATATCATACCATTTCCAGTTCCTAGTATTTAACAACATTTGAAAAATATTTAGTTCATTTTCACAACTAGGTGGAAAATCATTAAGGACACTCCCTGGTGATTGATCCTAATGAGTACCGATGTCTTACCGCTGTAAATGAGGATTTGTTACAATCTTTGTAAAGCTAGAAGAAGAAGATATTCTTTAATAAGGATCCTAATAGAGACATTATTTCCAGAGCTAGGAAAAATAAAGTTAGAAGAGAATACAATCCGAGAAAGTTGTTGGAGATGAGCAGGACAAGAAAAGGGGTCTCCATAATGAAAGTGATCAGCCTATCATTAAAGACTACATTCAAGTACTATGAGTCAGGTAGCTCTTCTGTAGAATTGAGTTCTCCAACTAGAGCAGGGCTTTAAATTGCATTTTTTTAAAAATTCTACTCATTTTTGCCCCTAATTAAAAATTTGATAGCGTGTTACAAGAAAACAAGTCCGTTTAGGGGAATCCATTTTGAAAGTATACTACTTGTTTCACATACCCTTCCCCTTATCATTGTTCTCCTCCAGGGTCACCTTCTCAAAACAACATGGCCCAGCCCCACCCAGACATCCATTTGTTGAAACACCTTTGGTGCTATAAATTTTACAGGGGATAGTTGGTTATCCACATACAGTTCCCCAAGATTGTAGAAATAGATTACCAAAGTTCCAAGGAAACAACATAATAAATGGGTGATCAAATTTAAAGATTTTTATCAATATAATGGAAGAATTTCATATTGAATATGAAGACGTATATATCAAAAATATCCCTACTTGGAAGAGGATGACAGCCGAACTGGTGATAAAGCTTTACCAGATAATTCCATTGATTCTTGGACAGAGATAAACAACGTATTTAGATGTAGTATGGTATAGAAGTGACCCTAGGTTCTTCTATCAGCAATTTGAAAACATGCAAGAAGAATGCCTAAGGATTCAGTTACATGACATTTCAACCAAGTTGAACAAGACCTTAAGGAGATAGCCTGTTAGCATAAGCCAGCGGTGATGAATCATGTTTGTAAAATATTCAGATCAGCAGTTGATAAAAAGTTTACTTACTACTGAGGGACAAAAAACCTACTAATTTGGAGGCAAAGCCTTCACCATGGTCTTACAAATTGAAAAAGCATCAAGAAATTGCGAAAGCCTCCAAAAAGGGAGGTTGCCATAAAACTAATTACTGGAAAAGACTTACACACAAACATGTAAGGATGTGAATTGGGGAAGTGTTGAAAAAATTGGTAGGGGAGTCAAAGAAATAGACATTAAAAATTATTCAAGGTAGAAAGGGAATTGGGCAGAGTTCACAAGGTAAAACAAAAGCAACAAGGCCAAGATAGGTTTACAGATCTCATAGAAATGATTCAGAATTTATGACCGAGCAACTCATTACCTATGGATTGCGATGGTGAAAAAATAGTCCCAGGCTGGGTTAGGGAAATAAAATAATTCCTGATCCTTGGCCGCCAGATTTGCTATTGTGGGGAGAAAGAGTTCCAAAGATGTCATTGATGGTTACTGTGTGACAGATGTTTCATGCCCCATACCTCCATGTGAGGAAGATCAACAACAAGAAGAAGAAGCTGATGATGATAAATGATGATGATTTTTTCATGATGGGTTGCTCTACGAGCCTCACAACAGGGGACAACTTCAACTGAGGTAATAAGTGCAGAAACTGTGCCTGGATTTTGTGGAGTGCATCCACCGAGCGGACCTATTTCCTCCCTATATACTTAGAAGTAGCATTATTGTATAAACTTTGAATTTCAATAAGAATTTGAATTTTAAGATCTTTAATGCGTTAAATAAGTTGATGGAGGAATCCTCTAGGAGGACAGAACAGTTGTGATGAATGTTGTTGTTTCCCAATAGATGGAGTATAAGAAAAGAAGTAGGGTTGTCAAAGGTACAGGGCCTTAGCCAAGCTAAGACTCCATTTATTTCAAATATTCCTAAAGAGGCGTCCTAAGAAATATGCATCTGCCAAGGCTCTTACTATCCCAGACACAAAACTCATACCCCACCTCATGCAAAAGATGTCAAAATCCTATGCCATATATGAGTGTATCACCTTCATTCTAATATTGCTTGCCAAAGTCACCCTATGATACTGCCCAAGTCTTTGAGTCAGATCAAGATCTTAGAACAACAAAACATTTCAAAACCCCCCCCCCCCAACTTTCAATGATTGATTTGTTTAGGGATTCTGAGCACCCAAAAAAATTGATTTTGAGTATTTCAAGTTGAAAGAGGAGAAGACTGCCCTAGTAGAAATATTAAACATGTGGAGACTCCACAGCATTAAAGGAGTAGAGACACCAACAGATGTTGGAGGAACAGGTGAACCACCTGATTGTATTTAGAGAATCCTGTGGAGTTCAGCCTAAATTTGGATCCCTTATCACCATCTGGTCATTAATGATAGATTGCCTACACAACGTATGTTTGACTCAGGGGGCATCATGGAATGTTATGCCCTAGAAGTCATTGAATGAGGCTGGATATCAAACTAATAGTAGCATATGGGAATTTTACTGCATGGAATCCAGATAAGTGCCGGTGGTGGGATGTGTGAAAGGTCTAGTGGTGTGTAACTGTAGCTTACCCAGGTAAAAACTTGATGCTGATGTTGTTATTGTGATTGCGCAGCCAAGTGGGGTATGTTGTTATCTAGAAAATGGGTTGGCAAGTGTTGGTGGGAGTGTCAAATGAAATTTCCTATGCTACCATCACAATTGAGGGCAGCCTTGTCAAGTTGTATGGAGAAAAGAATATGTTGCAGCTTATTAAAGATCCCAATAATGCATCTATGAAGTATTGTACACAAGTGTTGATGATGATAACTTTGTAGGGCATTTGCTGATGAAAAGAGCACAAGATTGAAGAATGTAGTGTCTGAAAGGTAGGATCTCCTTAGAATCTACTGTTTGATGGAGATTGCCTCCAAGTTGGAAATGGTGATGGTGTTGTAATTCACCGTTCCTTGTTCTCTTTTTCTTCTTCGATGATCGTGTTGCTAAGAATGTAACGTTGTTGGCTCTGCTGATCTTGTTGGCTTCACTTTTAGTTACCCTGGTACAGGAAAAATTCTTTCTCAATTTGATAGGTGGTTGAATGATGACTTGATGTTGTTAGGCGGTGACCAACTAGAGGGAACAGTACATAATAATAATAATTCTTTGAATTGCGATTCTTGTTATTATTGTTTGGTCAGATTGTATGTGGTCATTGTATTAATGTGATTAATAAGTAGTTTAAGAGTGTCCTTAATAATAAGTAATAAAAATAGTAATAATATTTTATTTAATTATCGATTCCAATGATAACTCAATTATCTTATCTCGATTTGTTATAAACTCTGTGTTAACTATCGATTAAGAAATTTTATTGTTTCGATTGCGTCGCGCCTTCATGGATTGATCTCGATAATGCAAAGACGGAGGGTATCCGATTGAAACAGTGTTTTTGTACCTGTATTGGTGTCATTTTTTCGAAACTACTATCTAGTTCCTCCTGGTGGACAATGCTGATTGTTGTTTGTATTGTTTTATTTGTTGTTTTAAAGATGAAATATATTGCTTACCACCTGATCCGACCACGATCCACTCGTATTATATATATATATATATATATATATTAATTAATGAGAACTTTGGATGCTTTCACACACGTTGGTCAACTTTGTTGGAGTCCCACAATTCATGGAATATGCTGTATTATTTTTTTTTATACTTTGTTTGGTTTAGAAGGCACCCAACCAACCCCCCCCCAATATTATTCTCCTTGCGAGTTGTACACATTAAATTATTTAATTTTGGTCAGTTGTGGAATGCGTTGGAGAGATGGGACCTGCATATTTCCATCATTTGTATCAAGAGAAGAGTTGTGTGATTAAAGCGGCCAAATTCTATCTTCGTTTGGGAGTATGTGCCCCACATTTGGATTAGTGCCTTCTTTGTGTAGGCTAGAAACACATTTCTAAGCACTATCACTATTGTGATTGGATCGTATTCTTCCTTGGATATTAGCGCCTTTTGCCAAGCCACTACTGTGACCTACTGCCAGCATCCTCCCAACACGTGTCATTAAAAAAAAATTTGAGCCTTTGAACCTATGTGGACACCATCAAAGTTTAGAACATATAGGGGTTTTGGTTTGCAAGGAGGGGTGGAGGGTTGGATTTTCTACACAGGTATTTTCCCTCTCCATAATATCAAATATCAAAAATATTCCACAACAATGGACATCACCTGCGGGAATAGTTGCCCCAAGAGTATGCAAGCCCACTGGCATGTCAATAGAAGTCAAAATGTATATAGCTTGGTGTTGTGCTTAATGGAGCGATCACAGGTCGAAGGCTTTAGATGAAAAGTGTTTTGAAGATAAATTCACCTATGTACCTTGGTTCAGGCAGTAAGTAGGGCCGAAGAACAATTTAGGTAGTCATAGATCATATCTCTTTAGCCAATATGATGAGAACATAAAAAGCATTAGTGTCGTGGCTGAGCTTGTTGGCCGTTATACTAAGATGATAGCCAATGCACGCCCGACATGGGTATGCAGTTACCTATTTTAATCCTTTCTAAAACTTAGGGGAAATCCTCTAAGTCAAAACATGGAAGATGAAGACATTTATGGTCAGGATTGACGTCTAAGCTGGACTCGGTGGAAGATTTTTGATGATTTGTCATGGACAATCCCTGAGGTAGGATTGATGTTCGAAACTCTCAAGGAAACCTTATGAAGGGCTTGGCTTGTAAGTTGCAAGATGGATTTTAGATGAAGGAGACTCCAAAATGAATTTTTATAGCCTAGGATATTTAAGTGTCTTTTGAACAATGGTGTCATAGACGTTGTAGTCTATGGTATTGGAATTAGTCCGGTGATATTGTTATCTTGTCAACATTGCGTTTAGTGCACACTAATATGTAGGAAATTGTGACATCTCCAATAAGTGCTTCTAGCTAAATTTAAAGCACAACCCAAAAAGGCATACATCTTATTTTGCAAATGACCATTGTGTTGCTTAGTGAACAAAGGAGAAGAATAAATAGAAATCATTTTGCTTTCTCTCGATGAATGAAAGCAAAAAGCACACCCCTTTTGGTTAAAGTGTGTCCCTTTTTCCTTTTATGACACAGTTACAAGAACCGACTTCCATGTGAACTAGGCTAGATATGAACTTAATGGATTTGTCCTAAAAGGATTTAGAAACTTTTAAGCAACTACATCTAAGGTGTAGAGCATCCTATCAGTTTCTCCATTCTCCAACATGGTGCCCCCAAGAATGGAGCCTTGTGAAGGCCCTAGAAAATTGTAAGAACATGATGGGCAACGTCTTTAATTGGAACAATTGAAGGATCGGAAGTAGGAAGTTTGGGACATTTTGGAGGTTAGATTTGAGGATTGTGAAATAGTTGACGAAGTGCCAATGCGAGATGCTGGACTGAATCCTAGGGTTTGACCAATCCGTTCTTCCAGGCATGGTTCGTCTTCCCTTACCTCTCATAATTCTTGTGTTTAGTTATCTTTTGGCAACTTAATATAATATTTAAAAAATATTAGGATTTTTAATACCATTAAATGTTTATTTCAACTCATTGCAAAAACAATGAAATGTCATGTCGTAACTCACGAAGTCAAAATAACTCGTTTGCATTAAAACATGAACGTCCACCCTCATTCTAAGGTGATTTAGAAAACTTCCTACCCAACTAAACCGCTACAACATTATTTTATCGACCAGACAAAATTTTCTTTCCCAGAAATAATGTTGACCATCTCCCTATTTAAAAGTTAATTTTTACATTTTTTCAAGAGTCATTAAGTACTCTCTGTAACCTTGAAAATGAGATGTTAAGTTTCATTCATGTACCTTGGTATGCGAGGAGTCACCTTGACCTTTGGATTGACCCGGAACAAACATATGAGATATTTTTGATGCTCTTATAGGAGCACTATTACACTATTTTACAGTAGTAGATGGTTGTTAAATCTAGAAAGTCGGCTTTCATTTTGAACCGCCATTTAAAACTTAGATAGAGAAATTATTTCCCGCCTTTGCAAACCTCTAGTGTTCTTACTAGAAAATTGCATGGAACATTCAGTTTAGGGAAAAAAACTTTTCTGGACATTTTGACAATGACATTTTGTATGCCTCCACTCATAGTTTGACAAGGTCAAAGTAGACCAATTTTGACTTATTGCTCCAGAAAAACTTGTCGCCGTTTGAAAATGGTTTTCTAGTTATAAGTCCCGTCGACTCTAATGAATTCTCCTTATATAGGGGAACCTAGGAAGGTGTCTCATTACATGCTCCTCCTTCGAATGTTAGTTTTGGATGTGGTTTTTCTAAGCCCTCAAGCTAACTTTTGTTCATTTGCAACTCGGTCAACTATGACCAATGGCCCAGGAAAACTAGCTGCCAAACGCAAACCGTTCACTTTTTCCTAATTCCGTCAGTAGCTATTAACTTTTGGTTTTATGGGGACACATAGAAATTTAAATCGTGGTGTGGCGTTCTCTTTGGAAGAAAAATTTTGGAAGTGATTTCTTAGACTCCGAGCCCATTATGAACGTTTTGTAGCTAGTAAGAAAATATAAAAATAGGAGCTGTGGACACCTGTCAGGTTGGCCAAACCTCCGTAGATACTTTTTAGACATGTAATAGCTTTTTAAAACTCTATAGTGTAAATTTGTGTAAAAATAGAACTTTTGACAAAAGGTGTTTTCTCTCTCTTCCCTTCTTTCTCTCTCCTGGGTTACAAAATGAAAATAAAATGAAATGTAATGATTACATGTCTCTAACCCTTTTTATTTCAATAGAAATGAAATTATTATCATATGTAAAATGATCAACTGAAAATAATAATTATGTTAGATTAGGGGTGCAATGCCATGCCAGAAAATTATCATTGATATCATGCTCACATGGTTTTGCAGGATGAAAGAATGACAATGAAAAGGTGATGTGTAATTCATTTATTTATCTTTGAAATTTATTTAGTTCATTGTTAAATGAATAAATGTATAATGTTGTCTCATGTTATAGAAGGTTATATTTGATAATCTTATTTGCTATGTATGAGATGTTGGATTCATGGACATCTGGAAATGTGCATTTAATCATAGGTCAATTTGATTTATAGTGCACCTGGGTAAAAGGGTTTGATATTTATATAAGGTAAATGAATTTGAAGTAATATCATGTAGTGCATATTTAGTGTTCAATAAATGAGTAATGAGTCATCTTTGCATTCATACTTGTAATGTATAAAGAGATTTAAATCAAAACACTATACCCTGTTTAATACAGAGCATAACTTGTTTTTTACGTGTGTTACTCCTTATCGTATAAGACATTGAAAACCGTTAGGATGAACTTAATCTTTGCACTTGATGGATGTCCCAATTTAGGCAAATGAGAGCTTAAGAATGGGCTTATCATCTTGACTTAGTAATGTCTAGGTGACTTTTTCCGTAACACCCATCTGATGAGGAGTGACATATTCAAAAATTCACAGTGGATTATGTAGAGCTAACTCCTCCTTCATAGGCCTAGTGGACTACCCTTGTCATCCGAAGATAGATTAAAAATTAAAGTTCTTCAGAGATGAAATTCATGTTGGATCAGAAGACAAAGATGGAGGTTGGACGTAGTTGTTCTAGGTCTTAAACTCTTGTTCATGAAACCCTTAGTTCCACTTAGCTAAAGGTGTTACATTGGTTTCTCTCAACATCACACCTTGGTCCTTTCTGGAAGTTGGTTTAGCATAAATTTTTCCTCTCGCTTAAAACTCATGTATAGTTAAGGGGTAGACCCTTGGGTGAAGTTGGAATAAATCTAAACCTCAATTGTTTTGGATGTTAACTTAGGGTTTGTGTGTAGTTTCAAGTATTCCAATCATGTTCATCTTCAAGAGGTAAGATAAACCATTTCGTAACTCCTTTTAAGACAATACTAGTAATAAGACCATAATGTGACATAGAAAATAAAGTAATATAAAAAATAAAAAAAGGGTAGACATTGATTTTATGTTCGAGAAGAATATTCTTAACATAAGGACAAGATAATTAAGTACTTTATATGCTTTTGAATTATGAAAAATAAGAATGCAAGTTATGCAAAACTTTTGTACAGAATACAAAGTCATTTTAAAATGGTCGAATGGTAATATTAACTATGGAATGTACTAAGAATCTATCGGTGGACAAATGATAAATTTATCCTTGCACAATAATGTACTTGGAATGTTAATTGTAACTAAAATACAATTAAAGAAAAGAATGTGTTGTGGGTTTTCCTATACTTGAGTCTTCTTTTGTGGTTGGGGCATTGCTAGTATTCGTTCATTGGGAAAAGTGTGGAATCGACATGCGTATGTTGTTCTCATGTGTCTATGTGAGTCGATGACTTATGTGATTGTCGTATGCAAGTTGAGTTTCTGTACTTGGAGTCCTTGCTATGTTGTGTGTGTAGTGAGCAATGTAAGTAAAAAAAATACCTGTTATTTTACTGTTATAATTGGGTGTGTAAAATGTGGGCACTACAATGTTGTGTCTGATCTCTCCTGGCTAGGAAGAGTTTGTCTTTTCCTTCAAACTCAAATTTGAGTACACTAATAACATTTTTGAGTATGAGGAATTTTTGTTAGGTCTGAGGATTGCTTGGAAATATGGTGTTAATGACATCATTGTCAAAGGAGATTCAGAATTAATAATACAGCAAGTCAGAAAACTTTATGTCACCAAAAATCAGTGAATGAAACAATACAAGCATGTAGTTTGGAATCTCATTGATATGTCTGATTCATTCAATACTGTGCATCATGATAGGAAGTTCAATGATTTGGAAGAAAAACTTGCAGTATTGGGATCTCATTTTGATAATTGTATAGTATCCCCATATTGTGAATATGATGTTGAGGTGTTAACTAGGCTATATGTACCTGAAAACATTAAACATTGGTAAGTTTTTAATGATGATGCTCAGCTCAAAATATTTTTGTAGAAAAAAGGGGAGTTTATTGATCAAAGTATTGATTGGGAGCAAATGGTGTGCATAGCAGAGGTTAAATAAACCTTGTTTGGAAAAGGAATCATCCAACTAAAGACTAATACCATTCCTAGAGGACTGGTTACTCTTGAATCCAACTTTGATAATACTAATTGCATCATTCAAAGATGCATAACAGCCTCAAGGGATGTTGAGGAGCATGACCTTGGTATAAAGAAGAAACCAAGGAAGATCTGGTTGGGAAGTAATCTCAGTAAGGAGGAAAAACAGTCTTATGTCCAATTACTAAAAACATATCAGGATTGCATGGCTTGGACATATTTTGAATTAAAGGCATACAAAGAGGATCTATTTCAACATGAGATTCCCTTATAATTTGATGCAAAACAATTCAGGTAGAAACAAAGGCCAATCAATACACTCATATCTCTTAAAATGTAAGAGGAACTGAAGAAACTGAGGGATGGAGGAATTATTCAGCCTACAAGGTATTCTTCTTGGGTTGCAAACCTAGTACCAGTCAAAAAGAAGAATGGTGACATTAGGTTGTGTGTGGACTTCAGAAATATGAATAGATCATCAATGAAGGATAATTATCCTTTACCATACATGGAAAAAATGTTGCAGTGAGTGACCTGTTCTGAGCTACAATATACCCTAGATGGCTTCTCTAGTTATAACCAAGTTGTTGTAAAGGAATCAGAAAGAATTAAGATAGCCTTTACCACCCCTTGGGGAACATATGTATATATTAGGATGCCCTTTGGATTGATGAATGCTTGAGAAACATTTCAAAGAGAAATGGATGTTGCTTTTGCTGGTTACATCAATAATTTTATCACTGTCTACCAAGATGATGTAACTGTATTCTCTAGAAAGAAAGGTGATCATTTGCAGTAATTGGAGAAAATGTTGATAAGATGTAGAGAATATTGCATTTCACTCAATCCAAAGAAGTGCCATTTCAGAGTACAAAAGGCAAAATTTCTTGGTCACATTATGTCATAAGAAGGGGTAATGATTGATCCAGACAGGGTAGAGGCCATCAACAAGGTCCCAATTCTGAGAACGAAGAAGGGAATTTAGTCTTTCTTTGGGCAGATAAACTTTATCAGGAATTTCATATCAAACTTTGTTGAATTGACCATTCCAATCACTGACATGCTAAAGAAGGACCAGGCCATCAAATGGGAGGAGGATTTCATTCAAGATTTCAATGGGATCAAGGAGGCATTAAAGCATGCCCCTAGTTTAGTAGCTCCATATTATAAGAAGCCTTTCCAACTGTTTTCTTTTACTTCAAATAACTCTATTATAGTTGTCTTATTGTAAAAAGATGATGAGGGGGTTGAGAGGCCAATTGCCTTTTTTTGTAAGGCATTGCAGGGGGCTGAGCTGAAATACACTATTATGGAGAAGAAAGCATTTGCCTTGGTAAAAGCAACAAATTTTTTCAGGCCTTACATTTTGAGCTCTAAAATTCTTTCTTATGTTCCCCATACTATGGTGAAAGACATCATATCAGAGATTGAAGTCTCAAGCAAAAGTTGCAAATGGGTGAACAAGTTGCAACAATACGACATGGATATCCAAACCACAAAGTTGGTGAGAGGTTTGGGATTTGCTAATCTTATGGCTGAGAGAAACTTGAAAACTATTGGGGTAAATGAGGTAGAATAAGGAATGGTAGATGTTTTTAAAAAAATGATGAGTTCTGGGTGGTATAAAGATATAATTTTTTATCTCAGACATCTATAATGCCCTGAGCATTTGAGTAAGAACTAGAAAAGAGCCCTTAAGTTGGCTTCCTATAAATATTTCATTATTGATTATCGGTTAGCTTGGAAGAATCCTGAGGGAGTTCTCTTAAGGTTCATTATTGAAGATGAAGCCCCTAAGATAATTATTGATCTCTATGGAGGAGTTTGTGGGTGGCATTTTGTTAAAAGAGTCAACACACAAGATCTTGAGGGCTGGTTATTGGTGGCCAACTCTCTTCAAGGATATAACTCTTTTGGTTAGAAAATGTGAGATTTATCAGCACTTCTCTAGAAGACTGAAAGCTTCAAGCTCCCTACCTTTATAGCATGTATCAATTGAAGCCCCATTCAAGCAATGGGGAAAGGATTTCATTGGTGAGATTTCACACCCTTCAAGTGTTGGCCATAAGTGGATTCTTGTAGCCACTTATTACTTCACCAAGTGCTTGGAGGCAATCCCCACCAAAAGATTAACACACCAAATTGTCATGGATTTTATGTTGAACCATATCATCTACAGGTTTGGGGTGCCAATTAAACATTTTGCTGACAATGCCATCAGCTTAAAAGCTAAACATTTGGTGGCAATGTGCAAAGAATACAGGATCCGTTTGACATATGCCTCTAATTACAATCCCTAAGGAAATGGACAAGCTGAGTCTAACAATAAAAATTTGTTAAAGATTATCAGAAGAACCTTGCAGCTAAACAAAAGAAAATGAACTGAAAAACTGAAGTTTGTTGTTTGGCTGACAAAATTACTATTAAAAGAGCCACTAGAAAAATTGCATTTGAATTGGTGTATGGCACTCAAGCTCTGTTGACCTTCCATATGTAACTATCCTCCTATCAATTCATTCAATAATTGAAAGATCAATAAGTTAGTCCATATGAGGCTTGCATTAACCAGATAATTGAACTTGATGAAGAAAGGAAAGCATCTCATCAAAGTCATGTGAAGTTTAGAGAAAAATTGAAGAAGTTATTTGATAAGAAGTTCACTCCCAGAGATTTCAACATTGGAGATATTGTGTTGTTGTGGGATATCAGACATGAATACAAGGGCAAGCATGGTAAATTTGATGCACTGTGGATGGGCCCTTACTCCATTGACATTTGGAAATTAGGGAGTGTACCTTCTTCTTGAAATATTTGGATGGTGAATTGCTTGAATTGTCTATTAATGGAAGGAACTTAAAGCATTTTCTAGATTTATTTCCCAGAATCAAGGTGAGCATCACCTATACAGTGTATAGTTTGTTTGTTTGTTTTCTGTCTTTTGTGTTTTTGCTCATTGTGGTCCTTGATGACTTGGTTTTTCTGGTTTCTCAGTTTATTTTTTAGAGGATGGTTGTGGTTGTTCTGCTATGCTAACTTATTCTTTAAATCTGTTTCCCAATGGCCTATTCTTGGCACTTGATCTGCTAGTTGTTCTTGTGGCACTCGCAGGGAGTTCCCCTCCCTGAGTTGAAGCCGATGTTGGTGCTCATCTTGATCTCACACCATTTGCCCTGATTTTCCTCTGATTTGCATGTTATGAAGCATTTTATCTCTTAATGTGGATGTTCTAAACCTTTTACCTCTATTTTAATTCCTTTAATTGCTTGTAGCATCCATTTTCATGCCCCTTTTTCGAATAAGTCTCTGAGTTTTCCCTATTTTTTCCCTAATTTCTTCAAAATCCACGAGCTTTTCTATTTTTTCCTATTTTTCCCTGACCATAGAAGCTCAAAAATGATCAATTTATATTTTTATGCCTTTAAAAATCAAAATCCATGGTCAAAAGATGCTTGGAACCATGATTCACTTAGTTTTTTTTCAAAAAAAAATCATCCTTAGCGAAAAATCAGATTTTGGGCATGAATGGTGAATTTATGTGTTTTTTACGGTCTGGCAGGCATCTTTTTCCTATCAAAATTATTCCTCAACATTCGATGGTCACATGGCTTCTTTTGGTTGGTCAGGGGATGGCAGGAAATTTTTTTAACTTGTCGCTATTTACTTTTTGGGAAAAAAGTCAGTTTTGGTCCCGTAGCTCCACTTAATTTTGATTGGTTCTTTTGGTGCTTACATGGCTTCTTCTAATAAGATGAGGTGTGGCAAGTATTTTTTTTGAACTTGTTATTTTTGGATACTTTGGAAAAAAAATTGAACTCACCCCGCAACCCCGCCAAGCTTTGATTAAAGAAAATTTTAAGTGGCAGGGAAAAATTCTTACTTTGACCCCATAGAAGGACACATGGTAAAGTTAAAAGAAAAGATGCAGTCCTTTGGAACCAAGTTGGATATTTTTCCCTTTTGTAAAAATGGAGTAAAGATTCTAAAATTGAAGCATGCCCCCGCAAAATCATATTGAAGCCTTATAAGGTTCTTGAAGTTACACCATAAAGACACGTGGAAGTTTCCATCGGGTCTTCTTTCCTCAGACTTTTCAGCAACTTCCTAAAGGCCATGAGACATGTGGTGAGCCCACGCTCATTCACGGTCTCTACTTTTGGGGACCATCTCAAGATGTGCCATTGAGATGTGTGGCATTTTGAAAATTCAAGAGGCGGGGAATTGGGCCATTGGGGGCAACTTGGCTTTTTTGCCCCTTGTTATTTAAAAGATTAAAATCATCAAAATGACCTGCATGCCTGATAGGGAATAGTCAAAGCTTGCTCCAGTCAATAACGAAGGTGTTGAATTTTGGGGGAAATTTGGAAAATTTTCCTTTTGTTGAAAAAGGAGTTAAAATTGTAAAAGGAAGCGTGGTTCCACTGGGACCCACATCAAAAACTAGAAGCAGAAGGGCGGAGCTACGGGGAAAACTTGGAAAATTTTCCCTGTTCTAAAAAAGAGGTGAAATAGCATAATTTTTCCAGGGTTCCTTTGAGACCCACATTAGGACACGTGTAAAGCCAATTTTTCAAAGGCAGAGGAGTAGAGAAAATTGAGAAATTTTGAATTTTTTCCAAAAGGTGTAAAAGGTAAAAAGGAACCCCTAGCCCATCTTAACTTGGATCTCCCACATGGACGTTCCAAATTCAAAAGAGAGATCAATGGAAACTATGCATCTGTATCTGATTTTCCACCATTTCTACTCCAAAGCTCCTGGGGATGTGAATTTTTACGGTTTTTATCATTTCTTGGAGTCTCTTACACATAAAATGAAGAGGAAAATTAATTTGGTATCCTGGTTGGGTGGGAAAATTTTGAAAACTTCTTTTTCCATCAAGATGTGATATGACCATTGGCTTTGATCTAATTTTCTAGTTTTTTCTTTCCTTAGCATGCAAAGAACTAGATTTTACAAATTGGAGTAGGAAGTAGTTGGCGTGCAAGATGAAGAATGAATTACCAGGTGAAGAATTGAATACTAGAAATATTTGGAAATATTTTCCCTCTGCACACCTAAAAATGTTTTCGCAAATCTGATTCTTGGAGTCTCAACATGCAATGGTGCTTTGAGTGTCCCTAGTTTTTCGGGAAAACTCTGTTGTAAATGAAGTATTATAAATTTCATGAATTTGTCATGCAAATGGTTTGAGTGTTAGAGGTCAAGACTGATTTTTCTAAGAGAAAATCCTGATAGAACCTATTCGTCTGAGAAACCATCCTAAGAAACCTTTTTATCTCCTTTTTGTTAACTTTGATCATGTCAAGGTGGTTGCGAGTGTACAGCCATTAACAAGCTCTAAGATTGTTGTAGAAAATTTCCCCTGCTGATAAATTTAATCAAACTTGAGTTAATCTGCATTATTTTTCGTAAAATTTGTGTTTGCTTCATTTCTGAATGTCTACAAATAGTTTTATTATTCCCGTTGTAATATTACATTGAAATCTTTGTGAATCACACAAGATCTTATCCTTGTGATAGTTTGGTGGCATTTGCAATTTCATTTATCAGAAGAGCTTTCATTTGATAGTGAAATAAATAAATTCAAAATCACTGTGACTCCTAGTATGACTATAAGATTGTTTGTTAGCCTTCGAGGGTATCTTAGGCATGATGAAATAGAGGTTGATAATGTTTAGTCAAGTTTTCCAATTTGAGCCTTCATTTTGGATCCTTGAAGTTTGTGTGAAAAGTACATATCTGGGCCTCCATTAAAGCACATATTTTGATTAAAGGAACATCTTAGCTATCCCATAGCATTTTGTTGTTCAAGCTCTCCATTTTTGTAAAAATTCTCAAGGATCTGGTGAATCAAGTTCATTTCTACTTCACCTCCCACCAAAAATTCATTTAAAAACAACCAATCATACCCATACTACCCTTGTTTGTCATGCGTGTATAAAAATTCATAATTTTAACTTCCAAAATATGTAGAAAAAATCAGGTTTTCATTGTGTTTATTAGCCTGAACATTTCTTAGAAAATATCTCCGTTATCTAGAGTGACAACTCGAGAGAGTTAGGTTTTGTTGCATTAATTATATTTTCTTCAAGTTCTTCTTAATAAATTTGCAATCAAGAATATCTCCATCTCCTCCACAAACAGTAGACTACAAAAAGCATCCTCTCACCCTGGTTAAAAGGCACAACCATAAAGTAGTGAGGATAGTGTTGTAAATATCTTCCCCCCGGGTAGATATAGACAAGCAGAAGAATATGGAAATCAAAGGGACTCAAAACCCGACATTTATTCATGGAAAAATTCACACCTTGGCACAGGTAAATGGCGCATGACACAGAGTGTCAACATGGAAAAATTTGCACCTTAGCACAGGTAAAGGGCGCATGACACAGAGTGTCGACATGGAAAAATTTGCGCCTTGGCGCACATAAAGGGCGCATGACACAGAGTGCCGACTTGGCAAAATTCACGCCTTGGCTTAGGTAAAGGGTGCATGACATAGAGGGTCAACATGGAAAAATTCACACCTTGGCGCACGTAAAGGGCGCATGACACAGAGTGTCGACATGGAAAAAATTGTGCCTTGGCACACGTAAAGGGTGCATGACACAGAGTGTCGACATGGTAAAATTCACACCTTGGCACAGGTAAAGGGCGCATGACACAGAGTGTCGACATGAAAAAAATTTTGCCTTAGCACATGTAAAGGGCACATGACATAGAGTGTCGACATGGAAAAATTTGTGCCATGGCGCACGTAAAGGGCACATGACATAGAGTATCAACATGGCAAAATTCGTGCCTTGGCGCACATAAAGGGCACATGACACAGAGTGTCGACATGAAAAAATTTACGCCTTGGCGCACGTAAGGGTATTTCGACAAGAATTTGGATGCGCCAAGGTGCATCTTCAGGAGGTGCAACATTTTGAGCACTGACAGGAAGCAGACCCTGACCCAGATATTCAAATGGCCATAACTTTTCACAAGGAGCTCGGATTCACGCAAGGTTGGAATTTTTGGAAAGCTTACGAGGTCCGCAAGGTTGTATTTTTTTGATATCTTTAATTAGGTGGGAACAAATTCTTAAAAATTCAAAATACAGTTCACAACTTTTGGAGTTTGCTAGGGTCCTCACCTACCACCATAATGAGATGAATTAAATGCAACCTAGAGGTGGTTGGGGTAGATTTGGAATTCCTCTCTCTTTTCTGTCTCATTCTTCCTATAAATTGTAGGGAGGAGCTTCTTTCTAAAGGTTGGACATTCTTGTTTTGCACCTCCCTTCTTCTCTTTGGCAGGTGAATTTTTGGAGTTCAAACCTCCCATTTAAAACTGTAATGCAACTTTGCCTCTTGGCATTTTGTAGTGTATTGTGTCAATATTTAGAGAAAATAATACATGTCTGTGGATGATCCTCAACCCTCTCTATGTTCATTTGCATCCCCTTGATCTTTCACTACAAATCTGGTTATATGTGCATGATCTTGCATTGCATTTTAATGGTTTGTGTTTATTCGCAAGACAGGTGTTCTTCATTCCTCGGTGCATCACCTTTGTTAGTTTAGGTTTATTTCAATGCATTTTATTATCCTGTCTCCTTGGCAAGTTAGATTAGGTTTTTGAGTAAAACCTCTACATTTTTACATGTGTATCTGAACAGAGGAATAGGAACCGGCCTTCATCCGGAGAGCTTTTCCATTTTCATAAGGTCCCACACTTGGGAAAAGCTCCATGTTATGCAATCGCACTGAGATTATCCATCAATAGTTTTGGCACACCGTGTGGGACCAAGAGGTCATTCCACAAGATTTGAAGGAATTTTCAAAAAAATTGGACTAAAAAATTACAGGTTTTACAATTTCAGATTTTTCACCTTCCAGTCTGAACTTTGAAATGAATTTTCAAGGGCTTAACTTGCTCAAAACAAGTCAAAATTTCACCAGTTGATAGATTGGGGGATAATATTCAAAAGGGTATTCTTAGATTTTTGTGATTTTGACTTTCAAAATTTCATGGTTTTTTAGTATTTCAGGTTTTCCCAGGTGTTGAGCATGTCCCATGTTCCGACACGGTGTATTTTAGGTTTTGTAAGTTACCTTACATGACCTATGTTTTGCCTATAATTATTGGGGATTAGTAGCTGCACAACAAAACCTGATAACTGAATTAAAGAACTATATCTTTTGGGTCCTTCAAGCTTTTAAATTCTATTTTTTAATATTGTCAGGTTTGGTGTGTAACTTGGCAGAATCTAGCCTTTTGAGGCTCATTATCTAACACATCTGGTGACTCCGAAGGGGATAGAATTTAGTGGTTTAGTAGCAATAGTTTCCCAGGTGCATGAGAATAATTCAAACCAAGTCTGATACTCGAGAAGAGGGGTTATTTTTCCACTTACAGCTATCACTAGGTAGAGGAAGGAGAGGAAGAGGACCACGAAGATCACCATCTCCACCTAACCGGACTTTGTCTACACCTCCACCTGGTAGACCTTTTCTTACATCAACTAGAGTTCTTAGGCCAATCATAATGGTACATCTACCACCGAATCCCTTTTTCAATTTCACTGGCAGCAGCCCACTTGCCCTCAATGCACAGAATCCAGTTCCAATTAAAGCATTGAAGAACATTCCATATTTCACTAGAGAAAATCATACCACACCTGGTGATCATGTCAAAGACATTGCTAATGTCTGTGTAATCCATGAGATAAATGAAATGGATGTTGTTGTCAAATTGTTGGCATCTTCATTCAAAGGGAAGGAATTGCAATGGTTTAGGAGCCTTGGAGCTGGTTCTATAAAAAATTGGAATCAGTTGTGCATAGTTCTCCATGAGTAGTTTGGAGAAAAGGGAGACAATTTTTCTCTACTAGAACAATTGACAACTATCAAGAGAGCTCCCAATGAGCAGTTGACTGACTTCAACTTCAGATTTCAAAGGTCTTGGGATAAAATTCCAGTGGCCGTTAGGCCAACAGTTGAAGGTGGTTTTCTATATTATCTTAAGGCTTTGAATTCTGATATTTCTATGTTAATTCAATCTATGGGAGGCACAACCTTACTTTCTACTTATAGCATTGCCATTAGGGCTGAAAACTGTCTTATTCAAGCTAGTAAGTTGGCTCCTAGGCCTCCCATGCCCTTGTATCCAAACTTAGAAAACCCAAGCACTAGTCAAGAACCCACTTTGGCTCCTATTCCCACTCCTAGAAATCAAAGTTCAAATGAAACTTCTACTTCATTCCCTAGTGCTTCAAATGGACTCCAAGAGGTTATGAAACAGTTGTAGAACCTTGGAAATGAGCTAGTGACTATCAAAAGATAGCAAGCTCAAAGTGCTAGACCATATCAGCCTCAAGCGCAATACTAGGCTAGGCCCCCATACCAACAAAATAGGCCACCAGCTCATGCTGCAAATCAAAATCAAAGCCAAGTAAGGCCTCCCGCCAATAGACCATTTCAGCCCTATAACCCCAACATTGCATCTGCTTCTAAAGCATTAGTTCCAGTGAAAAACAACATAGCTCAAGAGTATGATTGGTGTTTCCCATGCAATGAACCTCACAACCAATCTATGTGCTTCAATGGTGCTTTGAACCAAGCCTTGATGGTGACAACTACTGGCGCAGAGGGTGAAGTGGGTTAAGAAACAAATCAGCAACAAGGGACATCTTAGCAAAACACAGCTCCAAATGATACCGCACTTGTGAATTGGCAAGCTGAGGATTTTTGTGGCATGAATCGAGAAATTTCTCAGAGTGTAGTAGCTAACACAAGATCAAAGAAGAGGAATATTGGTGAAGGGGATTCATTGGCTCCAAGTGATCTACAACCTTCCATCACTCCAGAAGGTGTTGGTAAGCAAAATATAATTCAAACATGTAAGGACAACCCAACCCACCTTCTAAGCCAGCTCAAATGCCAGCTGTTGCTGCCCATGTGCAAGAAAGGAATGTGCAGGTTAGAGGACAATAAAGGGATCTTTCATCCCCTTTCAACATTATTGATCAAATGAAGAAGACACATGTGAACATTTCAATGTGGGAATCTTTATCCATCCTAGGACAAAGAGATCTTCTACAAGCTGCCATGAAGAATTGGTCAATGTTGAACCAACATGTCCATATGCAAGAGAAGGTCCTCACAAATGTTGCTCAGCCTGAAGGGAATCATGGATGAGAACAAGGTAAAGTTTTTAAGCCCCATCCATTCTATGTTTCATTAATTATTGGGGATAAACTAGTACACAACTGCATGATTGATTCTGGGGCAAGTAGTTCTGTCATGCCCAAGCAAATAGCTGATCAGCTTGGTCTCCAATAGGAAGTCATATCAAAGGGGGTAGTGCAGTTGGATGGGATAGTAGTAGCAATGGTGGGAGTGATTAAAGGTTTGAATCTTATCTTGCATGCATGCCCCAATGTTACCGTTTTGCAAGATGTGTTAGTGATAGATTTTCCACCACTCTTTGCCCTATGCTTATCAAGGGATTTCATACCTAGAATTGGAGGCTACTTATCTGCTGACTAGTCAAACATGTTTTTTAGAACAAGATATGGTACTAAGGTCACAATCAGATCCGAACCAATTGCAAACTTTCATATTGAGCCTCATACTCCAAGCCAAATCAATGCCAACTGTTCATCATTTTATCAAGAAGATTATCCAAGCACAGATGAAGATGACACCAAAGTTGGAAGCATCCCAGATTCGATTCTTGATGAATGGGTGAGAAAGGTACATGCTTTTGATCCCTACCAAGAAGTAGAAGAATCTGAGCTAGGAGTCTTTTGCATACATGAAGGAAACCAGCCTATTCCTAGAATCACCAAACTAGACCATAAGGATGAAAACAAGGTATGGAAATTATTTTTTGATGGATCAAGGAGTAGGCAAGGCGTAGGAGGAGGAGCTATGCTTGTTTCACCTCAAGGCATAAAATATTATTCAACTTTCCGTTTCCAGTTTTCCTGTTCAAACAACACAGCTGAATATGAGGCCTTGATTCATAGACTTCATTGGGCCAAGAAAAAGGGCATAAATAACTTGCAGGTGTTCGTGGATAGCGAGCTGATCATCAATCAAGTTAAAAGATAACATGCTATAAAGAATGACCTGCTAAAGAACTACAAGAACAGGGTATGGGACCTCGTTGAGGATTTTGAAGCTTTCAACATCGTGTCCATACCTAGGAAGAAAAATGAAGCTGCGGATAGGCTCACAGCAGTTGGAGCAACGTTTGATGTGGTTGACAACATCGGAAGGGAAAAAACACAACCACATATCCATGTGATTGTGATGCCAGCAATTCTAGACAACAACACAAGCTGGCAGGTGTTTGATAACGATCAATAGATCGTCAATTTATTATAAGAAGAGGTTGAATTCTCAGCTAGGAATCAGGATAGACTAGAGCAAAAATACAATGATCAAGTAGTGCAGCTACGGAAAAACAAGCTTCCCAAGGGTTTAGTAACATTGGAATCTATCTTCAACCCTAAAAACTAGTTCTCGTAAGGAAAAGGCTAACATACAGGTCAAGAGAGAAGATTCAGAGCTAATTCCAATTGAGGAAGGCAAGAACACTTCAAATTGGTAAAGTGGCCACTGAGCAGGAGAAATCAGATTTCATACAACTTTTCCAAGAATTTCCAGATGTCTTTTCTTGGAGCTATGAAGACTTGAAAGGTTTCAATCCGAAGTTGGCACAACATACCATAGAATTGGATCTAGATGCTAAGCCTATCAGGCAGAAGCAGAGACCAGTCAACCCCCACATTGAGCCTCTAATGAAGAAAGAGTTAAACAATCTGATAGAGGCGAGCATTATATTCTCGATCAAGCACTCAAGCTTGGTTACAAACTTGGTTCCAATCAGGAAGAATAGCGGAAAAATCAGGTTATGTGTGGACTTTCGAGACCTTAACAAAGAATTTCTCAAAGACCATTACCCACCTCCTTCAATTGAACAAATATTGCAAGTAGTATCCAGTTCGGAGAGATTCTCTCTCCTAGATGGCTACTCAGGATATAATTAGGTAATAGTGAAAGAAGATGACCAGTTCAAGATGGCTTTCACCACCAAATGGGGCACCTATGCCTACAACATAAGATTCTATTTGGGCTATCAAATGCTGGAGCCACTTTCTAAAGCGAAATGGATATGGCATTCAAGGGATTGATCAATAAAATAGTTTTGATATATCTTGACGACATCACTATATTCTACTAAAAATGCAGTGAATCACCTATTTCATCTGAGACAGGTATTTCAGAGGTGTAGAAGATTTAGGGTATCGTTGAATCCCAAAAAATGCATATTCTTGGCTCACGAAGGAAAACTTCTAGGCCATATTGTTTCAAAAGAGGGATTGACGATTGACCCAGAAAAAGTTGAAGTAATTCGAGCATTTCCATTGCCAAGTCACAAGAAGGCTCTTCAAAGATTCTTGGGAAGGATCAATTTTGTCTGAAGGTTTGTTCCAATCTTTGTAGCTCTCGTAAAGCCAATAACATTGATGTTGAAGAAGAGCATGGCATTTAAGTGGACATTTGAAGGCAAGGCAAGTTTTGAGGCAATAAAAGAGGCTATATCTCAAGCTTCGACTCTCCTCAATCCAGACTTCTCCAAGGACTTCATGCTATATACCTTCGGTGGTGGAGACACAATTTCTACAATCCTAGCACAACAAAACAAAGAAGGATTAGAACAACCAGTTGCTTTCTTCAGTCAAGGCTTGGAGGAATATGAAACTAGGTACTCTTTCATTGAAAAACATATCCTTGTAGTGATCAGGAGTTTAAAGAAATTCAAGCACCTGGTCTCAAACAATAAGATCCAATTATTGGTCTCTCATGCGGGAGTCAAGGACTTCCTTCTAAACAAGGATCTGAATGAGAAATGTGCAGGATGGATCACATGTGTCATGGAATATGACATTGAAATTAAAGTCACAAAGCTAGTACATGGAAAAGGACTATGTAAACAACTAGCTTTGAGTAAGAAAGTTGAAGCAAGTGATGAAAAAGAGACTACCTTGGTACTGCAGGATGGTCAAGAACAAGAAAATGATGATGTTCCCACTCCTTATTGGACTTAGAATATCATACACTTCCTACAGGCAGGCTTATGCCCTCCAGAATTGAGAAAAGCAAAAAAGAGATACTTCAGATTACAATCCATTCCATATGTGATTGTTGATGGTGTTTTGTTTAAAAAATACATCAATGGAGTTCTATTGAGGTGCATTGGGACATGTCAAATTGAGAGGGTGTTACGATATTTTCACGATGGAGATTCTGGAGGACATTTCACCCCACGAGTAACAGCTCTCAATATAATGAAGGCAGGGTATTATTGGCCCACAGTGTTCAGTGACTACTATACATGGATAAGAAAGTGCAAGAAATGTGCACTCTTCATAGGCAAAGAAAGACTAGCCGCGCTTCCATTGCACCCAATTTTGGTTGACCAACCATTTATGCAATGGGGATTGGACTTCATTGGGGTCATAAATCCTAACTCAAGCCAAGGCCATAAGTGGATTCTCACGGCAACGGACTATTTCACCAAGTGGACAGAAGTAGTAGCGCTCAAAGAAACAAATGAGTCTAACATACTAGACTTTTATGAAGGAATTGTTGATGACGAAACGCAGCACCCCTGGGACTCTGCAACACAATGGGTTGAGAATTTCAGTGCGATTGCACAACATGGAGCTTTTCCCAAGTGTGGGACCTTGCGAAATTGGAAAAGCTCTCCGGATGAAGGCCGGTTCCTATTCCTCTGTTCAGATGCACAAGTAAAAATGCAGAGGGTTTACTAAAAACCTAATCTAACTTACCAAGGAGACAGGGGTAAGAAGATGCATAAAAATAAACCTAAAATAACAGAGGTGATGCACCGAGGAATGAAGAACACCTGTCTTGCTAATAAACAGAGATCATTAAAATGCAATGCAAGATCATGCACAGATAGCCAGATTCACAGTGAAAGATCAGGGGGATGTAAAATGAATATAGAGAGGGTTGAGAATCATCCACAGAAATGCATTAATTTTCTCCAAAGATTGATACAACACACTACAAAATGCGAAGAGGCAGGGTTGCATTACAGTTTCAAATGGGAGGTTTTAACTCCACAAGTTCACCTGCCAAAGAGAAGAAGGGAGGGGCAAAATACAAGAATGTCCAACCTTTAGAAAGAAGGCCCTCCTTACAATTTATAGGAAGAATGAGAGAGAAAAGAGAGAGGAATTTGAAATCTACCCCAACCACCTTCAGAATGCACTTAATTATCTCATTATGGTGGTAGGTGAGAACCCCAGCGAACCCAAAAGTGGCGAACTGTATTTTGCATTTTTAAGAATTTTTTCTCACCCAATTAAATATATCTAGTAGTAGTTAGATAGAGGACCTCATAAGCTTTCCAAAAATTCCAACCTTGCATGAATCCGAGCTCCTAGTCAAAAGTTATGGCCATCTGAATATCTGTGCCAGGGTCTGCTTCTTGTCAGTGCTCACAATGTTCGCCTCCTAAAGGTGTGCCATAGGCACATCCATGTGTGTGTCGACATCCTCTTACATGTGCCAAGGTTACAACTTCTGCCCTGTTGACACTCTGTGTCATGCGCCACTTCTGTATGCCAAGGGCGCACCATTTGCCCATGTTGACATCCATTGTCGGTGCGCCACTTCCTGTACGCCAAGGGCGCACCATTTTCCTTGTCGACATCCATTGTCGTGCGCCACTTCTATGCGCCAAGGGCGCACCATTTTCCCTAGCGACATCCATTGTCATGTGCCACTTCTGTGTGCCAAGGGTTCACCATTTTCCCTGTCGACATCCATTGTCGTGCGCCACTTCTGTGCACCAAGGCCGCACCATTTTCCCTGTCGACATCCATTGTCATGCGCCACTTCTGTGCGCCAAGGGTACACCATTTTCCTTTTTGACATCCATTATCGTGCGTCACTTCTGTGCACCAAGGGCGCACCATTTTCCTTGTTGACATCCATTGTCGTGCGCCACTTCTGTGCGCCAAGGGCGCACCATTTTCCCTGTCGACATCCATTGTCGTGCGCCACTTCTGTGCGCCTTGGGCACACCATTTTCCCTGTCGACGTCCATTGTCGTGCGCCACTTCTGTGCGCCTTGGGCATGTTAGGGATTTGAGCTTCTTTGATTTTCTCCATTCTCCTGCTTGTCTATATCTACCTGGGGGAAAGATATCTACAACAATTTGATGACTCAATGGGATTACCTGCCTGCTAGGTAGAAGATCAGTGGCCTTTTAGCAATCCATTGGGCATGGAGTCATAAGCAATAACCTGAAACCAAGCTGATATCTGATCCCAAACCTGATACCGCAACCCCTTCTTCGAGAGCACATTGAACTGTAGAAATCCAACCTAGGAGCAACAAAACCTGTGCCAAAGCACTTAGGGAAACTGAAACCTAACTACAACAAGACAATGTGCATACACACTTAGAGGAATTGAAATCTAGGCTAATATTTACAAGGGTAAACCTTTTCCTTTTAGTAGCAATGTTTAAGATGGATTATGTTAACCAGAATGGGGAGTTCTTCTCCATCCAAAGTAGACAATTGGAAGGCATTGACTACTTCTTACATCCCGTGACGATGTAGGGGCCACTCCAAATGGCATCAAACTTGGAATGCCTTCCTTGTTTTGCCCGATCTGCATCCCATTTCAGAACTAGGTCCCCTTCCTGGAAGGTCCTTGCTCTTGCTTTCTTATCAAACCATCTTTTTACTAAGGCCTAATCTTTCTCAATTGTTTGAACTGCATGTTCTCTAATTTCTTCCAATTCCATCAACTCTGCATACCTGGCCTCCATTGGTTCGAACTCAGCCAACTCCAACTGCTTCATGAACTCCAATGTAGGCAGTTCTAATGATATAGGCAATACTGCCTCTTTTCCATAGACCAACTTGTAAGGGGAATTACCTGTAGACCTCTTTGGTGTTATTCTGTCAGCCCATAATGCTGATTTTAGCTTGGTATGCCATGTTCTTTGATTTTCATCCAGAGTCCTCCTGATGATTCTTAGCAAATTTTTGTTCGTGGACTCTGCCTATCCATTACCCTGCGGGTAATAATTTGAAGAGGTGCTCAAATAGATTCCATTCTTGACAGCCCATTCTGTAATCTTGGAACCTATAAATGCCAATGCATTGTCTGATATGATAGTGGCCGGCACACCGAACCTGGTCACTATTCCTTCATAAAAGTCTAGTATGTTAGACTCATTTGCTTCTTTGAGCGCTACTGCTTCGGTCCACTTGGTGAAATAGTCCGTTGCCGTGAGAATCCACTTGTGGCCTTGGCTTGAGTTTGGATTGATGACCCCGACGAAGTCCAATCCCCATTGCATAAATGGTTGGTCAACCAGAATTGGGTGCAATGGAAGTGCTGCTAGTCTTTCTTTGCCTGTGAAGAGTGCACATTTCTTGCACTTTCTTATCCATGTATAGCAGTCACTGAAGACTGTCAGCCAATAATACCCTGCCTTCATTATCTTGAGAGCTGTTACTCGTGGGGCGAAATGTCCTCCAGAATCTCCATCGTGAAAATCTCGTAACACCCTCTCAATTTGACCTGTCCCAATGCACCTCAATAGAACTCCATTGATGTCTTTCTTAAACAAAACACCATCAACAAGCACATATGGAATGGCTTGTAATCTGAAGTATCTCCTCTTTGCTTTGCTCATTTCTGGGGGGCATAGGCCTGTCTGTAGGAAGTGTATCATATTCTGAGTCCAACAAGGAGTGGGCACATCATCATTTTCCTGTTCTTGATCATCCTGTAGTACCAAGACAGCCTCTTTTTCATTACCTGCTTCAACTTGTTGACTCAAGGCTAGCTGCTCACATAGTCCCTTCCCACGTACTAGTTTGGTGACCTTGATCTCGATGTCATATTCCATGACACGAGTTATCCATCCTGCACGTTTCTCATTCAGATCCTTGTTTAGAAGGAAGTCCCTTAACTCCCGCATGAGAGACCAATAATTGGATCTTGTTGTTTGAGACTAGGTGCTTGAATTTCTTTAAGCTCCTGATTACTGCAAGGACATGCTTTTCAATGAAAGAGTACCTAGTTTCGTATTCCTCCAAGCCTTGACTGAAGAAAGCAACTGGTTGTTCTAATCCTCCTTTGTTTTGTTGTACCAGGATTGCAGAAATCATGTCCCCACCACCAAAGGCATATAGCACGAAGTCCTTGGAGAAGTCTGGATTGACGAGAGTCGGAGCTTGAGATATAGCTTCTTTTATTGCCTCAAAACTTGCCTTGCCTTCAGATGTCCACTTAAATGCCATGCTCTTCTTTAACATCAGTGTTATTGGCTTCACAAGAGCATGCAAAATTTGGAACAAATCTGCGGACAAAATTGATCCTTCCCAAGAAGCTTTGAAGAGCCTTCTTGTGACTTGGTAATGGCAATGCTCGAATTGCTTCAACTCTTTCTGGGTCAATCGTCAACCCTTCCTTTGAAACAATATGGCCTAGAAGTTTTCCCTCGTGAGCCAAAAATATGCATTTTTTGGGATTCAAAGATACCCCAAATCTTCTACACCTCTAGAATACTTGCCTCAAATGACAGAGGTGATCCGCTGCATTTTTTGAGAATACAGTGATGTCGTCAAGATATATCAAAACTATTTTATTGATCAACCCCTTAAATGCCATATCCATTGCCCTTTGGAAAGTGGCTCCAGCATTTGATAGCCCAAATGGCATTTTCTTGTAGGCATAGGTCCCCCATTTGGTGGTGAAAGTCATCTTGAATTGGTCATCTTCTTTCACCATCACCTGATTATACCCTGAGTAGCCATCTAGGAGAGAGAATCTCTCTGAACTGGATACTACTTGCAATATTTGTTCCATTGAAGGAAGTGGGTAATGGTCTTTGAGAGATGCCCTATTTAGGTCTTAGAAATCCACACACAACCTGATTTCTCCACTCTTCTTCCTGACCGGAACCAAGTTTGCAACCCAACTTGAGTGCTTGATCGGGAATATAATGCTTGCCTCTATTAGCTTATTTAGCTCTTTCTTCATGAGAGGCTCAATGTGAGGGTTGACTGGTCTCTGCTTCTGCCTGATGGGCTTAGCATCTGGATCCAATTCTATGGTATGTTGTGCCAAATTTGGATCGAATCCTCTTAAGTCTTCATAGCTCCAAGCGAAGACATCTGGAAATTCTTGGCAAAGTTGTATGAAATCTGATTTCTCCTGCTCAGTGGCCACTTTACCAATTTGAAGAGTTTTGCCTTCCCCAACCGGAATTGGCTCTGAATCTTCTCTCTTGACCTGTATGTTAGCCTTTTCCTTACGGAACTGGTCGTTAGGGTTGAAGATAGACTCCAATGTTACTAAACCCTTAGGAAGCTTGTTTGTCCACAGCTGCACTACTTGATCCCCATACTGCTGCTCTAATCTGTCCTGATTCCTAGCTGAGAATTCAGCCTCTTCTTGTAAGAAATTGACGATCTGTTGATCATTCTCAAACACCTGCCAGCTTGTGTTATTATCTGGAACTGCTGGCCTCACAATCACATGGATATGTGGCTGTGTTTTTCCCCTTCTGATGTTGTCAACCACATCAAACGTTGCTCCAACTACTGCGAGCCTATCTGTGACTTCATTTTTCTTCCTGGGTATGGACACAATGTTGAAAGCTTCGAAATCCTCAATGAGGTCCCATACCCTATTCTTGTAGCTCTTCAGCAAGTCATTCTTTGTAGCATGTTGTCCCCTAACTTGGTTGACGATTAGCTCGCTATCTCCAAACACCTGCAAGTTCTTTATGCCCCTTTTCCTGGCCCAATGAATTCCATGAATCAATGCTTCGTATTCAGCCGTGTTGTTCGAACAGGAAAACTTGGAAACGAAAAGCTGAAAAATATTTGATTTCTTGTGGTGAGAATCAACATTGCACCACCTCCAGCACCTTGTCTGCTTCTCGAACCATCGAAAAATAGGGTTTCCAAACTTTGTTTTCATCCTTTTGTTCAGGTTGAATGATGTCGGGAATGGGTGAATTTTCTTCGTGTACCATAATACACGCCCAATTCAGATTCTTCAATTTCCTTGTATGGGTCAAATTCATGACTCTTGTTTGCCCATTCATCCAAAGTTAAATCAGGAATACCCTCGTAACATTAGTACCTGTTTCTAGATCACTTGAACACTCCTCTTGATCAAATACATCCGAGCAATTTGCATTGATAGGATTCTGGTGCCACATGAGGCTCAATATGGAAATGGGCAATTGGTTCTGACCTGATTGAGTGCTTTGGCCTCCATACCTGGTCACTAAAAATCATGTGTGACCAATCTGTAGATAAAATATCCACCTATTTTTGCAGTGAAGTCCCTTGATAGACACAATGCAAAGAGTGGCGGAAGGTCAATCACAGACACATCTTGCAGAACTGTAACATTAGGACATGAATGTAGTGTTAGGCTTAACCCCTTGATGACCCCAACTGTTCCTACTGACGTTCCATCTAGTTGTACTACTCCTTTCAACACTGGCTCATACATCAGACCCAGTTGATCCGCTATTTGCTTTGGCATCACTGAACTACTTGCTCCTGAATCTATTATTATCCAAAATTCACCCCCAAGGTAAATTTTGATAACATGCATCAAATTCTTTAGTCCCAAGTAATTACATTGATTTCAGTTGGAAATGCAAAAGTCATGGTTTCTAGTAGTCCCCTCATATTTTTTTTAACTCCCCTGTCCAAGTAGACGAGAGAAAGCCATTCTGACTGGAGGTAAAAAAAAAAATTGCAAAAAACAGGCTCAGGCTCAGAAAAAATCATGAAAAATGGCTAAGTCCTGCGTCCTCGAAACAGTTTGGGATGCGCGGGACAAAAGTACTCGAACCGGCTGAACCAGGTGAAATGAAGTTCTTGTGGCAGCCCGAAATAGTTTGGGACGCGTGGGACAAAAGTACGTGAACCGGCCAAACCGGGCGACAATGAGTCAAAGCGCGCCCTTTGAAACAGTTTGGGACGCGTGGGACTGAAAGTACGCGATTGATTCGGCCGAACCGGGCGAAATGAGTCAAGGCAGCTCGAAACAGTTTGGGAAGCACGTCCCAGTGTTGTATGGTGAACCGACCGATTTGGCCAAATTCTGGGAACTTCAGCGATTGGACATTTTTCCCAAGGGACACGTGGGACACGAAAAGCCGCTTTCGGCCGAAGGCAGAGTTCGAAAAGTCAACGTTTAACCCGTGAAACTTCAAACGGCCATAACTTGCTAAAATCCGAGCTCCGATTTTCACAAAATTGGAATTTCTGGAACAAGCACACATGTCCCAGATCTACTCAAAAAAAATTAAAATAATAGACTGTAAGAGAAATATATTCGGCTCCAGTTCGGGTCAATGCTCATTCCCGTCCCAAATGACAGAAAACACCTGCCAGGCTTAGCCAAAATTTCTGGCCCGCACTTAGAAGGCCATAAATTTTGCATTTCTCAACGAAATGTACACAAAATTAGTACCTCTTGGAATCGTGAGTTCCGAGACTGATGAAAGAAATCAATGAATTCTAGTTTTGATCAGAAATTGATTGCATTTTTTTAAGAAAACTTAGCCGGGTTCAGAACAATGTTTTATTTGGTAGCTGGGAGTTGTCAATTAAGAGGCATGGCCATCATTCTTTCTCTGCTGCAACACCTGGGAAGTATGGGGATGTGCCTTTTGAAAGCCCAATGAATTCCACTGAATTCAATGCCTCTTACAGCCGTGGTTTTGAAAGGATAGATTTCGGGATTTCCATTTTCCCTTGAAAAATCCTTCTCATTTTGTCTATAAATTGGAGTGAAATCTCATTGCAAAGAGAGCACCTTGTCTGCTTAGCAAAGCTCATGCCAAAAATAATTTATGAAGCCAATGTTTTCAGGCCCTTTTGTTCACTCCTTGAATGATGATCCAAGCCCTTATCTTGTAATAGACTGAACTGTGCATACCAGCTACACGCCCAATAAAATACAAGTTCTGTCAATCTTCCCTTGTATGTGTCAAATTCATGACTCTTCTTGCCCCATTTATCTTTCTACAAGAATATTGTCGTCTATTATTATGTTCTTGCAGGAATTCATTATCATTGTGTGTGCTTGGAATATTGCTGTGAATGCATTTTGCTAGATTGATAGAGATTTGTACATCAGGCTCTTCTATGTGAAATTTGCAATCTGTATTTCTGACATGATTGTTGACTACTGGCTCATACCTTGTCCTTTTCATGTGTGATCAATCTTTAGATAAATAGGCCACCATTTTATGCAGTTCTCTTCCCTAGACACCTTGCAAATTTAGATGGTAGAAGGTCAATCACAGACTTATCTTGCAGAACTGTAACATTAGTGGCAGGAATGTAGTGTTAGGAGCTTAACCAGCATTCTCTGGATGACTATCCAAGTAGCAAGTCCCACTACTGCCGTTCCATCTACCCATGTCAAACTATCCTTTCACACTGTTATACTTCACCCAGTGATCCACTATTTTCTATGCACAGGGGTGCTGTGATTCGGTGATAACATCTATCATGCAGTTGTGTACCAAGTGGTTTCCAACAACCAATGACACATAGAATGGTGGAGGCTTCAAATTTTTTCTTGTCTGGCCCCTATCATGTTGCATTGCATTAGTGAGAACTTTCTCATGTCCCTGGTTTGATACATTTGTGGCAGACCAATTAGCCATTGCAGCTTGCAATAAATCTCGTTGCCCTGGGATCGCCAGTGATTCCCACATGGAAATGTTCACATGTGTCTTCTTCATTTGATCGATGATGTTGAAGGGGGATGAATTGTCCTTTTGCTGTCCCTTGCTTAGCGCAACCTTTTTTGGAGCTTGAACAGGTGCATGTGTTGCTACAACAGGTACCTTAGGTTGATTCTACACATTTGGAGCTGCATTTGGTCTACTGACGCCTTGTTGTGTAGGAGTGTACTGAGAAACAACTGGATCACACGGTTGTCCCTCTCCTATATTTCTCTTCTTTGACCGTGTGTTGGCAGCCACGCCTTGAAAAGGCTGTTGGTTAACTCCACAGAAGTCTTCCGTTTTCCAATTGGCCAATGTGGTTTCTGTTGGAGGTCCTTCTTGTTGCGTTTGTTGCTGTTGATTCTCCTCCTAGGCTTGGTTCTTGAGGAACACCAATGGTTTGCACCATCAAGGCCTGATTTAGTGCACCATTGAAACATGCTGACTGATTGTGAGGTAGATTGCAAGGGTAACACCAGTCGTACTCCTGTGCCATGTTATTTTGTGTCGGGACCAAGGCTCTTGAGGATGTCATTGCATTTGGATCATACGGTCGAAATGGCCTGGCAACTTGAGGTTGTCCTTGGTTTTGGTTTTGATTTGCAGCCTGAGGTGGTGGTCTATTTTGTTGGTATGGGGGCCTAGCTTGGTACTGTGCTTGAGGCTGATACGGTCTAGCACTTTGAGCTTGTTGTCTTTTGATAGTCACAAGCTCATTTCCAAGGTTTTGCAGTTGTTTCATAACCTCCTGCAATTCCTTTGAAGTATTTGAAGAAGTCGATGCCTCATTATTGCTTTGATTTCTAGGATTTGGAATGGGATTCAACTCTGGTGCTTGACTGGTTGTAGGATTTCCCATATCCGGATAGAGAGGCATTGGTGGCCTTGGTGCAAGCTTGCCATCTTGGATCAAATAGTTCTCTGCTCTGATAGCTGTGTCGTAGGCCCCTGACAGCGTTGTCCCTCCCATTGATTGGATCATCATGGCTATGTCTGAATTTATAGCCTTTAAGAAATAAAGGAATGCACCTTCGGCGGTTGGTCTAACAGCTATTGGAATCCTGTCCCATGTCCGTTGGAATCTGAAGTTGAAATCTGTCATTTGTTCATTAGGAGCCCTTTTGATTGTTGTCAGTTGTTCCAACAAAGATAAATTGTCCGCCCTCTCCCCGAATTGGCCGCAAAGAGCTAGAACAAAGTTGGTTCCAATTCGTAATAGACCCTGTTGCTAAGGCTCCTAAACCATTGTAAGGCCTTACCTTTGAAAGATGAAGCCAACAGCTTGACTGCAACATCCATTTCATTTTTTTCGTGGATTGCACATGCATTAGCAATATCCTGGATGTGATCAATAGGAGTAGTATGATTTTCTCCTGTAAAATAGGGTATATTCTTTAGCGCTGCAACTGGAACTTGATTCTGAGCATTTAGGGCAAGTGGACTACTGCCCGTGAAATTGAAAAAGGGATTCAGTGGTAGATGTGCCATTATGATTGGCCTAAGAACCCTGGTTGATGCGAGAAAAGGTCTACCAGGTGGAGGTGTAGACAAAGTCCTGTTAGGTGGAGATGGTGATCTTTGTGGTCTTCTTCCTCTCCTTCCTCTGCCTGGTGATAGTTGCAAGTGGACAAATAACCCTTCTTCTTGAGTATCAGACCTGGTTCAAATTCTTCTCATATGCTTGGGCAACTTTTGCTACTACACCGCTGAATTCTATCCCTTTGGAGTCGCCAGATGTGTTAGAAAGTGAGCCTCAAAAGGCTAGATTCTGCCAAGTTACACACCAAACCTGACAATATTAAAAAATAGAATTTTGAAAGACCTGTATTTTTGATATTTTAGAGTTTGGAACTATTGATTTGGAATGACAGTCCCGAAAACCAAAAATGCCAGACTTCCGAAAACCTGAAATCCGAAAATAAAAAAAACCATGAAATTTTGAAAGTCAAAATCTCAAAAATCTAAGAATACCCTTTTGAAGATTATCCCCCGATCTATCAACTTGGTGAAATTTTGACTTGTTTCGAGCAAGTTAAGCCCTTGAAAATTGATTTCAAAGTTCAGCCTGGAAGGTGAAAAAACTGAAACTGTAAAACCTGCAATTTTTTAAGTCCGAATTTCTTGAAAATTCCTTCAAATCTATGTGGAATGACCTCTTGGTCCCACCGGGCATGCCAAAACTATTGATGACGAATCGCATTACCCCTAGGATGTCTGCAACAAGATGGGTTGAGACTCTCAATACGATTGCATAACATGGAGCTTTTCCCAAGTGTGGGACATTGCGAAAACAGAAAAGCTCTCCGGATGAAGGCCAGTTCCTATTCCTCTGTTCAGATGCACACGTAGAAAATATAGAGGGTTTACCAAAAAACCTAAATCTAACTTGCCAAGAAGACAGGGGTAAGAAAATGCATAAAATAAAACCTAAACTACAAAGGTGATGCACCGAGGAATGAAGAACACCTGTCTTGCCAATAAACACAGACCATTAAAATGCAATGCAAGATCATGCACAGATAGCCAGATTTGCACAGTAAAAGATCGAGGAGGATGCAAAACGAACACAGAGAGGGTTGAGAACCATCCACAGACATGCATTAATTTTCTCCAAAGATTGATACAATACATTACAAAATGCGAAGAGGCAAAGTTGCATTACAGTTTTAGATGGGAGGTTTGATCTCCACAATTTCACCTGCCAAAGAGAAGAAGGGAGGGGCAAAATACAAGAATGTCCAACCTTTAGAAAGAAGCCGCTCCTTACAATTTATAGGAGGAAAAAGAGAGGGATAGAGAGAGGAATTCGAAATCTGCCCCAACCACCTCTCAGAATGCACTTAACTCATCTCATAATGATGGTAAGTGAGAACCCCAGCGAACCCAAAAGTGGCGAACTGTATTTTACATTTTTTAAGAAATTTTTCTCACCCAATTAAAGATATCCAATCGTAGTTGGATAGAGGACCTCGTAAGCTTTCCAAAAAGTCCAACCTTGCATGAATCTGAGATCCCAGTCAAAAGTTATGGCCATCTGAATATCTGTGCCATGGTCTGCTTCCTGTCAGCGCTCAAAATGTTGCGCCTCCTGAAGGTGCGCCATAGGTGCATCCATGTGTGTGTTGACATCCTCTTACATGTGCCAAGGTGCAACTTCTACCCTGTTGACACTCTGTGTCATGTTCCACTTCTGTACGCCAAGGGTTCACCATTTTCCCTGTCGACATCCATTGTCGTGCGCCACTTCTGTGCGCCAAGGCCGCACCATTTTCCCTGTCGACATCCATTGTCATGCACCACTTCTGTGCGCCAAGGGCACACCATTTTCCTTTTCGACATCCATTGTCGTGCGTCACTTCTGTGCGCCAAGGGCGCACCATTTTCCTTGTGGACATCCATTTTCGTTCGCCACTTCTGTGCGCCAAGGGCGCACCATTTTCCCTGTCGACATCCATTGTTGTGCGCCACTTCTGTGCGCCAAGGGCACACCATTTTCCTTGTCAAAATCCATTTTCGTGTGCCACTTTTGTGCGCCAAGGGTGCACCATTTTCCTTGTCGACATCCATTGTCGTGTGCCACTTCTGTGCGCCAAGGGCGCACCATTTTCCCTGTCGACATCCATTGTCGTGCGCCACTTCTGTGCGCCAAGGGCGCACCATTTTCCCTGTCGACATCCATTGTCGTGTGCCACTTTTGTGTGCCTTGGGCATGTCGGGGATTTGAGCTTGTTTGATTTTCTCCATTCTCCTGCTTGTTTATATCTACCTGGGGGAAAGATATATACAACAGGAATAGTGACTAGGTTTACTGTGCCGGCCACTAGCATATAAGACAATGCATTGGCATTCATAGGTTCCAAGATTACAGAATGGGCTATAAAGAATGGAATCTATTTGAGCACCTCTTCAAATTATTACCCGCTGTGTAATGGACAGGAAGAGTCCACAAACAAGAATTTGCTAAGAATCATCAGAAGGAATTTGGATGAAAACCAAAGGACATGGCATACCAGGCAAAAATCAGCATTATGGGCTGACAGGATAACGCCAAAGAGATCTATAGGTAATTCTCCCTACAAGTTGGTCTATGGAAAAAAGGTAGTATTGCCTATATCATTAGAATTGCCAGCATTGGAGTTTATGAAGCAGTTGGAGTTGTCTGAGTTCGAACCAATGGGGGCCAGGTATGCAGAGTTGATGGAATTGGAAGAAATAAGACAACATGTAGTTCTTATGATTGAAAAGGATCAGGCCTTAGTAAAAAGATGGTTTGATAAGAAGGCAAGAGCAAGGACCTTCCAAGAAGGGGACCTAGTTCTGAAATGGGATGCAGATCAGGCAAAACTAGGAAGGCATTCCAAGTTTGATGCTATTTAGAGTGGCCCCTACATGGTCATGGGATGTAAAAGTAGTAATGCCTTCCAATTGTCTACATTAGATGGAGAAGAACTCCCAATTCCGGTTAACGGAATCTATCTGAAACATTGCTACTAAAAGGAAAAGGTTTACCCTTGTAAATATTAGCCTAGATTTCAATTCCTCTAAGTGCATATGCACATTGTCTTGTTGTAGTTAGGTTTCAATTTCCCTAAGTGCTTCGGCACAGGTTTAGTTGCTCTTAGGTTGAAATTCTATAGTTCAACGTGCTCTTGAAGAAGGGGTTGCGATATCAGGCTCAAGATCAGATATCAGGTTCGTTTTAGGTTATTGCTTATGACTCCATACCCAATGGATTGCTAAAAGGCCACTGATCTTCTACCTAGCAGGTAGGTGATCCCGTTGAGTCACCAAATTGTTGTAAATATCTTCCCCCCGGGTAGATATAGACAAGCAGAAGAATATGGAAATCAAAGGGACTCAAAACCTGACATTTATTCATGGAAAAATTTGCACCTTGGCACAGGTAAAGGGCACATGACACAGAGTGTCGACATGGAAAAATTTGTGCCTTGGCACAGGTAAAGGGCACATGACACAGAGTGTCGACATGGAAAAATTTACGCCTTGGCGCACGTAAAGGGTGCATGATACAGAGTGTCAACATGGAAAAATTCATGCCTTAGCGCAGGTAAAGGGCGCATGACACAGAGTGTCAACATGGCAAAATTCACACCTTGGTGCACATAAAGGGCGCATGACATAGAGTTTCAACATGGCAAAATTTGTGCCTTGGCGCATGACACAAAGTGTCGACATGGAAAAATTTGTGCCTTGGTGCACATAAAGGGTGCATGACACAGAGTGTCGACATGGAAAAATTTGCGCCATTGTGCACGTAAAGGGCGCATCACACAAAGTTTCGACATGGCAAAATTCACACCTTGGCGCACATAAAGGGCACATGACACATAGTGTCGACATGGTAAAATTCACACCTTGGTGCATGTAATGGTATTTTGACATGAAGATGGATGCACCAAGGTGCATCTTCAGGAGGCGCAACATTTTGAGCGCTGACAGGAAGCAGACCCTGACCCAGATATTCAAATGGCCATAACTTTTCACAGGGAGCTCGGATTCTGGCAAGGTTGGACTTTTCAGAAATATTACGAGGTACTCTATCCAAATATTAATGGACATCTTTAATTGGGTTGGAAAAAATTCTTTAAAATGCAAAATACAGTTCTCCACTTTTGGAGTTTGCTAGGGTCCTCACCTACCACCATAATGAGATGAATTAAATGCAACCTGGAGGTGGTTGGGGTAGATTAGGAAATCCTCTCTCTTTTCTCTCTCATTCTTCCTATAAATTGTAGGGAGGGGATTCTTTCTAAAGGTTGGACATTCTTGTTTTTCCCCTCCCTTCTTCTCTTGTGCAGGTGAATTTGTGGAGTTCAAACCTCCCATTTAAAATTGTAATGTAAATTTTCCTCTTAGCATTTTCTAGTATATTGTGTCAATATTTAGAGAAAATAATACATGTTTGTGGATGATTCTCAACCCTCTCTATGTTCATTTGCATCCCCTTGATCTTTCACTACAAATATGGTTATCTGTGCATGATCTTGCATTTCATTTTAATGGTTTGTGTTTATTGGCAAGACAAGTGTTCGTCATTCCTCGGTGCATCACATTTGTTAGTTTAGGTTTATTTTAATGCATTTTCTTACCCTGTCTCCTTGGCAAGTTAGATTAGGTTTTTGAGTAAACCCTCTACATTTTTACGTGTGTATCTGAATAGAGGAATAAGAACCAGCCTTCATCCAGGGAGATTTTCCATTTTTGCAAGGTCCCACACTTGGGAAAAGCTCCATGTTATGCAATCACACTGAGAGTCTCAACCCATTGAGTTGCAGACATTCAGGGGTGCTGTGATTATCCATTAACAGATAGGTCAAATCCTCTTGAAGGTGCTACACATTTCTCCACATTTGAGTGACAAAGAGCAAACTACATTTCATCCCCATATATATGGACATTTTTATCTATGCTCTTTTGGGTGGGTATATTTTCCTTCTTAAAAGAAATTAAATCTTTAATCCAACTTTTATTATTGAAATTAAATACAAAATGTGTAGAGCTCTTCTATATCATTCAATAAAGTAGCATCACCCAATGTTGTGTAGAGGATGTCCTTATAGAAAATATTATTTTTTGATCAAGTTCGATTTATGAGATCATTAAATACACATTCTTAATTGATATATGATGGTTTTAGCTTAGAATTCTTAACCAAGGTGAGAGAAAGAAATAGGGAAGACAGAGAAACACTAATTTTCTAAAGGATCAATTTGACACAAGTCACATGGTAGAGTTTGAAACATGTTGTTTTCTAGTGTCATAGAGTTGCAATCGAACCACGTTCTATATATAAAACAATTTAACAGGGGATATATAAGTGAGTGATATTACGTTTTCCTCAACAGTTACATGTACTGAGATAATTTAGGATTGGAAATGAACCAGAACCACTTTCAAACGATTTCCTTTGGTTGAGAAAATGCAACCTAGAGTCATTTTCGATGTGTCCAACTATTCATGTTGTACTTACTTTTAAGAACTGGAGGGATGACATAATTGATGAACGATGTATAATAGTGTCATCTATTTCCTTTAGGCCATTTTTTCGTAATTCACATAGTTTTATTCAGATGATGAAGGTTTATCTATGCGAAGGCACAGGAACCCACATTTATGACGGTTTATTTTATGGTATGAACGGTGTGTGATGATAAAAGTCCTATCATTATCTCCTCTGTATGAAGAAGTTACAAGTTTTTAAGGGGTTTTCAATTAACAAACCATTATCAAATGGCGTTAAAGTTTTGTCTTGGACTAGACCATAGATCACGCCTGAGTCCAATGGTTGAACATATTCCAACTATGACTGGAGGCCTATAAAATGCCTATAGTGATCTCAAACTATCAAGAACATTGGTTCTCCCGAAGGTGAGAGTGGACTTGCAAAATGTGTAGTAGCAATTCTACAGGTTTGCGTAGTACTGTGATAATGCATTTTACATTGTCACACCATTCAAATTTTGATTCGAGTGTCTAATTAAGCCATCTTATAAAAGGTTTGTGTATAGCTTCCTAAAATTACAAAACAAGGTAACAGGGCTTCTCTGAGAATGAAAAAAAGATTAAAGATGATCAATCAAGGTTGAATAAAAATTTTAAGTGAATCATCACATAACAATGAGCATGGGAGAAACTTATCCTCTCTTTATGAAGGAATTCGTAGGCTTGGTCTAGATACCTACGAGGTTCACAAAACCATGGAAGCTACCTCATATTTTTTACTACTTTGAAAGAAGCAGTCAAGTGTTTTGTTCAAGTTTCAACTCTCATTCACCTACTGTTATATTGGTAAATAAGACGAGTATTGCACCAACCTTGTCTAGAACATTGTAGTTTGTCTACATAATCTACAGAAGTGAGGGCTTGTGATCCATAATTGTCTCCATCCATGGATGTATTACTTGTCCTTATCATGATAAATCTAAAGGTATGAAGTTTTCATTTCTTTTGTATACCAATTTCTCTAAATTACATGATTTATTATGATCCATATGAAAATTTTAAAATACGATAATGTACATAGTTTTTATTTATTTATTTGATGGAACAATTTTATTAACAATACTTAAATAATTTCCTACATGAAATATAGACAGAGATTGAACAAATGCGACTCACATAGTGCGATGGATCAACCGAAACTAAGGGATAAAGTGTTTCCAAGAGTCAGACTATATGTAAAGTTTCCATGTATGTCCAAATATGTCAAAAATGATGCTGCCAAATTTCCAACTATAATATATTGTAGAGTGTTTTCAATGATCCCACACTTTAAAAAAAAAATCCTTACAAGGGAATAATGATGTGCTCACATGACTTCACTAGAAATTCCTCCTGAAGATAGAAGATTTAAGTGGTTATGGTGTACATATGAGTCGGTTAGAGATATTAGAGAGGTTTCAAAGCCAAAATGGCCTAGCCCAGATCTTATCTGGTTAAGGCCAAAAAGCGCACTTTCTTCAAGGTTACTTCGCTTTTTAAGTTGGGACATCACAATAAATAGATTAGCGTACTTTGAATCAGACAGTAAAAAGAACTTTAAAAAAGAAATGTATCATACCGTATGGACAAAAGAGAAGGATCTATTCAAAGATTAGGAAGAATCCCCCAAATGTTTCTTTTGACTTTAATTTCTCACCATGGTTAGGATATATATCGAACGCGCATAATTGGAAGCGGGCTTAGAACGAAGATCCTTCCTCTGTCACACGCTTGAAATGTAGAGATATACTCCAATTCACGTCTTCTATACGACGTCAGCATTGTGTGACGAATCTTCAAATCATTTGGAGATTTTCATCATACATAACGATCAAGGAGGGAAAGGCATCTTAAGAAGTCCATCCCCTTCATGATCAGATCAATAGGCGAAAATATGATAATTATCACATCGATAGACAACCTTTACCACAATTCCACTGTTGTTTAATGAGTCTTTTAAGAGGTCAATCAAAGACTAAAGAAACAAATAAAAAATCCACAGAAAGAACATCTATTGAAGCTAGTAGAGCCATTTGGAACACCAACATAGGTTTCCCGTTTCCTCGAAGACGATGTTCGTCGAACACAGTACAACACAGGAGCCATGGTCTAGCTATTTTCTTGAACCAACTTATGTCCAAGTGCGTACTTTATCACGCATCAATGTTCTCTTCTTGGAAACACATACTTCGGCAGCAATCTCTATAGTACACATGGAAATTGTTGGAAAATATCATCCTCAGTAACAGCAGTTTTCTTTTTCTCATTTAATTCAGCCTCCAAAACTCAATTTCCATTCTTCAGATACTTCAAGGCGAATTAACCTCATGTAATGCAATTCTGCATAGCTACGTGTATTCTTCATGGATAGTGCAGCGCATCAATTCGAGGGTTACGAATAGGATGCATCTTGTGAGCAATACACAACCGTGAACTTCTACTGGGTTTATCGCCTGCAAGGATCATATCAAAGGACCAACAAAGGAAAGAAATCCATGGCTTGAGTAAGGGCTATGTTCTAATCAGGACTTTCCTCTTCAAATCTCTCAAAACTCATTATATGATGACCTCTCTGTCTCCCCAACAAGTTACTCCCCGTGACCATTAAGAGCGCGTATCTTGAAAAGAATGGCACCCGGAAATTCCTTCAAATTCAGCAGGCCTGACGACACTCATCCCCGACCTTCTTCTTCGTAAGGATCCTACGATTGGAATTCATGCAAAACGGGATGGAATCAGGCGAGAACGAGGCAAGATTTAACAAGGAGTGAGCTAATTATGTGTAAGTATATGATTTCCTGTCACACCAAAATTTCGAACCGAGTGGTGAAGATGGATCTCATTGTGTTAACCAAAGCTGCTATGCCAACACACCTCCACACATGCCTAGTCAGATATTACCACGTGAGGTGGACACCCGCATGATAGAGCCATGATGCAATGCAACCTACATGAGCTAATAGGCCTATCATTGGGTCTAACAGTCAATTACGAGTGCAATGCATTTACTAGGACTTCCCAGGAGGTCACCCATGCACACGTAGTACTCCAAGTCAAGCGCAACATTGTCGTAACGCCAAAAGTTTCTTTCAAACATGGTGGTGGAGAGCATTCCTTGCATCTGTATTCAACCTGCGGCTACATTAACAGTGGAATGGCTCAGTTGATGAGCGACTGATACGGCAGATCTAGATCGGGTTATACACCTATCAAATGCAGTTGGTCGTGGGGCAGCAGAATGAGAAACAAAAACCAACAAGTACCGCGGCTTGTTGACTAATTGCTCGTTAACTTGACACAGTTGGGTAGGATTTGACATGTTAGGGGGAAACTGAATATTCTATAGCATCCTATACGCGACAATATTGTCATTTATGTCTATGAAAACATCTAAATAAATCTTATCATTATATGAATCTTCCCCAACGATGATGATCCAAGATGCCTCATCTCTACATTTTGAACCACCATGTTTTAGTTAAAAACAAAACTGCTAGCAAAATCAGAATCTTACTTGATGAATACCTATCGAGGTACTGCATTGGATTTATGTTTAATATTTATTTAATTTGATGATATGGGCACTACAGTCACTGTCATCATCGCCTTTAGTGTTTTCTTTTTCATCATCATCATAATCATTTCCTTTATCCCTCATAAGCTCAATGACGTTCATCTATTGTACTAATCATCCCCAAAGTTGCAGCCGCTTGTTTACCATCACTAACAAAAACATCGTCATCATTATTGTAATCATCACAACAATCATCATCTTCAGTGTTTTTTTTTTTTCATCAGAATCATCATCATTTTCATACTTGGCCATATAATCATTTACCTTTCAATGGTCACTTTGACCATTGATCGTCGCACCTCTTCTAGTTTTTGGGGCAACATCATCATTAGGATTTTACTTCAAGACGGGGCAACATCATAAGCCATTCTTGCAACCACTCTATTGTTGTCACCACTATCTGCTAGCACAACCTTAGCGTGGGGGATGGGCCTCTCTAATCATATGCGGCTGTTGCCTATCTCTCACGTCATGTTCACAGTCATGTTCGCAGATCAGATAGGTAATCATTGTGATCATCATTTTGATCGTCATTTTCATCATCATCATACTCATGCATTATTAGGCACCACTATCACTGTGCCACAACCATTCGTTTGTTCAAAATTTGACTCATTGTCTTAATTAAATCATCATCCCCGCGAACGTGCGTGCGGAATAAGTAAAACATTTTCATCATCATCACCATCACTCTCATTATTATTAACAAAATATTCTTATCATAATATTACTAATAGTATTAATAAGATCGTTGTTATCATCATCTTAATCATCATCATTGTCATAATCATCATCGTCTTTAGTGTTTTTTTTCATTTTCATCGCCATCATAATCATTGTCATCATTTTAACAATCGATATGATCATTTTCATCATCATTGTCATCTTTATTTTTATCATCATCATCCTCATCATTAGTATCACCACTATCATTGTCACCACAATCATTTTCGTTTTTATCATTGTCACAATTGACATCTTCCTCAGTGTTATTTTTATTTTCAACGTCATCATAGTCATTTTCATAATTTTCACCATCGATACAATAATTACCATCATAATTATCATCTTTATTGTCATTATCATCATCTGCATCATTATTATCACTAGTATTGCTACCACCACCATAATTGTTGTCGTCATCATTATCATCAATATTAATCTTACTACTAAAATTGATATTATTATTATGATTTATAAAAATGAAAAACTCTTATTTCTAACACCTTATTATTATTATTATTATTATTATTATTATTATATTAAGAGTAATAGTAATAGTCATCATAAACGTCATCCTTATCATCATGTTTATATTCATCTTAATAGATATGGAAATTAATATGCCTCTCGATATAATGATGATAGCAATGACAATGATAGTGGTGATGAAAACAACAATGCCACAATTTGGAGACCTTAAACCCTAAATATGCATGATAACAATAATGACAATAATGATGATGATAGAAGATGAAAATGAACACAAATGTGAAGATGACAATCATGATCATGATTTAAGGATAATTATATCAATGATGATAATCATGACAGTGACTATGATGATGGTAAATTGAATACATAAACATGTACAATAACGATGGTGAAAATAATGATAGTGAATAGTGATGAAAAATGACGATGACCATGATCATGATATGATGATTGAAATATTTAATTTATTTACAAATTCACATATTAATATCAATAAAAATAATAAGATTAATGTTCACGATGAAGATGATAAAAAAGATGTCATTGGTGGTGGTGTTAATGGTAGCAATAATTATTATGAGGATAATGATGACAGTGACGAAAATTATAGTGATGACAATGACAAAGATAAAAATTTTACCACAATTTATAAACCTTAAACCCTAAATATGAAAGATAGGGATGGTGTCGATAACAATGATGATGACAGATGAAAATGGCCATATATGTGAAGATGACAATCACAATCAAGAGCTAACAATGATTATATTGAGAATGATAATCAGGACGATAATATTGTGGTCAGAATCATCTTAATCTTCATCATTGTCACAATATTCATTGTCTTCGGTGTTGAATTTTGTTAGAGTAGGTATTTATCTTAGCTCATGTTCACCTAGGTACTTTATTTACCTTTATTATATGTATCCTCACCCACTTATGTGTGTGGATATTTCTTTTATCTTATTTATATATTAGGTGATATTATCTAGTTGTTAGGTATAGTTCTTTCCTTGATCTATGGTATTGACTAGATCCTTGATATCTAGTTCTCTCCTAAATCTATGGTCTTGACTACTTCTTTGATGACTAGTTATTTCCTTGATTCATGGCTTGATCTACGACCTTGACTTGTTCTTAGATTTTTATTCCTTGCCTATTTAAGCAAGGCCCATTCTCAATGTATTGCATTGAGTTCCATAATAATATATGACATTGCTGCTCATTTGTTTGCAAAGGTTTTATGTAAAGCTATTCTGGAAAATTACTTTCATCTTATTGATCGTGGTGTTTGATTAGCATCTTTTTTCTTGGATTGGTACGATTTGGTTATCGTTCCTTTCAAATTTTTATCATCATCATAATCATTTTCATTATTTTCATCATCATCATCACAATTTTATTAACAGTATTATTAATATCGTGATTATTATCATCTTAATCATTTTCATCATCACAATCATCATCATCTTTAGTGTTGTCTTTTTCATCATCATTATAATCATTTTCTTTATCATCATTGCCAATGTCATCATCATTATATTTTTCATTGTCATGATCATACTTGTCATTATTAACAAAATCATCATCATCCTTGTTGTAATCATCACAATTTTTGACGTCTTCAGTGTTGGTTTTTTTCATCGGCATCATCATCATTGTCATAATTTTCATAATAGATATAATCATTGTCAACTTAGTTGTCATCAACATCATCATCCTCATAATTATTATCACCACTATCACTACCAACACCATAATTTTCTTCATTGTAATCATCTTCAACATTGTCTTTTTAATCATCATCATAATCATTTTCATCATTTTCATGATTGATATAATCATGGGAATCATCATTTTCATCTTCATTGTCATCATCATCATTCTCATCATTATTATCACCACTATCACTACCACCACCATCATTGTTGTCATCAGCATCATCATTATCATCATCATTTTGATCTTCATAATAATCATTTTCATCATCATCATCATAACCATTGTCATTATTATTAAAAAAATATTATTATTCTAATTTTATTCATAGTATTAATAAGATCTCCATTATCATCATCTTAATTGACATTACAATCGTCATCATCCCTAGTGTTTTTTTTCAATTTCATCGCCATCATAATAATTGTCACCATTTTCATGATCTATATAATCATTGTCATCTTTGTTTTCATCATCATCATCCGCATCATTAGTATCACCAATATCACTGTCACCACCATCATTTTGTTTTCGTCATCATCACAATCGTCATCAGCCTCACTGTTGTTTTTGTTTTCATCGTCATCATAGTAATTTTCATCTTTTTCATGATCGATACAATCATTTTCATCATCATTCTCATATATATCATCATCATCATCATCCGCATCATTATTATCATCACTATTGTTACCACCACCATCATTGTTGTCATCATCGTCATCATCATTATCAGCAATCTTAATCTTACTACTAAAATTGATATTATTATTATGATTTATAAAGAAAACACTTATTGCTAACACTATATTATTATTATTATTATTATTATTATTATTATTATTATATTAAGAGTAATAGTAATAGTCACCATAAACAACATATTTATCATCATTCTTATCTTCATCTTAATCGTGGTCATTTTCATTGTTCTCCTCGTGCTCGTCATAATGACCATCATCGTCTTCAACATGGCTGTCATTTTATCATAATGATAGTCATTTTTATTATTTTTATGATCGATTTAATCATCTTGACCATTATCGTCATCATCTCGGTGATGGTCATTCTCCTCCACTATCATCACATACTTTATATCAATTACGTAATATTAATTTTATTTAATTTACTATTTTTAAATTATAAACCATATATAATATAATCAATAATATATAATATATATTTTAATTTCTATTATAATTTATTATTTTACATAAATATATAACATTAATTTTATTTACTTAATATTATTAAATTATAAACCATATATATTATAAATTTAAATTATAATATATATGACATTATCTTATATATTTTTTTTAAAGTGAGGGCCCCTATATATATATATACTATTTTAGGTTTTCCCTTATATAATTTTATTATGTAATTATTTAAAACTAATATTATATTATATTATATTATTTATTTAAAAGTGAGCCCCTATAAATATAATATTTTAGGTTTTTCCCTTATATAATTTTTTTGTAATTATTTAAAAGGGATATTATATTATGTATATTATTGATGTGAATCCAGCTGCAAGAGGTTGAAATACCTCCAAAAACACACATAAACACCTTTGCAAATAAAACCAAGAGTTTCACAATAGCTTACTTCTCATTCTGGAATTCACACTGATCTATTACATCATTACCATCTCCTTTTATTTCAAGACTACTCTAAAACCCTAAAATGCCAAAACCCTAAAATGCAAAAAAACCCTAAAATGCAAAACAACTCGGATTGACCCCAAAATTTGCGTGCCAAATATGAATTCATAAATTAGGGCTCACGTGAAATTTGGACTTATTCTGAAAAGCACAACAAAAGTTATTAAAGTTCTAAGACCTAGAGAAAAGCAGAAAAAACATTCGGAGCCAATTTTAGACCACTAGATGACGGAATCCGAGCCCAAAAACGTGCCAAAATGAGCACAACCTTGCAAGCAAAGTTTTTCCCAGCATAGTACTAATGTATATCTACCACCCTGTAAAATTTCAGGACGATCCAACAGTCGGATCAAAAGTTATGGCCTCTGCAAGTTATGCTCCCGCATCATTCTCCCCTGGTTGAAAAGAATTCAGCTCCTGCAAATTCTGTTCACGGAACTCATCTAATTTGCACTGTCAATTTTCCTCAGCTCCCACTCAGGAATCCAAGTATTTTCTTCTTGTTGCAAACCTTCCCACTGTACCAAATATCTGTTGTAGCTCCCATGTCTAGTAGTGATTGTCTTTTGGTCCAAGACACGCATTACCCTCTCCTTTTTCTCCTTCGGCATCTGTTTCTTCCAGTTTATTTCTTCCTCCTCTGCAACATTTTCATCATGACCTGGAAACTTATATAAATCAGAAACATTAAAAACTGGTGAGTGAGATAGCAAAGTTTTTCAGGTAACTCCACCTTGTAGGCATTATCACTCATTTTCTTCAGAATCCTACATGGCCCAATCTTCTTATACTTGAGTTTATTATATGTTCCCTTTGGAAACCTCTCTTTTCTAAGATGAACCATCACCATATCTCCTTCTTCAAATACACTTACTCTCCTACTGGCATCTGCAGCCATTTTATATTGTGCATTACTCACTTCAGCTTTTCCCTCACTTCATCTTGTAGCTGTAGAATGTGTTCTGCAAATGCTTCTGCATCATCACTAGTTTCATCTTCACCTGGTAGAACAATTAGATCAAGGACCCCCTTTGGATTCCTACCATATACAATCTGGAAAGGAGACCTCCCTGTTGACCTATTTATCGAGCTATTATATGCAAACTCAGCTTGAGGTAAAGCTAAGTCCCATTGTTTTGGCTTTTCTCCAACTATACAACGTAGGAGATTTCCCAAGCTTCTGTTCACTACTTCAGTCTGTCCATCAGTCTGGGGGTGATATGCACTACTGAACTGTAGTTGTGTTCCCAATTTCTTCCACAGAGTCCTCCAAAAGTGACTCAAAAACTTCGTGTCCCGATCTAAAGTGATCGTTTTTGGAATTCCATGCAATCGAACCACTTCTGAAAAAAACAAATCTGCAATTCTGGAAGCATCATTAGTTTTTTTACAAGAAATAAAATGTGCCATCTTAGAGAATCTATCAACCACAACAAAGATAGAATCATTCCCTCGCTGTGTGTTAGGAAGCCCTAACACAAAATCCATACTCAGATCAACCCATGGCCCTGTAGGGATAGGCAATGGCATATACAACCCAGTATTCTGTGCATGACCCTTAGCCATTTGACACACTCTACATCTTGCTACAACCCTACTGATGTCCCTCTTTACCTTTGGCCTATAATACTTTTCTACGACAAGAGAAATTGTCTTACTTATACCAAAGTGTCCAGCCAACCCTCCACTATGCAATTCTCTTATAATATTTTCTCTCATTGAACCAGCAGGGATGCACAATTGTTTCCCCCTAAACAAATAACCATCCTGTATCAAATAATCAAAAGAATCACTACCTACTGTAGGCTCCTTAAGCTTTCTGACAACATCACCAAAATCAGGATCACCTTCATACAATTCCTTAACTACCTCAAACCCTAGGACTTTATTTTCCATTGTTGTCAAAAGGGCTACACGCCTACTCAAGGCATCAGCAACTTGATTCTGCTTACCTGACTTATGCTTTAAAACAAAAGTGTATTCTTGCAAAAATGAAACCCATTTTGCATGCCTACTATTTAGTTTCTTCTGTGTGTTTACATACCTCAAGGCTTCATGGTCAGTGAAGAGTACAAATTCCTTTGCTACCAAGTAATGTCTCCAGTTCCTTAGTGCCTGAACAATAGCATAAAATTCCACATCATAAGTAGAATATTTCCTCCTGACTTCATTTAGCTTTTCACTGAAGAATGCCACTGGTCGTCCTTCTTGACTCAACACAGCTCCAATCCCAATATGTGAGGCATCACAGTCAACCTCAAAGACCTTGCTAAAATCTGGCAATACCAAAACATGTGCTTCTGATACTTTCTTCTTCAACAATTCAAAACTTTCTGTTGCTGCCTTAGTCCATACAAACTCCCTCCCTTTTGTACACTCTGTTATGGGTGCAACAATGCTACTGAAATTCCTGATGAACTTCCTATAAAAAGTTGCCAATCCATGAAAACTACGAACCTCTGTCACATTCCTTGGAATAGGCCATTCCAGAATTGCCTTTACTTTTTCCTCATCCATCCTCACTCCATCCCCATTGTATTCTCGGAGTACTCTGTTCATCAACCTCGTGAATGTACTGGGTGCATTAGATAGCCCAAATGGCATCACCATCCACTCGTATAATCCATCTTTTGTTTTAAAAGCAGTTTTCCATTCATCCCCTTCACGGATTCGGATCTGGTAGTAGCCACTCCGTAGGTCAATCTTGCTAAAATATCGGGCTCCTGCTAGCACATCCATCATATCATCCAATCGTGGAATTGGAAACCGATACTTAATCGTGATCTTGTTTATGGCTCTACTGTCTACACACATTCTCCAGTCTCCATCTTTTTTGGGAGTCAATAATGCTGGAGTTGCACATGGACTCATGCTTTCTCTCACTAACCCTTTCTGTATTAGATCTGTCACTTGTCTGTTCAACTCTTCACTCTGTGTCAGACTCATCCGATAGGCTGCCTGGTTTGGAAGAGCCGATCCTGGGATCAAATCAATATGGTGTTGAATATCTCGCTTTGGGGGTAACCCATCTGGTAGCTCATCTGGTATGACATCTTTGTATTCTTTTAGTATCTTTTCTGCTGCAATAGGTATATTAAAGCCTTCTTTCTCCAGCTTCTTTGACATTAGTGCATAACAACATCCAGCTTCTTCCATTTCTGTAACAAACTCTTTTGTAGCCAACAAGCCCTCACTCTTCTCTTCTTCCTTGAAGGGTAATAAGACCACCTTTACACCATCCTTCCAAAAGGTATATGTATTTTTCCCTCCATCATGTGTAACCTTTCTATCGTATTGCCAAGGCCTACCCAGTAATATATGACATGCATCCATTGGGATAACGTCACACCACACCTCATCCCTGTAGGTATTCCCAATTGAAAACTTTATAAGGCATCTTTTATCTATGGTTACTTCATTTCCTTTCTTGAACCATGATATACGATAGGGATATGGGTGCTTGTCACAGCTCAGATTCAGTTTATCAACCATTACAGTTGAAACCATATTTTCACAACTACCACCATCAATAATAATTTTACATACCTTTCCTCCAGAGGTGCATCTTGTTCGAAATATATTTGTTCGAAGCCATGAATCAGCTCCAGCAACATCACGTTCTTTCTCCTTCCTTGGGACAATCATCGTCCTCCTTATCATGAGGGTTTCACCCAAGTCTGCAGCAACCTCCATTTCTTCTTCCTCTTCAGCCTCAACCAGATTTACTCGTGGTTTTTTCTCCTTGCCATCTATCTTGTGTAGGATAGTGCGGACACTCAAAAGCTCTGTGCCCCTCTTCACCACATCTGTAACATGTGTATTTCCTTTGGGGGCTATTCCAGCCCCGTCCTCCATTATAACCTCTTCCCCTCTGAAATCCCCTACCTCTTTGGTAGTTACCATGGCTTTGACCAGAATCTTCATGCCCTTCTGTATTAGAGGATTCACCTTTTGTAGATTCAAATCTACCCCTACCCCTCATTGGAGATGATGATGGACCTCTCTTCACACCTCTTCTAAAATTACTCCTCTTGTTCTTTTCCTCTGCTTTTAATGCAAGTTGATAAGCATCATCTAGGCTATGGATCCGGAGCATACTCAGCTCATCTTGTATGGTGTAACTCAACCCATTTATGTACCGTGTAGCCTTTTGTTCTTCAGACTCTCCCTGTTCCACCCTGATTGATAACTTGTAAAATTCATTAGTATACTCCTCAATGCTGAGATCCTTCTGCCTTAGGTTTTGGAACCTTCGAAAGAGTGTCTGAGCATAATCTACAGGAAGAAACTTTTCTTTCAGCTTCTTTACCATTTTATTCTAGTTTCAGATCTTGCCCTTTCCATTCCTTTGTCTTTCATTTTGTAGGTGATCCCACCAGATCAATGCATGTCCAGCTAACTTAGTGCATGCAAACTTAACCTTCTTCTCCTCTGAAAGGGTTTTCCACTCAAAGAATTTTTCCATGCGATTTAACCAGTCAATCAACTCCTCTGGTCGTAACCCTCCACCATAATCAGGAACATTAATCTTGATGTCGTCATTCTTTCCCTCTAAAGCCTTGATCAATCTCTCCTCAAATGGTCTCTCATTCAAGGTTTCTTCGTCTCTCTCATTTTCTTCTTCATCTCCTCCTTCATTCATTAATGGATTCTCTTCTTCAATATCACTATCTGGGTTTGCATCCCCATTTGCATGTCTCCTTCTAAGGCGGGTAACTTCCCCCGTGAGCTCAGCAATTTGTCTCTGTAGCTCCTGCATATGCCTATTCATCTGGGCATAACCTCCCCTCCCGCGTCTAGCCATGGTTATATAAAACAGAGGTAAAAACTACACATAAAAATGTAATATGTTACCTTAATTATTTCCGCAAGATCAAAATCCAGCTCTGATACCAATTGATGTGAATCCAGCTGCAAGAGGTTGAAATACCTCCAAAAACACACATAAACACCTTTGCAAATAAAACCAGGAGTTTCACAATAGCTTACTTCTCATTCTGGAATTCACACTGATCTATTACATCATTACCATTCTCCTTTTATTTCAAGACTACTCTAAAACCCTAAAATGCCAAAAACCCTAAAATGCAAAAAAACCCTAAAATGCAAAACAACTCGGATTGACCCCAAAATTTGTGTGCCAAATATGAATTCATAAATTAGGGCTCACGCGAAATTTGGACTTATTCTGAAAAGCACAACAAAAGTTATTAAAGTTCTAAGACCTAGAGAAAAGCAGAAAAAACATTCGGAGCCAATTTTAGACCACTAGATGACGGAATCCGAGCCCGAAAACGTGCCAAAATGAGCACAACCTTGCCGGCAAAGTTGTCCCCAGCATAGTACTAATGTATATCTACCACCCTGTAAAATTTCAGGACGATCCAACGGTCGGATCAAAAGTTATGGCCTCTGCAAGTTATGCTCCCGCATCAATTATTATATTTTAAAGGTGGGGTCCCTATAAATATAATATTTTACGGTTTGCCTGATATAAGATTCTTATGTAATTATTTAAAATTCATACCCCTATTTTTGACCATTATCATCATCATTATGATCGCCATCTTCCCGGTTATTGTCATTTTCCTTCGCCATCATCACATCCTTGATATCAATTATGTAATAGTTATTATATTTTATTTACTTTTATTAAATTATAAACCATACATAATATAAATGATAATATATAGCATATTTTTTAATTTATATTATAATTTGTTATTTTAATTATTAATTTTTTTTACTAAATATTATTAAATTATAAACCATACATAATATAAATGATAATATATAATATAAATTTTAATATATATTCTAAATTAAAATTATAATAAATATTATATTATAGAATTTTTTAAAAGTGGAGACACCTTAAAATATTCTATTTTTTGTAATTATTTAAAAGGGATATTATATTTATATATTATTATATTTTAAAAGTGAGGTCCCCATAAATATAATATTTTGTTTTCTGCCCTATATCATATTCTTATGTAATTATTAAAAGGCTATAACTCTATCCTTATGTAATTATTCAAAAGCGAGGGCCCTTATAAATATAAGATTTTAGATTTTCCCCTATATAGTTTTTTGATGTGATTGTTTTAATCCATTTCTTTTTCTATTTAACTCATAAATACTACCCATAATTAATTATTCTTATGTGATGTTTATTATATTTACATTATATAATTTACTTGTATCTACTTATTTATCTATATATTCACCTCGTGAATTGGATTTGATGTATATAATATTTTCGAAAATGTCTTTAATATTTCTTATGTAATACTTTTACAATGTTTTACATTGTATCCATTTATTTATCTATATGTGTAGTTATTTAAAAGTCAGACCACTGGTCTTATGTAATTATTTAAAAGTGGGGGCCCTTATAAATATAATATTTTAGATTTTCCCCTATATGGTCACCTATAATTGTTTTAAGTCATTTCTAATTAATTTATCTATATTTTTTAACCCATTTATTTTTCTATTTAACCCATATGTATCACATGTAATTGTTTTAACCCATTTCTAATGTATTAGTGTAATTTTTTTAACTCATTTCCATGTAATTTACGTAACTATTTTTCACTTACCATAATTAAAAATATTAAAATATCGTGTAAGTATTTTTTTCATAAATTTCCTTGGCACAAATTTCAAATTTCATGGGCACGTCATCAGATTCCTCCATTCAATATATATGTAAATGAAAATGCCTCTCGGCATAATTAACTAAAACAAATAACACTCCTACATATACACTTCCTGTCTCACAAGGGGAATGTTGTGGGAATGTTACACTTTTTCAAGTATATAGATTATCATAAACCCGTATGGGACATCTTATTATTCTACTTATATTGAGGTTCATATGGAGAAAATGTTTTATGGCATGCATGCTTTCATGATGATATTGTACTATATTATGTATTATTATTTTTATTTTTTTCTTACACATGATTTGGTTGGTACCCATCTTTTGAGATATGTGATACATATATTCATCCACACTTCAAGTGAAGGTTATTTATATTCCAATCATTTTTTTCCTAAACTCTAAGAATTCTCTTACTCCAACACATGGAAGAGATTACATTGTGTTTAGTCTAAAATGCACATAATACATCATGCTTCTTCTCTCATCATGGGATATATATGTTTATATTAACCACAAATTTTGGATTTTTTTTATAATTAGTAAATAGGTCGGTTTAGTCAAGGTCTCACCCTATTATAACCAATGATAAAAATATAGATAAAGCGATGAAAATTTCAAGGATCAACAAGTGTCTAAAAGCCAAACATCACAAATATCTAGTCCATGGACAGTCAAAACCAGAACAAAACCATGAAGAAACCAATACTAGAATAGAAGACAAGAGACAAAAGATGCCTAGGATTTTGTATTTGCAGTGAAAATCCTAGTCATACTCAAATGACATAGAGAGCACGTCATTGTCTTCTTTTCACTCCTCCAACCATCTTCCCCTCATGTATAATTTGAGATCTCAAATTAACCCAAAGTTTTGGAGATCATTGATATTACATTCGTACCTTGCCTTTGTAAGGGGATACACTTCCGTCATTATTCTACTCAAATCATTTATGTTTTGTTCCACTATAATTACATTGTGGCTAAAATTTTAAAATATGTTGGTTGTGGGATTTCTGTGCTTTCCAATGTGACCTCTAACAAATTATTTTTTTTGCTATTTGTTGGCATTAACTCCCCTTAATATACTAGCTGAAAATTTAGGCATGATTTTCGCCATCACTACATCCTTCTAACAAATTTCTATTTGTTGCTTATTTAGTTTAGACTCCATGTCATAAATTTGTAGATCTACTTCATCATAAGCTAACCCTATGTTTCATAAGCTGACTCTATGTTTCAATCTTTAACATAAGTCCAAGAAAAATTCGTAATATATGAATCGTACATCCCCTTTTCCTTTTATCTATCTTTCCTCTACATCATTTAACATTTAACTTGTAGATTATCTCATTGAATAAGGATCATCTACATTATTGCAATTACTTGTGTAATTCACCTGTTTGTTATCATGGTATTTAGTCACCCAAAAGGTTGTTTGCATGCACACCAGGCTACCATCCTTAACACCACACTTCCCTAGTTTGTAATTCCATTACTTACATTTTTTTATCGGCCTTAATTGTTGATAGGATCATAAACTCCCACATGAGCCACTATTTTTTGTTCTAAGGTTTTGTCTTTTAAGTTGCACGATATTTTGGTTTTACAATTTATCCCAGTTATCACAAGGGAGGTTCGCATGAAACAAGTGAGGTTTATCAGTTCAAGAGTGAATAGATTACACATTATTTTCATATTAGAATTTAATTACTAAGGTTACTTGACTCCTATTTTAAGTAATTTTAAGTAACCATGTAAACTATCTTCTTTATTTAAATTTTTAGTCATCAAGATCCTAAGGAGTATGATTCACACTCATCCAAGGTTGGATTCTTGGAAAATTAAGTATTAGATGTTTTTTACCATGATGCATTCAATTATAAATTTTATACACCTTACTAAGGTCACAACTTGAGTGATTGAATTCTCTTATCTCAGGAATCATCTTGTAAATCTAGGTACATTAGACACTTCTTGTCAACTAACACTCTTTTTTGAGAGGGGTTGAAGGGAATTCACACTAGTATTCTCATGTGTAGGTATCCAAAACATAGGACCTCCTTGAATCATTTAGATTCATCTTAAAATGATCCCATTTAATTTTATTTATGTAATGTGCTAAAATTATTGAGAAACCCATTTCTTAATAAGGACATTTGTATGTTTGTGAGCCTACTAGCTATCGTTCTAGGGAATTGCCTCAAGAACATGGTTACCTATTTTCACAATATAAATTAATTACACATTAGGAAAAGTTGAGAACAAGAGGGAATAATCCTTCATCTAGAGGATTACGGTTCACCTTAGCGATCACACGTCATGGATTTAGTCCCTCGCCACAAGATGGTTTATACACATTATATGAACAATCTAGGTTTTCCCTTTCTCAAACTAATCATAAATTATGGTTACATTTTCACAAACTAATCATAAATTAAAGTTTGTTGAGTTTCACAATTGACTCTTATTATTATATTATATAACCCAAATGATAATTGGGGTTGGGTTCTAGATTTTTTATGATCCCAAATCCTAAAGGTGAATTCTAAGGTTTGTTGGAAATCTTCACCACTCAACACGTTTGTCATCCCAAGAGGTTTTTACACTATGTTTGACTTTTGTTACCGATAGATTACTACTCTAAGAAAATCACATTATCCTTACTACACACACGATTTCCAAACCTAAGAGGGAACCACATGCTCGAGACAAAGTTTAACCAAGCCAATCCTAATCATTAGGTTCACAATGATGCTGCCAGGCATACAAGATATGACAAAAAACTTAAACTTGGGATCTTAGTTACTTAAGCTAGAAGGTGTCATCGAATGTTGAAGATTTAAGTTTATCCTAAGGTTTTGGTTTCTTTTGTGTTAAGAAATATCGTGCAAGAAGGGTAGGTATGCACAAGTTTTAAACTAAGGTTGACTGTTATATTTAGGTTTTCTTTTCTATATCTTCTAGTTAAATAACACAACACTCGAGAGATTTCATCATTGATTTCATAACTAGAAATCACTATAAGATATAAAATTTGATTTCATTTAACATACATATACAGCTTAAACAATACAAAAATTGAGGATCAAGATAACACCCATATGCAAATCAGGATTTCCCTTAAACCCTAACATCTAAAATATTACAAAACTTCAATAATAAAATTTTCATACTTTGTAAAATGTTGAAATATCCTCTACAGTTTCACTTAACATGTATATCTAACCCCCTTCTTACCATATGAAAATTTGAATCAAAATGACCCCTATGGTTAAACACACATTTCACAAGTACTCCTAAAACTAGCATCTCATACATATTATAAACTTTCAATAAATAAATTTAATGTAAATTTCAATATATATATATATATATTCCATTAACATACATAAATTATAATAATACATAATAATTTACAATCGTGATGCTTTCGCCACCTTACTTTCATCCTACAAAACCATGTGAGCATGAAATCAACAATAAATTGTTCGATGACATCCACCTAAATCTAGCATAATCAAATTTTTTAGTTTCCCATTTACCTAGTAATAATAATTTGTATTTGAAGGGATAGGGTTAGAGACACATCTTCATTCCATTTCATTTCATTTCATTTTGTAACCAAGGAGAGAGAAAGGGATAGGGAAGAGAGAGAAACACTATTTTTCCAAAAGTCCAAATTCACACAATAAGTCACAAGATAGAGTTCCAAACAATTATTTACAAGTGTTAATAAATTGCAATGATAGTTTGGTAACTTGACTAGGGTCCTACAACTTTCTTTTTACATTGTTCTTGTTAGTTGCAAAGACGCCCAATTTAGGCTTGGAGGCTAAGAAACCGCATTCTAAAGTTTTCTACTGTTAGGTGATGCACACTAAGTAACTTCCTACATGTCCTCTTGTATACCAGGAATTCACAAGAGCTAGCATAATTTGAAATTGGAAAATGGCTTCCAACTATCGACTATATTTCTGGGGTCACTGGTTGTAATCAATCTAATTCAACTTAGTAAACAACAACCAAAGGCCTACAAAACCCCCTTGATGAACTAGCCAGGAATGTATTTTTTTGTCAAACTTAAGGTTCTAAGCAATTGTCTAGTAAAAATACTTAAGGGGCTATGAAGGTGAGCAATATTCAAAATGGCAAGCTAAAATGAAACCCAAATTTCAAGTTTTAGCAGCTCCCTAGAAGTGCAAAACAGAGTAACATGGATCCTAAAAGAGTGGTGAGGAAAGTAAAAATGGTCTAATGATGTAAAGATAATTCTTGATGTGATTCTCTACATAACAAGGAACACATATGATCTTTGACATATCTTTTACAGGGCTCATAGGGTTGTCTTACACATATCTGTAAATTGCATTTTTCTAACTTAGCAAGGTAGACGGAAAATTTTTTTATAGTTGACGAATCATCTTGGTCTCACCAAAACCATTGGATACGAGTACTAAATTTTGATACCCTAGATAAAAACATATAAATTTTTGGTATCAACTTGGATGTCGATCAAATTGCAAGTCGATACTTCAAATTATAAGGATTTTTATTGGTTCAAGGTATAAGCTTGATTTTAATATCCAATTGCATTATATCTAATGGTTTAATACTTTTATTTTATCGTAAATGAATAACCAAATTTTAAGAAAATTATTAAAATTTAAGGTAAGGGAAACCATGCCTTGAGGTATGAATCCGATCGAAATTGAGGGATTTGGTTATGTATCTTGAATAGGCATTTCATCAAATAGTTTCATTGCCTTATCACTTGTCCCTTGTTTGCAAGATTTTTAATCATCACATTCCAAGACACCACATCTCACCGAGGAAATTGCTTGAATATTTTCAGGCCCTCGTAAATAAACCCATTCCATACAAAGCTGAAAATCATAGAATATAATGAGGCCACATCTCTTTGAGGAATTTTTGTTTTAAAGAGTCCTCAAGCTTCATCAACAAATCCATGCTCCATATATCAAGAAATCATATCAGTCCAAAAGATCACATTTTGGGTTGCACATTTATTCAAACACATTTTGTGCATTCTTTAAACTTCCCCATTTTTCATGCATGCCCAAAATTGCATTGTACATGAAAATGTTATTCTAGTTTCCACTTCTTATTATCTGTTCATGGATCTCCATTTCTTGTTATAAATCCTCCATTTTGGTACAAGTTGGAGAATGCTGGCAAAGGCTGTGAAGCTTGGCTTTCTCTTTTATTGATATGTTTCAAGGCCTTTTCAATAAACCCATTTTGTACGTATCATGTTATCATTGCAGTTCATGAAGCCACATTTCAGGCATTTAGTTGAATAGTTCACATACCAAGTGCATGCTTCCACATTTTGCATACATACCTACTAGATCACTTGCAACTATAGCACCTAAAAAAACTTTGTCCCTTCTTCATTATGTTTTGGTTTCCTAAAATCATTGCAGTTCATACCACATTTCTTTTAGAAATTTAGTCAAAATAGTTCTTATGCCAACTGCATGCTTCCATATTTTACATACATAGCTCCCAGATCATTTGCAACTACAACATCTAACAAAATTCCTCTATCTTCTATGCTTTGATGGACATTCATACCTTGTTCTAGAACTCATATTTTGGCATGGGCTACGAGTGCATAGGTAAATATAACCTGAAGTATTGTTTACTTCCTCAAATTCCTCCTCCTTTAAAGTAAGGAGATGAACATCTTACGAGTCATCAAATAATGAAACAACAAAGAATTGGCAAGTAGCAGCATCAACAAATGCAAACCCATGTCTTTTGTACACTACCAAAAACATATTCCATGAGAAGCTGCCTCATTCTTTTATTGAGAAAACTTTGCAACATTGCCTAATTTCTGAGAGATGACATTTCCAGAAGGTGTCACTAAGGAAAGAAACATGGAGAATAAGGTCAGGAAAGGCTTCCTCATTAGTGCAGGAATGTAAACCATCTCAAGATCGTAAACAAGCTTATACAGGGGAGATTCTAAAAAAAGGTAAATTGATTTGGTTTGGAGGCAGGTTTTTTATGCCAAGAGGAATGGTGAAGTTCCTTGTGAAATAGTCCATGCCTGGTATAGTCAAATACCTAACAATCCTGCCCTCACGTCCATTCTTTTACCTAATCTTCGGCCTCCATGTCACCATCACTTCTAAAACGAAACACATTAACAACACGAAATATTACATATTTAAATATTACTATTATATTTTTTTCAGGAACCATAGGTTTGACCCAGATAAATCAAATCACAAATTTCTTTTGCTATTCCAACCAAGACATCGATTTCTCAAAATTCTAGGTGAAGTCCTGGGAGCCTAACCCAGATAGGGCAAGTAGTTGGGATGTGGGTTTTTGAACCTAGTTTCCATCTAACAATGGAGAGAGTGGTTCTTCCATAAAACCACAGTCCAGCCTACATAACAAGAATTAGATATTCTTTAAGGGATAAGACAAATAGGAATTTTTTCTTGGACAAGGAAATACTATTGACTTGTCCTAAAATATTCCATTTCCTACTAATCTAACTTCTAACTTGGTCTATATTGGTACAAATCCCTACAAAGCACCCCATCAGAGTGAATTGAAATCTGCAATGAGATTTTTCCACCACCGATTCCGGCACCTTCAGCCATGGAGACTCCTACTTCCGCTAAGAGGACAATATCTACAGTGGTTCCTTTAGCTAAGCATTTCCATCGTAGATGTTACCGATGACATTATTTTCCCATGTTTATGAGAGGCGACAAGACATCTCTAGTATCCTCTGATTTCTTCCCAACACCTTCTCCATCTCTAGTGTCCTGCTATTCCTACTCCTCTCGCACCATCCATTTTTTGATATTTTGATTTGAGAAGGAAGTTTTAATTATTTTTGCAAAAACCAAATATGTTTGTTTCCATATATTTTTCTAGATTTTTTTATTGCTTTGTTGATTATGGATTTATTATACTATTATTTTCTTACAAATGTTCCCATATATTATTAGGGGTGCATGTATTTACATATCTCACATACACATGAATGTACATTTTTATTTTAAAGTGTACCATAATTGTGCACTATGGATACATGGTGATCTTACTCTCCTTTTGTCATTCAACTCAATTTTATTATGAGACAATTTTGAGAACTCTTAACCGGTTTCCAAATGATTAGGGAAAAAATATATATTTCCTTGATTGTTTTTATTTGGTATGTATATGTGCACACATGCATGCAAAAACATGCACACACAAACAAAATATTATATATTTTTTATAAACCTACTTTTATTATAAAAATATTTATTTTCTATTATACAAGTGTATTTGTGTGTTTATAGATTATTGATATAGATTAGGATCTTATTCGTGTATGTTTATTGTGTTTTCCAACTATCAACATATTCCTTGATAATATTCTCTTGTGTTTTCCTTATTCTTCTATCTCCTCCTAATTCCTTCAACTTCCTCTTATTTCTATCTCCTCCTTATCTTCTATTCACTTCCATTTTTCTATGTTTTTTGGATTTTTCCTAAAATTATAATATGTTTCTATTTAATGACAAGAGTCATATGTATAATTTTACAGCCTTTTTATATTAAATCCCTTTAAAAAATTTACTAGGTCAGCCAATTTGTTGGGACCTTATTTGATATCCTTTCCCACCCGTTTTGTGTCATTTTATGTATCAATGAGGTCATAAACTAATCCAACGCACATATATTTTTGGCATGGACTGGGAGTGCGTATGAAAATATAAAATTAACTATTGTTTTCCTCCCCAAACTCCTCCCCCTTCAAAGTAAGGATATGAATAGCTTACGAGTCATCAAATAACGAAACAATAAAGAATTGGCAAGTAGGAGCATCAACACACGTAAACCCATGTATTATGTACACTGTCTAAAATGTATTTCATGAGAAGATTCCTAATTATTTCATTGGTAAAAATTTGTAACAATGCCTAATTTTTGAGAGATACCCTTGCCAGAAGGTGCCACTGGGAAAGGAAACACGAAGAACAATATCAAGAATGGATTCCTCACTAGTCTATGAATCTAAACCCATCTTGAGCTCCTTAACTGGCTTAGATAGGGGAGATTCTAGAAAAAAGTAAATTGATTTTGTTTGGAAGTGGGTTTGTTATGCCAAGAGGAATTGTGAAGTGCCTTGTGAAAGAATCCATGCCTACTACAGTCAAATACCTGACAATCCTACCCTCACATCCCTTCTTTCAACTATTCTCCTGCCTCCACACCACCATAACTTGTAAAACAAAACACATTAACAACACAAAATACTATATATTTAAATATTACTATTATTTATTTGGTCGGGAACTACAGTTTGGACATAGATAAATCAAATCAAAAATTTCTTTAGGTATTTCAACCAAGACAATGATTTCTCAGATTGTAGAAAATCTACAGTCTTATACATCAAACATCATAAAAGAAATAAACAGAATAATTAAATAACTTCCATAAATATAAGAATATTCAAACCAGCACTATTGTGTGTAATCTCCATTAATTAACTCATTCTCAGAGCTTCGACTCAAATTACAATGAATTATGTGTGTGCAACACTTCTCTAATTTTTCCAGTGCATACAAAGCAATTACAATTGTTGTTGTTTAAATACAATAACTCACCCACTAATAGTTATGTTGGTATCCAAATTGATTCTCCCTTGGAAACTGAGTAGCATCATAGATTTATCAAGACATTGAGAGATAGATAGATCATATTATGAGTCGTTTTGTAGCTGGGGAGGGGATTCGTCTAACTCTTTGTCACTCAGGCATCGGAGAAATGGATAGCACCTTCATTAAGGATTTGATCTATCTTCACTACTTTAGGTTGTGCCTTTCAACCAGGGTGAGAGGACCCATTTTGTAACCTTTTTTGGTGAAGGAGAATGGATATATCCCTCTTTGCACAAATTTGATAAGAAACCTTGAGAAAATATGATCAATGCACCACAATTTAACTCTTATGAGTTATCACTTCTAAAGAATGGTGATATTTTCTAAACAGGGTTAAGGTTACTACAGACATTATGGAACCCTAATTACTTCTACATATTTTGGCTGTAGAATTTATTCATTTGTGGACATATAGGGAAAACAGGGGTAGTTCAGGCAGGATTCATTATTTTGAATAATTTTTTGGTGTGAGATTAAGTAGGATGAACTTGATTTTTCCAAATATTTGAGAACCTTCACAGTAATTGGAAAAATAAATGACATAAATCTCTATAATAGCTAAAATATTCCTTCAACCAGAAGGTGTGCATCAATGGAGGCCCACATTTGCACAGTTTCATAAAATCTTTGAGAATTCAACATGAAGGCTCGAGATAAAGACTCAATTAAACATTAAATACCACTCGTTCCTCACGCTTAAAATACACTCAAAGGCTTATAGACAATCTTTATCAACAAAATGATAGTAAAGTGATTTTAAATTGTTTATCTCATTACGCAATGAAGGTTCTTCTCGTAATGAAATTACAAATGCCATTAAACTATAATATGGACAAGATCCTATGTGATTCGGAGGGATTTTAACACAAGATTGTAATAGGAACAAGAAAAACTACTTGCAGACATTCTAAAATAAAGCAAACACAAATTTGTCAAAGATTAACACAGATTAATTCGAATTTGATTAGATTCATCAACAGCGGAAGGTTTCTTCAACAATTTTAGAGCTTGTGAATGGATGTACACTTTCAACCAGCTTGACATGATCAAATCTAAAAGATAAGAGATTAACAGGTTTCTCAGATGGTCTCTCAAGAAGATGGGATTTCTCAAATTTTCTCATAAAACTTAACACCCGACCATCTGCAAGAGTATTCTCATTTCTTTTATACATTTCAATCGCTCACTCATCAAAAATTTTCCCCCCAAAAAGAAAAATATTCGAGGAACCTTTGTTTGTTACCAATTGACTTGAAAAGTGATTTTTAACAAATTTACAATAGAAAGCTGCCAGGTGGACAAAAAGGTGAATCATTGAAAATATTTCCATCATTTCTTTAACGAGGGAACCCATTCATCTACTCTAAAAAAACGTTTTTTATCCTTTGTTCCTACAACTCTACTTTGCATCCAGTTTCTCTGGTAATTCACGTTTTTATAAGTGCCTGAGCAATTCCAACTTCAAAATATCAACCTCTACAATCCTTCGACTCAAAAATTAAGCTCTAAATCCATTCAATTACTCTTTGCAGACAAAAAAAACAAGGAATTTCACCAAAAAATGATGAAAAACAATGCGTATTTGCATCTCCAGGAAGCTTGGAGAAAAAATGGTGGTAACATCAGATGCAATGCACAACCATTGATTATCCCCTTTCTCAACATTAGATTAGAGTCGTCCATGTGTTTATTTGGTGCAATTTCAAAGGTGAAGTACAAAGGCAATTTTCCAAAAAATCACGGCCTTCCACGTGCCTTAGGCCCAAGAAAATTGCCTTTGTCCTTTGAAAAGTATCAGTATAAAAGGAGCTAGTAGAAGTCTCCACATGTTTCCCTAGCGCAACTGCTAAGGTAGGACTGAAAGGTGGATCCTCAAATGAGTGCTATCACTTCACATGTCCATCGTTCGAAAAAGCTACATCGTCCACATGAAAAAATGTCTAAGTCTGGGTAGGGCTAGTGGAAACCTCCACGTGTCTCCATGGCACAACTCCAAATGTCAAACCAAGAGGTACATTTTCAAAGGAGCACAAGCCCTCCATGTGGACAAGACTTGAGTTGAAGCAGGCCTTAGAGTTTCAAAATTCCTCACCTAGCCACATCCAATAAGAAAGGACCATGTTTCCACATATTTTGAGATATAAATTGATAGGGAAAACACACCCTTCAAACCGTAAAATTGATGAAAATCACCATTTGTGCCAGGAAATGAATCTTTCTTTAAGGACAAATAATTTGGAAATGATATAATGCCCAAATTTAATCCACAACCATGGAGAAGGATCTTTCAACAACATACAAATGAAGAAAACTTTTCATGCAACCATTCGGGGAAATAGAAAATACAACAGAGCCCGCAGATTGAAGAATTTTTTAGAGCAAACGGGGTGAGATCAAATTGAGCACCAACAAGCTCTTCAACTAAGCATTCTAAATTTAAAATCAAGTTTTAAAATAGTTGCATGTTGCACATGAATTAAAGCAGATTTATTTGAATTAAATCTAATCCATAAAATAGGACTTCAACTAAAGCAAGACTCATGCTAAACTAAAGAAAATTAAATCTATTTTTAATCCTTCTAAAAAGCTACAGTTGGAATTAGCAATGCATGGTGCATATATATTTCCAACACTCCCCCTTAATTTCAAACTATAGATTTCACTCTTTTGGAACTTCATTTTCTTTTTTAGATCTACCATGCGTAGGACCAAAAACTTCTTTTTCCAAATCCTTTGTAAAAATGTTTGCAAACTGATCTTCGGATCTTTAAAATTCAAGATGAACTTCCTTTTTGTTTACCAGCTCCCTAAAGAAATGATACCTCGTATCAATATGTTTGCTCCATTTGTGAAAAACATGTTTTTTAGACAACACTATGGCTGAGTTGTTGTCACAAAAAGTCTACATAGCTTCCTCTTGTTTCTATTGTAAATCTGTCAACACTCTTCTCATCCAAATAGGTTGACATGCTGCTCCTGTTTCTACTACATACTCTACTACTGCTGAAGATAATGTGAAAATGGGTTGTTTCTCTGATGCCCATGAAACCACTCATGTTACAAAGTGAAAAGTGTAGCCGGATGTGCTTTTCCGATCATCTATACTTCCAGTACTATCACTATCTATATACCTAATTAATTATAACTCATTTGTACTTGAATAAAGAATTCCATGATTCCTTGTTCCACGTACATACCTAAAATATCTTTTTCTAGCTTTCCAATGTGAATCTTCTAGAGATTCCATGAACCTTGATATGAGGCTCACACCATATGTGATATCAGGCCTTTTGGCTGCCAAATACATAAGACTTCAAACCAAATTTTTAAACAATGTTGGATCCACAAATGACCCTTCATCCTCTTTGCTCAACTTCAAACCTACTACAACTAGTGCTCATGATGGCTTACAATTCAACATATTAAACCTTTTCAAAACATCATTTACATACTTTTCTTGTGAGATAAAAACTTCACCTTTTGATTGTTAAACTTTAATGCCCAAAAAATAATGCATAAGACCAAGATCTATCATCTCAAACTCCTTCTTCATAGCTAATTTGAATGACTTTGTAGATATATTTACAGTAATGATAAAATCATCTACGTATCAAAAAACAATTAAAATTTCACCTTGCTCATTTATCTTGGTGTAAAAGTTAGGCTCACTACTACTCCTACTGAAACCATTCTCAATCAAATAAGAATCTATTATGTTGTACCAAGCTCTAGGTGCTTGCTTGAGACCATAGAGCACTTTCTTCAATTTGTATACTTTTCCTTCCTGACATTCAATCTCATAACCTTCTGGCTGATTTACATAAACTTCCTCTTCAAGGAATCTATTTTAAAATGTTGATTTAACATCCATCTAATAAATAGGCCATTTTTTTATTTTTAATTTCTAAAACCATTCTTATCCTATCGAAACGTGCTACTAGTGCAAATGTTTCGTTGTAGTCAACTCCATATTGTTGTGTAAAACCTCTTGCAACGAGCCTTGCTTTGTGTTTCCATACTTTTCCATCAGCATTTTATTTCACTTGTAGACCCACTTGAATCCTATCACATCCTTTCCTTTTAGAAGATCCATCAACTCTCATGTCTGATTCTTCTCTATATCATTGATCTCATCATCCATGAATTTTTCCTAAACTTCATTCTTTATACCCTCTTCATAATATACTAGATCTAAAACCTAAGAAAATAATGTAAAAAATGAAAAAGAATTAGTTGTATCAACATTATAAATCTCACTTAGACTTCTTGTTTTCCGTTGTGCAGGACTATTTGATACAGGACTGCTTTGTGGTGATGGAGTAGCTTCTAGTTTTATCTGTGATGTCTCTTGCATGGCTGAAGATGGATGAAATCTTGGATACCTCTTGACTATAGATGGAGGTGTAGCTTGTGCTACAACTTGTGGTGCATGTCCAATATTTGTAGATATAGTACCTTGCTGCTCTAAAGTTTCATTTTCCATATCATCATGCGGAATAGTTATTGTTATACTCACTATTTTCTCTATACTTCCATCCCATGCTTCATTTTCAATAAATTATACATCCCTACTGATCAAAAACTTTCTAGTGACTAGATTGTACGATTCCTATGCTTTTGTAGTCTCTGAATAACCAACAAAAATACACTTTTATCCTTTGTTGTATAACTTCTTACTTAGCTCATCAGGGACTTGTGCATACGCTACACAATCAAAAACTCTGAAATGTGAAAAAATGTGTTTCTTGTTAGTTCATGCTTGTTGAGGAACCATGTTCCTAACAAGTTTCATTGGACACCTGTTCAAAATATAAACAGAAGTTGCTACTACTTCTGCCCAATAATCATTTGGAAGATGTTTTTCCTTCAACATGCTATTCGCCATCTCCATGATTGTTCTATTTTTCCTCTCTGTGCAACACCGTTCTATTGTGGTGTATACCTGGTAGTAAACTCCTTTTGTATACCATGATATCTACAAAAATTCATAAAATCATTAGAAAAATACTCATGTCCTCTGTCCATTCTGAGAACTTTGATGTATTATCCACTTTGCTTCTCAACTAATGCCTTGAACTGCTGAAATGTATCAAAAGCATTTGATTTATTTCTCAAAAAATAAACCCATGTCTTCCTTGTGTAATCATCAATGAATGTCATAAAATAAATATAACCTCTAATAGAAGTTGTCTACATAGGACCACATAAAAATGAGTGTACAATCTCAAGTGGTGCACTTTCTCTTCTTGTTTGGCCAACTGGGAATGAATCTTTATATTGCTTCCCCAAAATACATCTTTCACATACCATTTCCAGTTTCTAAATCAATGGAAAACCTTTAACCATATTATTTCTATGTAAATTCAAACCTCCAAAATTCAAATGTCCATACCTTAGCTGACAAATCCATGATTCATCCTTCATGAATGAATGAAAATTCGATTGTGTTCCTTCAGCACATGAATCAACTATATTTATGCAAGAATCAGTGCAGAACTTGCTTGTTGTAGCATAGACCTGATTTGCATTAGTGCAAGACTTTGTTACACTAGTGTATGACTCTTTTACCTTGGCGCAAGACTCATCTATTTGAGCGCAGGACTCACTAAAAGACTGATTTGGCTTAGCGCAGGACTTTACTTCGAACTAAGCTACTGATTTTACTTCAAACAGATCTGATTTATTCTTTTTTATAGGTTTTAAAATCAATGGAAACATCCTATTGCTTCCCATCTTCACTTTTGCAATCAACTGAGTGCTAGGAGATTTTTCCACAATCACGCACTCATTTTCTTCCATATAGACTCGGTATCCTTTTTGTACCAGTTGTCCAATACTTATAAGGTTATGTTTCAAACCAGCAACATAGTAAACATCTTGCATACTTGTTTTCTCCCCCTATCTTTTTAGAATACTAACTACACCTTTTCCTTTCACAAACGCAATATTATTATTTCCAAGAGTTACATCACTCTTAACTGAATCATCTAAACTAGAAAACAAATCTAGATTACATGTCATATGATTATTGCAATGTAAATCCAAATATAATACATCACATGGAATCTGTTTTGGAAAATTACATTCAATAGGGGATAAAGAAGGTATTGCTTCGGCAATCCTTGTGCATGCAATAAACATAGGTTTAGAAATAGAAATTTCAACCTGATTTTGATTTTTCCTCTCCTGATCATATTGCTTTTTCTTGCTATCATAAGCATAGTACCCATACTTTTTGTAATAATTGCACTAAACATGAAACTTATCTTGTCTCTGACCATAACTTTTTTCTTGATTCTTTCCTCTTCTACCTGAGTGTGATGAACCACTCTCATGTCCTCTAGATGGAATTCTTCCTCTGCCTCTTAGGTTTAAGCTACCTCTTCTTTTTCCATGACTAGATGATGTCTGGGGTGAAAAACCCTGATCTACACTTGCATGTTATCTATTCATCCTATTTTCATGATTTATTAGTGATGCATGCAACTCATCAATAAAGAACTGAATCATATCCTTATTTTCTTCAATAGCAACAACTAAAGGATCAAATTTCATAGGAAAACATCTAAGCAATTTTTCAGTAATCCTTCTATCTTCAAGAGTCTCACCATGGGATTTGATTTGATTGACTAAGCCAACCACATAAGTAAAAAATGATTCTAGGGAATCTAAATCTTTCATTGCTAAATTCTTAAAATCTCTACGAAGTGATTGTAGCTTGGAGGTTTTTACTTTCTCCTTACCTTGATATGCAACTTGTAAAGGATCCCATGTGGTCTTTACTTGACTGGCTGCTGCCACTCTTGGATGAATACTTTAGTGCATCACCTAATGAATATAGAAAATATCTTTTCCATCCTTCTTTCATAACTCTTTCAAATTATCTTTCTTTACTTGAGAAAGTGTAGTATATGTTGCTGCATCTTTGGGCTCTATGTACCCATCTCAAACGATCTCCCACACATCTTGATATCTAAATAGCACCTTCACGGTCAACGACCAGTATTCATAATTCTTTCCATTAAATTTCAACATCTGCATGTGGGATGTAGAAGCCATAACTTTCTACCAATTTAATAGGCTACTGGAATAACCTCACTCTGATACCAATTTGTAGAAAATTTGGAGTCTTATACAGCAAACAACATAAAAGAAATAAATAGAACAATTAAATAACTTGCATAAAAAGAAGAATATTTAGACCAGCACTGTTGTGCGTGATCTCCATTAATTAACTCATACATAGATCTTTGGCTCAAATTACAATGAATTTTGTGCTTGCAACACTTCACTAATTTTGTCTGTGTAGATTTCACACTTATGTGTGTTTATACAAAGTAATTACAATTGTTATTATTTAAATAGAATAACTCACCCACTAATATCTCTTCAAATGAGCATTCTAAATTTAAACTAATGCTTTAAAACAATTGCATGTTGTGCATGAATTAAAGAATATTTATTTGAATTAAATCTAATTGTTAAAATAGGACTTTAACTAAAGCAATCTACTCATGCTAAACTAAAGAAAATTAAATATATTTTTAATCCTTCTAAAATGCTACAGATGGAATTAGCAATGCATGGTGCATGCATATTTTGAACACTTCTTTCACCTATTCTCCTTCCTCCACACATCCATAACTTGTAAAACCAAACACATTAACAACACCAAACACTATATATTTAAATATTACTATTATATTTTTTGTCCGGAACTACAGGCTGGATCCAGATAAATCGAATCACAAATTTCTTTAGCTATTTCAACCAAGACAACTATTTCTCAAAATTACACAAGAAGCCTAGGGAGCCTAACCCTAACAGGAAAAGCAAGCAGGATGTGGGGTTTTTAAGCTTGTTTCCATCTAACGATGGAGAGATTGGTTCTTCCATTAAACCATGGTCCACCCTACACAACATGAATAAGATATTTTTCAAGGGATAAGACAAACAGGAAGTTTTCCTTGGATAAGAAAAAAATATTTCTTTGTCCTAAAATATTCCATTTCCTAATGATCCAACTTCTAACTTGGTCTATATTGGTATGAATCCCTTTAAAGCACCCCATCAAAGAGAATCAAAATCTCCCATGAGCTTTGTCCACCACCGATTTTGGAACCTTTAGCCACACTAACTCCTACTTCCATTTAAAGGCCAACTTCTGTATCGGTTCTTTCAATTAAACATTTCCATTGTAGATGTTACTGATGACTCTATTTGCCCATGTTGATGAGGGGGGGACAAGACATCTATAGTAGCCTCTGATTTCTTCCCAACACCTTCTCCATCTCCAGTGTCTTACTATTCCTACTCCTCCTGCACCATCCTTTTTTATATACTTTGATTTGAGAAGGAAGTTTTAATTATTTTTAGAAAAACCAAATATTTTGTTTTTTTTTTTTTTTTTTTGTTCGTTTTTTATTATGGATTGATTATATAATTATTTACTTACAAATGTTTCCATATATTGTTAGGGATGCATGTATTTCCATATCTCATATACACACGAATGTACATTTTTATTTTAAAGTGTACCATAACTCTGTACTATTGAGACATGGTGATCTTACTCTCCTTTTGGCATTCAACTCAATTGTATTCTAAGACAATTTTAAAAAACTCTTAACATGTTTCCAAATGATTAGGGAAACTTTTTTATATTGACTTGATTGTTTTTATTTGGTATGTCTATGTAAACACATGCATGCAAAAACGTGCACACACAAACAAAATATAATATATTTTTTAGAAACATAATTTTATTATAAAAATTGTTATTTTCTACTGTTCAAGTGTATTTGTGTGTTTATAGATTATTTATATACATTAGGATCTTATTCGTGTATGTTTCTTGTGTTTGCCAACTATTAGCATGTTCCTCGATAATATTCTCTTGTGTTTTCCTTATTCTTTTATCTCCTCCTAATTCATTCAACTACCTCTTATTTATCTCTCCTCCTTATCTTTTGTTCACTCCCATTTTTCTATGTTTTACGATTTTTCCTTAAAACATAATATATTTCTGCTATCCCAATTTTTCCCCCGACAAAATTGGTCAAACATGATCCTATACAGAAGAAAACCTAAGGGTCGGCTCTGTCTTGAGAACTCACATTCAAAATCTAAAAATCAGGTAACAGGAGGGACTCTACAATGGAGGAGCAAGGTCTGCGAAGAATCAAATGGCGTCAAAGGAAACCAGAGGCTCACGAGTGGATAAAAGTCAAAAGAGATCAAAGTTATCGGGCTTAGCCACATACAAGTTGACTTGGGGTGCACAACAGACTCACGGAAGGTGCCATGTGTCAACTAAGTGCAATTCCAAAATTTGCATCAAAAACGAAAGTCCCAAACTTGCGCAAGCCCTCCACATGTCCACTCGGCGTAACTTCAAAAGTGAGACTCAAGGGGCAGTCCCCAAGTGAGCACGAATATTCCATGCGTCCCAAGTCAAAAATGGGGTCTCATTGGCCATTGAAAATTTAGAAACCCATGGAGTGTGCCACATGTCTCATTGGTGCAACTCCAAGGATAGAATACAAAAACGAAGACCCCAAACAAGCACAGGCTTGCCATGTGGTCCAAGTCAAATAGGGTTACAAAGTGAGCTGCCTAAATTAGCTAAGTATGGAAGTGCCGATGGAAGCTTCCACGTGTCCCAGGCCATTGAAAAGTCTAAATGGGGCAGAGCCAGTGGAAAGTGTCACGTGTCAGCTCAGCATAACTTTAAAAGAATAACCCAAAATAGAGACTTAAATAAGCACTGGCTTTCCATGTGTCCCAGGGTCCGAAAGGCAGTAGGCCCAAAATGGATAAGTATGGAAGGGATGGAAGAGGCCTCCATGTGTCATCTCCATGAAAATTCAAAAGGTAGAATCAGGAAATAGGTCCCAAACATGTGCCAACTCTACATGTGACCATGCTTCAGGTCAAAGCAGGAAGGCGGATTGCTAGAGGCAGTTTGAACTTTTTGGCTTGAGAAGGCGTAAAGTGTAAAAATAAGCCGCGCCTCCACCGATGCCCAGATGATCAATGTGTCAAGCCTAAATTACATGTGGGAAGGTGGGCCTTAGAGTGATGTTTTCCCACAAGTGGGCCGACGGGCCTGGGGGAGACTTTTCGTCCAAATGGAAAATGTGGATCGGTGGACCTAAAGATGGTTTTTAGAAAAAATGAATTTCGGGCTTGCAGGGCTGCGGGGCATTTTTATATTTTTTTAATTTTTGTAACAAAAGGCGTAAAGTGAATTTCAGGCCGACGGCTCCATTCTGCTAAACTGGTTTTCACCATTTTTGTACGGACCCGACTCAAACATTCAAACGGACATATCTTTTGATGCAATGCTTGAAATTCAACAAGTTTGGCACCATTGGAAAGGTCCCGACCTCCTTTATGCCATGGAAGCATAAAATATTATTTTTAATAGGATTTAGTGGGTAAAAAATGGGAAAAGATATGTCTTGCCATTAATATACAATTTGATTGCTCTATAAACCATATTGGATTTGATTTGATCTGTCATTCTTCTTCCTTCAACATGCCAAACAGACAATTGAGAAAGACTCAATAGATTGGTGATGGATTTTCAAGGGGTATTGATGGTTGGTTGTTGAGATTTCAGAGCAAGATTTAATGCTCTACCAGAAGTGGTTAGAACAGGGTTCAATTTTCCCTCTCTCTTTATCTCTCTTTCTTCTATATATTGTAAAGAAAGGGAATTTTCAAACAGTTGGTCATTGTTTCTCTCCTGGCCCCCTCTCTCCTTCTTCCTTAGGTTATAATGTGGAGTCTAAGCCTCCTTTCAGGGCTCTGTAATGGCATTCTCTTACCTATTTCCCACTAATGATGTACTATGTGAACTTTTGGATTAATAAAATTTGTTTTGTGATGCATCTGTCCATCCTTTGCTTATTTTATTGTCTCTTCTCACCTCTCGTCATTACAGGGTATACTGTGCATACTCTAATGTTTATTGCAGGTCATAGGATCCACATTTAATTGGTTTTCAAGTGGTATTCTGTGTGAATCTATCTTTTTTCTGTGGTGCATCTTATCCACCCTCTCCTCTACTTGCCTCTCTCCACTTCAGACAATATGGGTCTATTATCAGCCACTTCCTTTTCTGGTGTATCACCGCTTAGTGTAGGCTTTCTTTCCCTCTCTCTCTATCCCTGTCTCCTTGGAACAGTTAGATTAGGAATAGTGAGGTTTTTCTTACATTGGAGTAGTTAGTGATAGGTAGATTAGGACGCAGAAACCATCCTTATCTGGAGATCCATCTCAAGTTTTACAAGTCCCGTAACTTAAGAGATGGTCCAATGTTGTGCAATCACACCAAATTCCCCACTTCAAACCCATTTCAGACTCAGGGCATTTGGGGGTGTTGTGATTCTGCACTAACAGTTTCTATTTTATGACAAGCGTCATATGTAAAAATTTTAATAGCCTTTTTTATATTAAATCCCTTTAAAATTTTCACTTGGTCATCCAATTTGTTGGGCCTTATTGGATATCCTTTTTGACCTGTTTTGAGTCATTTTATGTATCAATGAGGTCAGAACTTAAATTATGTCAGTCTATAAATGAATAAGTACATTAGAACATTTATGATATACAATAAAAATTAAATATATAGTTATAAAAGAAATAAATAAATTTATCAAATAAGTTTCACATGCTAAAATAATTTAGAGAAGAATATCTCATATTTGTTTTTTTTGTTAGTTAAAGAATTGAAAATAAGAATGGTTGGGAAACCTACATTACATTGTATTTCCTTCAAACCATATTATAATGGGTATGTTTTTTTCAATATTGATATAAATCCTAGGGATTTGACGATAATGGAGTGATAACAGGAGCCCCTAGTAAATTTCTTCATTCTTTTATTGTTTTGTAAGGTATTTTTCTCACTTTAAGGTTTTGAGAAAGGGTATTAATTTCCAAATGTTTCATGAATTTTTGAATAGTGAGTGAGGTTTATGGAGCAGAGGAAAAAGCTACAGATCATTTACAATATCCATTGATATCTATAAAAATTTAAGTATTGTTCTAGAAAGAAAATGTCATTCTAGAAAGTATATAGTTATGGCATAGTTTTGTTTAGTGCATTTCCAATGTAGAACTAATTTCTATATGTTTTCCAGTGTTACACTAACCATATATTACAATTAATTACATCATATTACACTAATATCTAAACGAATATAACCAAATAAAGTTGTCCTAATTTTATATTAGATAATATTTTAGGAGCATAGGAAAGTATGAATAATATAAACTCTTAAAATGAATTGGGTTTAAGAGAGATACAATTATTTAAAATTTTGGGGGAAATTATAAGAAATAGACGATATAATAAATTTCCAAATATTTAGGTAAATCAAAACCAGAAAAATACTTTAACCATGGAAACTTGATCATAAGTGTAGAAATTCTTATATGGAAATACCATTTTTTTAGATACAGTAAAAATTAGATTTTGAAGGGACCGGGAACCCTGAACAACCAAAATATAGTCAATAAGTCCCAAGAGAGAAACAACACCAAACAGGGCACAACGTGCCCAAAGAAGGGATAGAATGTGAAGCCCATGAAACCAAAAAAAGAGAACGCTAAGGAAGGAGGGAAACCAAAAAATGGGCCATCCAAAAAAATTGACCAACATCAAGGGGAAAACCCACCCTACCAAAGACAAACTCCTGCCCTCAACAAAGGCACAACAACGGAGGAGAAAACTAATGCCTAATAGTAGGACAAGGAGAGGATTGTTTCAGTTTTCTTACACAAACAAGACTCCAACCCTTATCCTCCAAATCATTCTTAATGATCTCGACATGTTTTATGAAACCAAAGGTTTCAAAAAGATAACAATTACAATGAGATCCTTGCCAAAATTCCAAAACTTTGAGTTTATTGGGATCTAAAACCCTAGAAACAACCTTCTTATGGATTTTTTCAATATCAAGAACTGTTTTGACTTTTCCTTTGATGATGCTTCTAATGGGATTACCCTAATAAAATTTTCACTGCTCTTCTCCAAAGGAGTCCCTAGACCAAAGCACAGGGGTAAGGGAAAACATGTTTATTTAGATCTCAGAATCAGACCCTGAGGAGGAACCATACCCATCCTCAATCCCACTAGAACACCCACTTTTCAATGATTCCATCTCCTCATCACTGTCATCCTTGTCCTCAAAGTACACGCCTTGTCCTCCACTTAAGTTGCAACACCCACCATACCTAGTGGTTTGTAGTTTAAAGTTGTATTAGTGACCTAGTTAGGGATTTTTGGAAAACAAGACTCCCCATTCTTCAACGAGAGAACCTGCAACCCCACCCTACTTGAAATACTATCCCCATTTAGTTCCTTCATAACAGGTATTTTTATGTTTTTATTCGAGGTCACAGGGGAGCTAGATAGAGGATCTGTACCACCTGCCACCTCCAAATCCTTTACTATCACCGGCCCATCATTTTTCATCTCTCTACTATTTTGGGGAAAGATAGGGGATCTGGATTCAAACCCTCGAGAACACCCGTAACACTAACATGAGCCTTTAGCCTCCATTCCTAAGAAGATCCAGAGCAAACCCCAAAACTGTGACAAAAATACCTAGATCACTTGTTCAACCAACCCATGGCTCAAGCTAAGAAGAATGAGAGTGGGTAGCAGTTTCCCAAGTTGAACATTCACACACAATCTGGTTGAGGTCATTCTTGTCCAAGAAATATTAGTTGAATCGATGACCAATAGATCACCAATGGCCCTAGAAATCCCTTCAAAACCTCAACATCCCAGAAATTAAGGGCCATATCTGGGATTCTAACCCACACAGGGAAAGCATTGGGGTATAAATTTTTCATGTCAAGCCTAGGTTGCCATTTTTCCAAGTGCAAAGTGGTCTTCCCGTAGACCCAAGGACTCCCATTTATGGAAAAGAGATATTCTTCCTCCCTGTCAAACTGGATCAAGAAGGACTAATTATAAATGACCACAACAGAGATACTTCCTCTCAGATCCCATATTCTCTTGACCCAGGCCCTGACTAGATCCACATTTGGCCTAATGCCTACAAACGAACCAAAGAGAGAGAGACCATATCTATTTCTATCCTATGACATCACTTCCTCAAGCATGAAAAGGGATGGATATTCCTATTTCTAGGTCAGAATCAAGGGAAGAAGAGGCTGCCCACACTCATTCGTACCTGCAACACACTCCGTCCAAGATTTGTGCCCCTATGCATTTTTCGGTTCATTCACACTCTCTTTCTCTTTCTTGTTCTCACTCCCGTCAATTTTAACCCACTCCGCCCGAGATAGTATGGGTATAAAAACTTTAAAATAGGGAAAATAAAGTTTCACACATAAAAAAAATCTATTCTAGGGCTCGTAAAAACTCACTCCTTTTTCCATAATTTATTGTATTTTTTTTAAACTGCTCTCCTTCTTTGGAACCCTTATGTGATCAAACAAAGTTGTAAACCCATAACTATTAGAGGAATTCAATTTTTTCATGTGTGTTATCTATATATTAATGTTAGGACCCTAATAATTGTAATAGTTTTGAAAACATTATACGCCACGTATAATTTTTCTCAACATCATAACCAGTTTGATGTAACTGTCATAATCATTATCACTTTTGATTATCTAATCAATGCAAAAAGAAAATCTCATATGTGTTGTTTTCTAAATTATTTAACTATGGTTTTGAAATAGGGATTCTCTTAAAATTAATTAATTTTATTCTTTTGTAATTTAAATAAATTCAATCGTGATCAATATTGATTGCCACTTGTTGGACAATGTGAATTATATGAATAATATTCATCAAATCTATCTAAATGATGGAATCCTTAAAACACATTTTTTCAAATCCTTAGTGAAACACTACCCACCATTGATGGCGATAAAATGTTGATGGGGTCTCCTTTTCTTGAGAGATCAAATATAGGTGTGGGGCATCCATGGAGGCTAGGTGTTTCCATCCCAGATAACTATCACATGCATTAAATGGGATGTATTTTTCAGCAATAAATAGAGTGACAACTAAGATATAAGGAACTGTTGATCCATACCTGGGGAGCATCAGTGGTAAGCTAGACAAGGTTGGGCCTCCCCTTCTACCATTTTCTAACGTGACAATATCTCAAATGAAGAAATCTAGATTCCAACCCCTCCCTTGTGCTATATACATCCCCTTTATTTCCTTTCAGATAGAGAATCTAGAGGGGATTATCGAAAATGAAGGGAAAATTATGATAATATGCTTTTTATTTAGATTCAATGGATATTTTATAGGCTTGCTGACCCTCCACACATGGATCTCTAAGAATTAATCAGTTATTGGTACATCTAACCCTTTGCAAAAAATATTTTTCATGGTGGATTTTGATCTAATCATTGATATGGAAAACCATAATTAGTAAAATTAATAGTATCTCAAGGTCATTACTTATTATTAAAACCATGGCTCTCATATGTAAACCCCACCAAAGATTTATTCTCCTTTAGACATTCAAATTTGGTTATTTACTCTTAGACAATGCTAGTTTTTACAATTTACTTTTGTTAATACAATTATAGACTTCCCTTTCCCACTATGTATATTTCAAGGTAATTTTTTTAGGTTGTTTATCCCTGAACACTAGCATGTCATCAAATTTTGAGAACAAAATGCATAAAATCCATAAACAAATGTCAAGAAACAAATCCCAAACTAAAATTTACATTATTTCCTTCCATGGGAAAGGTCGTAGAAAGTGGTCGGGATAATACATTAGGTATTAACCAAATTGTAATTTCTTATACCAACATGTCCTCTAAATTTTATTTCAAATTTCTATCTTTTTCTAGATTTAATAATCTATTTGGTTCAAGATTTCATTGATAAATTGTCTACAGAACTCTATACCTCATTTGCTAACCTGTAAATCTCATTTAACTCCATTGATACAGTCACTTCCTAAACTTGTAAAAGGAACTCAATGCTCGCTAAATATCACAATATCACATATGCAATCATTAGGGAAGTAATCTCTAAATTTTATAAGCTTCTTAACAAATTAAGATAACAATGTCTCCCATCTACAAACACTTAAATATCCCTTCCCCAAGTATATTAGTAAAATCCAACTCAATTCAAGCATGGTCAAATATGATCAAACTTAGTTGCATTCATCAAGATATCACATGCTAGGTGGATAATGAGATGTGGTTTGATGTCTCTTCATAACAGTGTTAATATTATTTGTGCACTGACGTTCCCATAAGCCAACTAATATTTTATGTAGGAATTTTTATCCATGTTTAGGGTTTGAGTTGTTGATCATAGTATTTAGAGAGCTTTGCGTGATGATTGAAAACTATGGAAGTGACATATATTTTTAGACAACTGATTGTATTATATATTTATAAATATCAAATATGATAAAGTACAATACCATACCAAAGGATCAAGGCCATACGGTACAACTCTTATAGAGTTGTATGATCCTAGCCCAAGTTGAATTCCAGTTATAGTCTCCAAAATGAAGCGATGTCAAGTTCATATATTCTTTTTCATGTAGTACATCTTCCATAACTTTCTAGAAACATCTGTAGTAAACTAATTACACTCATTCCTTTTTATTTTCAAGTTGATTTCTTATTTATCATATCAGTTGCTAGTATAAAAGTTTTATTTTGATTGTAGTATTAAATTTTGGAAGTTAATTATTCATAATATCCACTTTTTTCTAACCCTTTACATCCTTTATTTTACTTAAGTCACTAAAACTCATTAGGTTTTATTTTAAATCTAATTAGTTTATAAACATCTCTGTTAAACAAATTTGGGTCATATTACCACATCCCCCTCAATAATTTTGTTCTGGATCTTATTTTACATTGATATTGGTTTTGCAATGGGAAGACCCATGTTGATTGATAGTGGAGATAAATTTATTTCCCATTCAAACTTTGTGTGGATTTTGGTGGATATGGAATATTTCTGAAAAGTGGATCAATATTCATATATGGCGACTAGATATTTTAAGAAATCTTCAACATAAAATAAAGAAATTATTGTGATGTTTAAATTATTAGATCAAGATTAATAAGTGATGACTAGAGAAAGGATCAAAATTTTTAAAAATAAAATCAAGAAAATCCCACCATAAAAAAAATAAATATTCTCGCATTTATGGAGGGATCCTTTAAAACACGAATATTTATTTTTCGATGCATATCAATGATTCTTTGTATGTATGTATCTATATATATATATATATATATATATATATATATATATATATATATATATATATATATATATATATATATATATATAAACACACACGCACACACAAAGCACACAAACCATTTATTAGATTAATCCACTTTTTAGAAGTATTCTATTTTGATTCCCTTGATATTTTTCACTCTTCTTTAATGGTATTTCTTATCTGGTGTGTATGTGTATGTGTGTAAAATGTATATCACAATCCATTTGGCAATAAATACTATAACTATGACCTATGACACTTGGCAATGATCTTTGATTTGCCATGTTTTGTTTTACAAATCTTCCTAGTATAATCAAGTTTGATGTATGTAAACTTTAAGCTAGTTGAATATGTGTAAGGAAATAATTTACAAAGTTAGTTTTTTTTTATCTCCTAGATAACCCAAATATGTGACGTATGAGGCCTGTATAATGGATTGGATGAGTTTGCTTATATATATGACTATTATGACTAAATTTCCCTTTTAAAGGACAAATGACTAACTAGGGTAACTTTTACATTTGAAAATATGACCAATAGGTATTTTTACAAAAAATTCATTAACTCATAAAGAAGTTAGAAAGAAAACTTTTATTTCATTTTCAACTTCTTCTTGGTTTAGTGCACAAAGCAAATTTTCAAGTAATGATGGCAGCCCTATATCCAAATATATGTTGCATATTCTAAAAATGAACTTTTGAATTGTTAATAACTAATAAGACATGTGTCCTAATGAGTAGTAGTGTTATTTAAGTAAGGGATAGAAAGGAATTAGTCAATTTAATAGACAATGAATCATGAACTAAGATTAATTTTCGAATATCGATATAAAGATATCTACAGTTCATACCTCTTGATAATATTAAATTTTAATATGTAGTTGGTAGTTTAACTTATTTATTTTTCAATATAACGAAAGATATTTAAAATCATAATACTAAATAGATAAAATTATGATCATAATTAAACTTATTATTTACGGAAAGATAAAGTTAACTTGAATCCCTTAAGCTCTAATATTGATGGGAAAATTATATTTCTTGATGAAATATTGAAGCTCTTAAGCTCTAATATTGATGGAAAAATTAGATTTCTAGGTGAAATAATTTGTGTGATGTGACCAGGGCCTTATTGTAGATTCTTTGACTCTTTGACTTTAATGCACCTTAATTATTCAGCCAAACATTTACATTAATTTTTGTCTTCTTTAGGTGAATTTTTTTTGCTAATGATGATTTTGTACTCCAATTTTAATGATGGATATTTCACTCATTGTACCCGATCATTCTTTCTAATTCTATACATGATTTTTATCATTTGTTACTAGTGTAATTATCATTAAAGGCATAATATACGTTTTAGCTATAGGATATTATCATAGAGTAGGTGTTAGTATAAGTTATTATTTATCTTTTTATTTATTTATTAGGATAATTTTTACACTTGTGTTAGCCCTACACTTGTTGGGTTAGTTTACAAGTAGGTTTATTAGATGTGTGGAGTTAGTTTAGTAGTCATGTGGAGTTAACTTAAATAATAGTATCAGTTAGTGGGAGTTCTGCATTGCTGATTTAAGTAGTAGTTACACTTCTCTCTTCCTATATGTACATCTTTGTGAGTATTATGGATTATGATGAATTTCCATATATGGCATTTTAGTTGTTTTTTGAAATTCTAATGTGGTGTGCTATTATCATCTGAGATCATGGCTTGGAACAATCTTCTTATTGTTCCTTTCAATAGGAACACAAAGTGATTCAATTTTTTTACAAAGAATGCTTGAACAAAACATATTAAATTCATATAATGAGTGATGTTTATATACTTCTATTAGATGTTTAATAGAATTTCATTACAATATTAGAGTTTATTAAAAATTTCATTTAAATTAATTTAGAATTTAGAATTTGTAATTTAATAATATAGTCAATCCTATATTAATGATGATGTGTGTGTGAGAGAGAGAGAGAGATAGTAAAAATAAATATTAAATGTCTTTGTGTTGCGGTTTGTAGCTCACTTTTCGAAGAGGGTGTGTGCGGGGTTTAGGGGTGCTTGCCTCCTACTACTTTCAAGGAATAGGAGTTGGGGGTGGGGTCCCCGAAATAAAAATTATGGAATCAATCTCTTGTTTTTAGAAAGACAGATTCTACCAATTTTTTAGGGAGGAAAATCCTAATGGTGATTTTCTACTCTAATTTTAAGATGAGGAATCGTAACTGCACTTTGCTAATTAATTGTATTTATCTTTTTGAAGAGCCAAAATAGTTCATATAACGAGTTTGCATGTAATCTATTCATGTTGAGTTAATAAAAATTTGATATATTCCACATAGCATATTTCCGTAAACAATCTATTGAATTGATATTTTATTACATAAATCTGGTATTTGTCTCTTGCATGCTTAATTTTCTATAGATTTATTTTATATTCGACATTCTACATATTCATTGTTGTAAAGTCTGTATTTTCCTAACAGATATATCATATTCAATTTTTTTATTTTGAATTAAAACCAACAGCAAACATGACAAAATAAAATAACGTGCAGTATTTCTGCTTGTTCATTAGTATAAGTAGTTAAGGAGGCGAACGTGTTTATGTTTTGAATTTGTGTGTATGTAGGGATGATAGTTGTATCAGCTCTTCTTGTTAACTATGTCATATTTGTAATTATTTAATTGATAGTTACTTCATTCGTACAGCAGTTTCTTCAATTGACCATTATTACAATTATATTTATGCAGTCTTCCAATGCAGATTGAATGGATTTTGGTTAATGCGTTGTCTAAAGATGATATTTGTATTTGAAAATGCCTACGTACAATATAATTGGAAATTCGTACCTAAATTTTGAGATCATCTTTTGATTCTAATGGTATTTTAGTTGGTCATGCTGTGGATAAACATTTTTATTTGTGCTCGATAAGAGAACAATATGAAAGAAATTTATGTCAATTAGATTCATATAAGACAAAGATATATTTCTCAACCAAATCTATATTTAACTCCCATTAAAAAAATCATGGAAGAAAGGCCCTCAATGAGGGCCTGATTCATAAGAATAGTGGTTCTCTTGGCTATTTTATTAATATTATTGAGTTATTGCAGTATAGATATCGGTACATATTAATATTAATATTTAATTAAGCATATAATAAGATTAGTAGTTCACATCACACTTTCAAATTCTATATCTAAAATCTTATATATTTTTAGTTTATTCTTATTTAGATGTTACAATTTAGGTTGAATTTTTTCTAAATAATTAAATCAATTTTAAATTGAGGGGTCTCAATAGACAATGTAAATAAAAAATATATATATGTTCTCATTCTTTGTGATACATGCACTTTATATAATGAAATGTTATTTTTTCAATCAATTTACATGGTACAATATTTTGTTTATTAAATTACAAAAATTAAAGAAAAAAACCATATTCAACCATTACAACCAACTCATACTTCTAGAAAATTAACTCTCTTTTTTTCAATACTACCAATATCTACCTATTGCATTCTTCCCTTCAATTATTATGTTTGGTGAGTGTTATAGTAATTATGTATGTAATAGAAAGAAACAATCAACTTTGTTGAACTGAATTCAAGAACATCCCATGTTGAAAGCTTAAATCTTTCCAAATTTGTGGAGGAATCCTTATTTTATACATTATGTATCATTTAACACAAAATTTACTTTTGTGTGCATGTCAACCTTTCTTATTTTATTTTAATATGTATAAATAAATTCCTCAATACAATGGTCCGATTCACTATTAAAGGAACTAACATTTCACCTTGCTTCCTAAATTTATCAATCTACCATCATTCTCAATAGATATCAAATACTTAATCTAAAAGTGCTTTCTAAAATATATAGAAACATTTCTTATATGATCGTCATAACTTCATTGTTTACAAACACATTTTGTGTGATTGTCATAACTTTGTTGTTTACAAACATGTTTTGTGTGATTGTCAGAATTTTCTTGTTAGTGTTGAGTGGTTGTTCACACATTCAATGTACATATTCTTTATGTGAGACCCATTTTAGAAGTGTAATTGAAATGGACAATAATGTCTTTTGTAAATTATTTTTTAAAAATTATATATTATTTATGATGTTTGGAATCGTTCTCTTTATTTTTTATTTTGAATATTCAACTATTTCAAGTACATAAGCTTTTGATTTTTAACCTTCACACAACTATATACCAACCGGTTCAAAAATTCAAAACATTCCATAAATAGACATGGTATATTTACATTAAGCTTGACACAATTAAATATTAAAAACTTAAAACTTCACTTAAAATTAATTTTTTAAATGTGTAAGCTTGTCATAATGGTTTGTGAACATCCCATTAAACAACACAGATTACAAATCATCATTCCAATCCCATACAAAATTTTGTATGGGATTAACATAGTCTAGATAGCTCCATTTTAATGTATTTGTGTATTTATTAATGATTAATTTAGATTGAGTTTTATTGGTGTATTGTTTTAAGTTTATTCAATATTAATGTATTTTTTTCTTAATTTTTATTTATCACTTCTACAACATTTAATACATCATCTTTTATTCTTCCTTGTATGGGAAATCTCTTCTCTCTATATTTTTACTCTCTTCCTCAAAAAGTAGTACGGTTCTAGTTAAACATTCTTCCTCTCTCTTTTTTGGTACCTTTAAACCTTCCTCTAATTCCTTTGATATTTTTCAATCAATTTTAACAATATTTCATGTCTATTTTATGTGGGTATGGAGACCAATAGATCTTGAATTTTCATTAAATAATTCTATAAATATATACCTGTATAAGTGCATATTTGATCCGAAAGAAATTTTTTTATATAATTGTAAAAGTAATAAATTAATTTATTTTCAAAAGCATCACATATTAAAAGAATATTTAAAATTTTAAATGAAGATTATCTAACATTTATGTTCTGCATTGAAAGTGCTAAGGATTGGGACACTTGTATTATACTAAATTACATGGTGAATTGTGTAAACTACATTATACTTAGTATGTTGTTTTCAAGACTATTCAAAATACTAAGACCTTGGTCATAATGGAGGGATAACATGAGCCCGAGGTGATTCCCTCCACATTCTATATTTTGAAAGGTGTTACATTCACATTAGGCTACGATTGAAAGAGAGTAGATTCTGAATGAGCTATAGTAAATTAAATAAAAGAAAGTTGTGTTTGGATATTAGTAGGAAAATAGGTTCATTAACTCTGATTCAACATTCATTGTGAATTTCTAGAAACATATTATAGTTTTGTTCAAATGATATTGTTTTGTAATGGATGGTTTGGTTGGGATGATTTACTTAGGTTTAACTACCTCACTTTCTAGACATGTATTACACTATTCATTATTATAAACAATATCTTCCAAAATGCTATAAGACCATATATTCTTCTAAATAAATTTTTGTACCAATTATTTAAATTTTCTATATTCATATAATAGAATTTTATGCAATTAAGTCTAGGATTTATTAAGTTATAAATCTTTATATCTAATTGCAATGTGGTGTGGTTAGTTATAATGCATCATTATTGTAAAACCACTTTTATCTATATTTATATTTTAGTAAATTTATATTAACTTACATGTTTTTAATCTTCTACCTATATATCTTACCTTTTTGGTATAGATCTAATTGATTTAGGGCTTGAGTATAATACCCTAATAACTGTATGCTTCTTCCTACCTTTTTTATTAGAATCATATCGATGTAGCCCTAATTGTTCCTTCTTCATTATATAAATCACTATAAATGTTATGCATATATGCATGTATTTTAATAGTTATTATGCATACTTCTATATTTGTGACTCCATCATGGTTTGTTTTGTAATGTTTATGTTTCTATTATATATTAATTTTTTTCTATTGATACCTAAGGAGAAGGTCGTAGCCTACAAAAAAAGATAGATGAAGTTCCATTCCGTGATAACATCACTCATCATTGGAGGGAGAGGTGATCTTAACTTCCATCCCACCTATTGCAATTATGTTATGAAACTATATATACAAAAACATTCCAAAATAGCTACATTTGAAACCTATTAAAAGCTAAAGACAAACACCAAAAAAATATTCGTTCGACCACTTCCACGTCACGTCAACTATAACACCACCTTCTTTCTCTTTCTTTCATTGGGTGACAATACTTCTACTATAATATTTCCCTATGAATTATCCTCTCTCTAGGCCAAAGGCATAGGAGATGCAAAACAGAAAATCAAATCCACCATCGCTTCCCTCGGAGGAGAAAATCCAAAATTAGACACCAAAGCTCTCTAACCCTTAGCCACCACCATTAGACCATTATCTAGAGCATGCACATGAAACTACAATCTCATTAACCTTTCCTCCAAGCTTGCATGCTCCTTGTGAAGGATGAATTGACTGAAATAATTTCAAAGAATATTTGCGGAGCTCAAACACTAGGACATTTCAATAACATTGTGCCTTCCAAATGGCTGGTGTGGATCCAACATAAAATTCCACAGGCATTCACAAATATCATTTTCTTTAACCTCATTAAATTCCTCTGCAACCGAATATGCCTTCTCTAGCCACACTCTCATGGCATCATTTTTTATCCTTTTGTGCTTCCAAGAGGTGAAGGATTCTCCTACTTCTTCAGTAGTAAACACTCACTTTCTATTTTTACTCGTCCCTGCCTCTAAACCACCATGATTCTTCATCACAAATTTTTTGAAGAAGACTCTTAAAAATCAAATAAGAGAACAAACCAACTGCACACCAAAGAAAAACCAGGAGTGAAAACACACACAAGAGGAGTGCACTAAATAGACCATCGGAACACATTGCACGAGGGAAAAACGGTGTCTTCTACCCAAAATCCAATTATATATTTCCCATGCCTTATCATAGTCATTCATACCTATGGTATTAAACATCCTAGTCATTAAAAGGTAATTAATCATCATCAAGGTATAACGCCATCTTGGAATTGTTCATGGAAAGGGAGATGATATCACTTGGAAAATTATCTTTCCATACTTGGAAATTTTTATGAAATTCATCTCACACCTCCACTCCTTTGTTGGCTAATAAATTAGCTACTTGATTCCTTAAAAATTTTATATGAGAAAAGTGGGTCTCCGAAAAAAGGGGAGGATGGACTTGATTTGTTGAAAGATTGGATCCAACATCCATGCCTTAGCTTACTTTCTATTGATTACTCCAATAATAATTTGGGATTCCCCATCAATCCATGAATGAAGTAAATTCTAATATTTGGCTTCTAAAAGTCCAGAGAGGAGAGCCATGCCTTCCTCCACATTATTGAAGGAGACTCCACAATCTAATGCCAATGACATCAAATAATGACACTCCGAATCCCTAGAAATACAACCACAACCTGTTCTACCCATATTTCCTTTCAATGGTCGATCAAAATTTAATTTAATCCATCCTTCCCTATGAGGTTCCCATAGAATTTTTAATTCTTCCGTACTCCCATCATTGTGAATTATTACATATTCCTTTCATGCGTATAGAATTGTTTAGTTTATTTTTATCTTTACATTAAAATCATAAGTATTCATATAGAAATATTATTATCTCTCATTACATATATCATATATTATTAACTTAATTATTGAGACATGATAATATTTTATATACTACGCTTGATAAATTATTAGATGTTTATGTCTTATCACCCTTACCAATGATAAGAAATCCATAGTCATGGTAAATTCACTACATAATCTTATGTCTTATGATATGTATTTTTGTAGGATACTAAGTAATATCCATATTTTCGAATATACATCTAAATATTCTATTATTAATAGCCCCTCCCAATAAAACTTTTCAATTATATAAATTATCCCTTATTTTATTATATATCCAAACTACCTATTTTTCATCTGAAATTGTTTATACACCTTTTATTTTCACCTCTTCAATGTTGGGTTCAAAGTCTTACATTAAGAAAACATTCGTTATATATTCACTTAAAACCTTATTGAAACTCATATTCGAATCAAAATTACCATACCATATGATCCATCAAATTACAATTGTTCTGCATTCTTATCTGATGTCCTAAATTGTCGGGTGAAAGAAACGTGCAATTTACTGGGAGGGTCCTTATCCCCACTGTTGGTTTATTCAAGTGCGGTTTCATTTATTTTCTCTGCTAACTTTTCTAATTTATAATTGTGTTACATAATGATAATATGTTACTATATATATACACTCATCATTTCTTGCAAGCCCTACGCCAAGGAAAATCGTTTTAAGGTCAATGCTGAAGCGAATCGTTTTAGAAATCTTTCAATATAGGTTGTTAGATATCCCTTAAAAGGGATTAGATACTTTTAATTAAGTGGTATATATTAGATATATTATCAAGTTTATACTCATATAAACCTATATTCTTATACGTACATCGAAATTTGAAGTTAAAGGAATAGGAGTCCATTCGACCGACATCTTAAATATGTACATTATCAAATTTTTCACTTAAATGACTCTACATGCTTAACAATAATTTGAAATGTGACATAAGTTTTATTGGTGGAAGGCAATCAATTTGGTTTGAAAAAACAATGTGGTGAAGGTGGGTGGCTATAAAGGCCACCTGCCAACCATCAAGACTCCCTCCCACTCCTTGGCGTGCACGCTACACTAAAACTGGCCGCCTAACTTTAATTATTCCACCTTAGATCTTTGCAAATCAAAGGATCTTCACAATCGGTCTGTTGATCCTGTCTTGGCCGAGAAAAATTCAACGTGATGGTTGCAGGTGAAGACACAGGCCAGTAAAAGGTGTCCTGACCCATTTTATATCTATCCCAGGCCGCATGGAAAGAATTTTGGTTTGGTATGAAGTTAAAAAAAACCAGAGGAAGGTGTGATAAAGGTGTTTTAGTCGGCCTGGCTGCGCGTGCAGCAACAGGAAGACTATAAACGGTAGGGGCAAGTTACCTTCGCTTTCATTGGGTGCTGCATGGTGTGACCGGGGTAGCTTTCAAGGTCAAACGCCTAAAGCTCAGCGGGGAGGACAGGCCATGAGGTGGCTAAAAGAACAAGCTGACCAACTACGTTGTTATCTGTTCAGTACTGAACGTATCCTCAAATTTGGGTTTCACCTTCAAGATATTTTCATCAAAATCGATTAAGAGACAGTGAAGGCGAGAGAAGAGGAAACCTCATAGAGGTAAATATGTTTCATAGTAGAATATTCATGGGACGCAGACTACCTAGCAAAAGTGTGGACGAAAGGAGGCTGGATACGCCATCTGTCAACTAACTGCAGATGACTTGGAGAGCATCTCTTGTTAGTCCTTTGTTCATATCTTTGCCATTTTGTATGGTTCTTTTGTCTAGATTAATTGCATTATCGTGTGCCTTTGTGAAGTCTACGATTTGTGATTGAATCACACATTTAACAATCATGTGTAAGCACTAGCAACTAATTCCAAACAACTATCTTGCGAGTATTTTTAATGGTGTATCATAGTATAGAGTATGCTCAACTCTTGATAGAGGACGAGTGCTCCTTTGTAGAGTCTCATCTTTTCAGCTATTTCTGTGTAATTAATTTGGTTGTGTTTCCAAGCAGTAGATAACTAAAAATGTGATCTTGTCGAAGTAATCTTCAAACATAGTTTTGCACGGTAAAAAAAAATGCAATGTATCAGGCTTGTAGACATAATTTTTGATGGTAAGTGAAGCAATTTGTAAACATAGGCTTGCACCATAACAAGGCGCATTGTGTCAGACCTATGGTGATAAAGAAAGGACCAGGTTCTATTTCCAGTTTCTAAATTTTTTAATTTTCCAAGTAGTTGGAGATCTAGATTATGCTATTGACTTCATAAAATATAGTATTATTGTAGGCAATGTGCATTGGCACCAAGAATAAAGAGAAGGTGGATGCAACCAATTATTTATAAACTACTTTTATCTATTTTACAAGGATAAAGATTGCACCAATATTCCCATTTTTTCATTATATATCCTTCAAGTAATTAAGGAAAAATTTAATATGTGTTTTTGTAAAATTTCCCAACACCCTTCAAGAGGGTTCCAAAATTACTTTCAATAAGGTTTAAAGCAAGAACTACTAACATGTAAACAAGATTAACATACTCATGAGAGGTTCCAAGTCAAGTAACAAGGAGAATAGATAGATTGTCATCCTTTCAACTTTTGATTCCATCTATATTACATACTTATTATTGGAATTAAAAAAAACAAAAACTTTCATTCAACATTTGTTACAACACTTTCTATTTCATGTGGAAATAAATTTGCAATAATTTAAGCTAAAGAAAGTAAAGCAATATTACATTTTTCCTCCACCCAAGGTGGGTAAATACATGATGTTTTTACATTGTCAACAACAAGGTTCTTGTGTTCCAAGATGTTCTTCATCCATGCTCCAAGTTCCAAGTAGCTCAAGTCACAACCAAGATAGGGGGAGAGGCAACACTCTCCTCCCAACCAAAACTCAATGGAGAAGAGAAGCAATCTCCTCCATTGACCCCCAAGCCCCAAACACAACACAATGAAAGGGTGGTCTCCAACTCAAGGCAACAACACTTGCTTCCACAATACGATTTCTTCACAACATTCAAGCTAAATATAAAAGAAACAAAGAGACACACAAATAGCACCAAACATTTCACAACAAGGCTTTCATCCAAGCCAACAAGAGAAGGAACTATGGGAAAGTTTTCCTTATGCCTCCCCATTGAGATGAGATGCCCATCCAAACCCTCCACAATAAAACTCAAACCCCTATGACTCTTATACCTCCCTCAAATACCCCTTTTTCCTCCCATGCTCTTATGCCTCCCTCCTCTTATGGCTCCCTCAAGGACAAGGTAAGGATGTGAACATTCTTACCCAAGATGGGCATCCCTCTCAAACTCCCTCCACAATATCCTACTCTACTCTTATGCCTCCTCATGAGTTTTCCCATAGACCTCTCCTACACTACACATCAAGCATTCTATCCATTTTTCACAATACACAAAAGTAAACATACATTATCCACAAATTTAGCATAGAAGCAACAACAATATGAAAGCAAAACAACAAAGAAGGTTTCCTACCTCTCCATTGGAGAAGCATAAACCAAGAAGCTTTGTCCATGCTCCCTCCAAGACAATCCAAGCATGCAAGTCCAAGCTCTTTCTTTTCTCTTTCTCCCAATTCTTTCCTCTCCAAAAATTAAAAGAAAAGAACTCCTCAACAAAAACCTCCAACACCCTCAACAAGAGAGGAAGTTTCTATCAATAGAAAAAAGAAAGAGTGAGGGTGATGTGGCTCCTCGTAGGATGCCACATCACACATCCTCAAGACCACCTCCCTTTAGTTAACTCAAATCCCAAAACACCATAAATGGGTGGTTGGGTTGAATCACATCTCTTTTCCACATCCATCCCTTCCCATGTGTCTTAAGGCACAATTAAATGCAAAAGGAAGACAAGTGCACTCCAAAGTCACATTTCCCTTCCCAAAACAATAAATAACCCCTTTTTGGATTCCCAACCCATAGACATGGTTGGTAAGGGGTTTTGGGAAGTGTGGGACAAGTTCAACTTGTCCCACAAGTCCCCCAAAATTGCCCTAAATCTCAAATTCGAGATTCAAAGGATTTGGAGTGGTCAACACTCAAAACCAAGCATTCAATACAAGAGGCAAGCACAAGGCTCAAGGAGCCAACCATCAAAATTAATTACATCCACTAGACTTCCCTCCAAAACTTAAAAATTAAAACAAGATGTTACATTAATCTAAACACACTTAGCAAAAGTAATAAAGAAAAGACATAACAAATGGAATCACCTACTAAAGTAAGTTAAAACAAGTAATTAAAATTCTTACCCCCTTGATCACATTAGAAAATTTCCCCCTCATGGAAATTTTCTCAACACATAAAAGAACAAAGGTAACACAATACAATTTACTAGTTGCCTTGACGACCAATTATTGTAAACACCCGACATCCTGTTGTGTTTGGTTCCCAATCCCCCTCATGGTTGTGATCATGCTGTGTTTCCTGCAAAATGCAAAATACCTCCTTCAGCCTTGCGGCCATGTCAAAATATCCAAAATAACCATATGCATGAAATTTATTAACATCTATACATAATTTAATCAATCATTATTTCTAGGTCTAAATCACAACTTAATTATGCATTTCATCATTATCTAAAATTATAGTAATGTAAATTCAACAACTACATTCTACTTATCATGGAAAAGAAATCCAATGTTAGAATACATGCAATATGTCCATATAAAAATAATATCGGTATCCAATAATCTGTCCATGAGTCAGTGTAGATCATACTGAAAGAAAAATCAAATCATAACCCAAATGCGTCTAGTCACAAAACATCATGCTAATCAACGTGAGTCTAAGTCATGTCCATATCCCAAAGTCTGCATAACTCAAAATGATAATCAACTAAGTGTCGTAGGGAAGTGGGCATTACATCCCCCTCCCCTTAGACTAGACTTCCTCCTGGAAGTCACTGAAATAAGTGTGGAAACTGAGCTCACAATGATGTAGCATCTTCCCAAGTAGCAGCAGTCTCATCGTACTTGTCCCATTGGACTCGAACCTGATCAATCTCTCTGCCGTGAAGGCGTAGGGTCCTGCGATCTAAAATGCACACGGGCTCCACCATCACCTGCCCCTGATCCTGCACCTGCAATGCAGTCCAATCTAGCACATGAGAGGGATCAGAAACATATCTCCTAAGCACAAAAACGTGAAATGCATCATGGACGTGTGATAAGCTAGGTGGCAGTGCTAGACGATAGGCTAAGGGGCCGAGGCGCTCCAAGATCTCAAAGGGACCCACAAATCTAGGAGCAATCTTAGAACCTTTTCCATAATGCATAGGGCTCTTATGCGGTCTAACACGAAGAAACACCTTCGTGCCTACCTCGAAACTGCGATCTGTCTTATGCTGGTCTGCATACTTCTTCTATCTATCCTGCGCCTCCTGCAATCTCTGTCTGATCAATGTAACCTGCTGCTCCATGTCCTGTAACAAAGCTGGTCCAAGAGAAACCCTATCCTCAATCCTGTCCCAACTAAGAGGTGTCTTGCACTCTCTGCAATATAATGCCTGAAAAGGAGCCATGCCTATAGAACTTTGGAAACTATTATTATAAGTGAACTTTACCAAATACAGATACTCCTCCCACCTCGACTGATGATCCATCACATACATCCTGAGCATATCCTCTAAAATCTGATTCACCCTCTCTGTCTGTCCATCTGTCTCAGGGTGATAAGCTGTGCTGAAATTAATCCTCGTCCCGAGGGCATACTACATGGTGGTCCAAAAATGGGAAGTGTATAAAGGGTCGCGGTCGCAAATGATCTTCCATGGAATCCCATGTAATCTGACAATCTCATCAAGGTATACTCGTGCCACAACACTAGCCATGTAGGTGGTCTTCATTGGGGAAAAATGAGCTACTTTCGTCAATTTATCCACCGTGACCATGATGGTGTCGTGGTGGTATCTCGACGTCGGCAACCCAACAATGAAATCCATAGAAATGGTGTCCCACTTCCACTCTGGTATGGCGTGAGGATAGAGGAGGCCAGCTGGATGCTGATGCTCGGCCTTTACCCTCTGGCACTCTAAACAGCGGGATACAAATGAGGCTATGTCTCTCTGAAGTCCTCTCCAAAAATACAACTATCTCAAGGTGGCGTGCATCTTCTTCACCCCGGGATGGGCTGAGTAAGGTGCACGACGAGCCTCTGTTAAAATGTCATGTCTCAAGCCTCCATCTCTAGGAACATAAATTTGACCTCTGTGTCTGAGAAGACCATCTTCCTCTAATGAAAATCCATCAAATCTCCCCTCAAGGGGTCTCTGAGACTCAATCACTGCTCTGGCTGCAAGGTAGAAACTATCCTGAGGAAGCTGCTACAAGATCCTACTCCGCAAATCTGTGCCCTCTAAGGTGGCCATAGCCACATGTCTCCCCCTACTCAAGGCATCTGCAACCACATTCTCCTTCCCTTTCATATGCTCTATCTCCATGTCATACTCACAAAGTAACTCCATCCAACGCCGCTAACGAGCGTTGAGATTGGGCTGCGTGAAGAGGTGGCGAAGACTCAAGTGATCAGTCCTGAGTGTAAATCTCCAGCCAAGAAGAAAATTTCTCCACCGCACTAAGGCATGTACCACTGCTGCAAGCTCAAGGTCATGGGTCAGATAATTGAGCTCATAATCCTTGAGTTTGCAGGACTTAAAGGCAACTACTCTACCCTCCTGCATTAACACTCCTCTAAGTCCTGCTAAGGAAGCATCTGTGCATACGAAAAACTCTCCATGAGGATCTGGCACTACAAGGATAGGTGCTCTCATAAGGCATTCCTTTAGTGTACTGAAGGCCTGCTCACATCTATCTGACCATAAAAACTTCTTCCCTTTCCGCTGAAGAGAAGTGATGGGGTGCGCAATCCGGGAAAAATCCTGAACAAACCTCCTGTAGTATCCTGCTAGACCGAATGAAACTACGCACCTCGGTCACACTAGTGGGTGCTGGCCAATCCATGATGGCTCAAATCTTGGAAGGATCGACTGCGATACCTTCCCCAGAAATAACGTGGCCCAAATACTGCACCTCAGGCTGAAAGAACGCACACTTCTCCAAGTTCCCGTAAAGGCGTTGTTCGCGAAGACACTAAAGAACCTGGCGAAGGTGCTCCTCATGCTCCTCACGTGTGCGTGAGTAAATTATAATGTCATCAAGGAAGATAAGCATGAAGTGATCAAGGAAGGTCCTAAATACCCCATTCATCAAACTCATAAACACTGCGGGGGCATTCGTCAAACCGAAGGGTACCACTGTGAACTCGTAGTGGCCATATCTCGTGCGGAAAGCTGTCTTGTGAATATCTGTCTCTGCAATCCTGAGCTGATGGTATTCTAACTTAAGATCTATCTTAGAGAAAACTGTAGCCCCCTTCATCTGATCAAATAAATCATCAATGCGTGGAAGGGGGTAACAATTCTTGATCGTTACTTTATTCAGCTAACGGTAGTCAATACACAACCGAAGAGATCCATCCTTCTTCTTCACGAAGATAAGTGGTGCACCCCAAGGGGATAAACTAGGGCAGATGAGGCCTTTCTCTAGAAGGTCCTCAAGCTGCAACTTGAGCTCACATAACTCAGGAGTAGTCATCCGATAGGGTGCTCGTGAGATAGGCTCTGCGCCTGGAACTAGATCTATATGGAAGTCGATCTCACGTGGGGGAGGTAATCCTGGTAGCTCCCCTGGGAACACATTGGAAAACTCTGACAAGATAGGATGATCATCGAGGGAAGGTCCTCTTGACTCATCCTCTGATCTGTCACTGACCGTAATAGCAAACATCTGGCAACCCTGTCGCGCACACCGCTTAAGCTGTATAGCGGAGATGGTGCGAATGGATACGGCCCTCCTAACTCCTGATATCACTGACTCTACTCCAAGATCATCTATGCAAGCAACAATCTTGTGGTAACAATCCACTCTAGCTCTGTGAGCGGACAACCAATCCATGCCTAAGATGATGCCATAAGATCCTAATGGAAGGATCCTAAGATCAGAAGTAGTGGTGAAGGGTCCCAAATCCACTACACACTCCTTAACTAAGGAGTCTACAGAAATCTTGGCTCCTGAAGCCATCTCAACATCCCAACTACGGCCCTACCTAACTGCCACCAGCCTACAACGCTCTACTAAGGATGGTGCAATAAAAGAATCAGAAGAACTAGAATCAAATAATATAGAGGTGGAAATACCACCAATACTACCTGTCGTCTCAATCACAGTACTCTGATGCTCAGCCTGGCAGTTCTCGACTGCTGCGTAGATCCAATGACTCCGTGCCATATCTCCAACAGTAGGCTCTGAGCTCTGTGTCTTACCCTTGGTAGGGTTATGTGGGCAATATCTCGAAAGATGTCCAACAACACCGCAACCATAACAGCTGCCTGGTCCTCTCCAGTGGGAAGCAGCTCCAGCTGGTACTCTAGATGACTAAGATACAGATCCTGATGATCCGGCTATGGACTGCTGACGAACTCTGACTGACTGAGCTCTCGGTGCACCCTGTGTCCTGATGGGACCCCTAGGAGGAGGCCCCATACTACGTCCTCTCTTTGCATCGAATCTCTGAGGAGGTCGGTAAGGTGGGCGGGTCTGCTACTGCTGCTACTGCTCTGGTGGCCTGAATGAAGCTTGCCCTGAATTCTGTCCACCCTGTGGAGGAGGAACTGACCCCTTCGACCTACTATCCTGCATCTGTTGGATTTGGCTCTGAACTCTGTCTCTAGCCTATTGTGTCTTTCCCCGTGTCTCCTCTGCAATATAGGCCTTCTCCCCGGCCTCTGCTAATGTCTGTGGGCGGTAAATGCGCACTACGCCACCTAGATCTAAGTTCAGGCCCCGGATGAACCTGTGAATCCATACCTGCTCATCCTGCATATAGTCGACGTACTGGAGTAGGTCCAGAAATCGACTCTCATACTTAGCTACTATCATCGATGCCTAACGGAGGTCATGAAACTCATCTATCCGCTACTGGATAAATCTCCTGGGTAAATACCTGCTCCTAAAACACTCCTCAAACAGCTCCCAGGTAATCATCTCTGAGTCAACATGGAGCTTCTGCTCCTCGGTCCTCCACCAGAATCCTGCTCCATCCTTCAGAAGATGGATTGCAACACGAGATTTCATGTTGCTACTACAAGGATAGAGTTTGAAACATCCGCTCAAGCTCACCAACCAGGCCTCTGCCTGAAAACCGCCTGTATCACCTAAATACTGAGATGGTCACAGCTTCAGGATCTCCCTGATATGGTCTGCAGCTGATGTATGACGAATCCTAGGTCTCTCTGTATGCTCCTCCCTCTGTCTAGGGCTCCAAGACCTGTCCCTATGTCCTGAGAACTTGTCCCCATGTCCTCTCTGTGGTGACTCTGCCCTAGCCGACTCTGCATGGAAATTCTCTGCTCTGTGCTCCTCACTATGTCGAGGAGATGCCTGGGCATCTACTGATGGCTCCAAACTATGCCTAGCAAGTCGTCCTCCCAAGGGCTCTCTGCGTATAGCGGAATTGACATCCTGGAGTGTCTGCAAGATCTGAGGCAGAAGGGATGCTACGGCGTGCTCTGGCAGTGGTATGTCTAGGTCTATGTGAAGAGACCCCTCGCCCAATCCGCGCCTCCTGCACAGATCAAGGCAAGAGTTAGTTCATCGTTCTAGGTCTTGTGCTAGTTTTCAAAATTTGCTACTCACTATAATTATCAACATTATGGTTTTATATTTTCAAAGAATAATGTTCTGCACTAAGTTAAGTGTTCCTGTTTTGCATTTTCTGCGTGTGCCCAAGGGTCCCAGCTTCGAACCCCTGGCTCTGATACCAAAATGTAACGCTGGGAAAAGATGATGACGCTATGACAACGACAACGATGATGACGCCGCGCCACAAACAAACGACCTGAAAATGCGACAATTTTTTTTTTGTTTTGTAATTTATTTACCTTTGCTTTCCACGAAACATGACAGGCATTCATTTTAGAAAAGTTTTCTAAACACCTTCTTAGGTGTCATACCATATGATCCATCAAATTACAATTGTTTTACATTCTTATCTGATGTCCTAAATTGTCGGGTGAACGAAACGTGTAATTTACTGGGAGGGTCCTCCTCCCCACTGTTGGTTTATTCAAGTGCGGTTTCATTTATTTTCTCTACTAACTTTTCTAATTTATAATTGTGTTACATAATGATAATATGTTACTATATATATACACTCATCATTTCTTGCAAGCCCTACGCCAAGGAAAATCATTTTAAGGTCAATGCTGAAGCGAATCGTTTTAGAAATCTTTCAATATAGGTTGTTAGATATCCCTTAAAAGGGATTAGATACTTTTAATTAAGTGGTATATATTATATATATTATCAAGTTTATACTCATATAAACCTATATTCTTATACGTACATCAAAATTTGAAGTTAAAGGAATAGGAGTCCATTCGACCAGCATCTTAAATATGTACATTATCAAATTTTTCACTTAAATGACTCTACATGCTTAACATTAATTTGAAATGTGACATAAGTTTTATTGGTGGAAGGCAATCAATTTGGTTTGAAAAAACAATGCGGTGAAGGTGGGTGGCTATAAAGGCCACCTGCCAACCATCAAGACTCCCTCCCACTCCTTGGCGTGCACGCTACACTAAAACTGGCCGCCTAACTTTAATTATTCCACCTTAGATCTTTGCAAATCAAAGGATCTTCACAATCAGTCTGTTGATCCTGTCCTGGCCGAGAAAAATTCGACGTGATGGTTGTAGGTGAACACACAGGCCAGTAAAAGGTGTGCTGACCCATTTTATCTCTCTCCCAGGCCGCGTGGAAAGAATGTTGGTTTGGTATAAAGTTTAAAAAAACCAGAGGAAGGCGTGATAAAGGTGTTTTAGTCGGCCTGGCCGCGCGTGCAGCAACAGGAAGACTGTAAACGGTAGGGGCGAGTTACCTCCACTTTCATTGGGTGCTGCATGGTGTGAGCGGGGTAGATTTCAAGGTCAAACGCCTGAAGCTCAGCGGGGAGGACAGGCCGTGAGTCGGCTAAAAGAACAGGCCAACTACGTTGTTATCTGTTCAGTACTGAACGTATCCTCAAATTCAGGTTTCACCTTCAAGATATTTTTATCAAAATCGATTAAGAGACAGTGAAGGCGAGAGAAGAGGAAACCTCATAGAGGTAAATCTGTTTCATATTAGAATATTCATGGGACGCAGACTGCCTAGCAAAAGTGTGGACGAAAGGAGGCTGGATACGCCATCTGTCAACTAACTGCAGATGACTTGGAGAGCATCTCTTGATAGTCCTTTGTTCATATCTTTGTCATTTTGTATGGTTCTTTTGTCTAGATTAATTGCATTATCGTGTGCCTTTGTGAAGTCTGTGATTTGTGATTGAATCACACATTTAACAATCATGTGTAAGCACTAACAACTAATTCCAAACAACTATCTTGCGAGTATTTTTAATGGTGTATCATAGTATAGTGTATGCTCAACTCTTGATAGAGGACGAGTGCTCCTTTGTAGAGTCTCGTCTTTTGAGCTATTTCTGTGTAATTAATTTGGTTGTGTTTCCAAGCAGTAGATAACTAAAAATGTGATCTTGTCGAAGCAATCTGTAAACATAGTTTTGCACGGTAAAAAAAAATGCAATGTATCAGGCTTGCAGACATAATTTTTGATGCTAAGTGAAGCAATTTGTAAACATAGGCTTGCACCATAACAAGGCGCACTGTGTCAGACCTATGGTGATAAAGAAAGGACCAGGTTCTATTTCCAGTTTCTAAATTTTTTAATTTTCCAAGTAGTTGGAGATCTAGATTATGCTATTGACTTCATAAAATACAGTATTATTGTAGGCAATGTGCATTGGCGCCAAGAATAAAGAGAAGGTGGACGCAACCAATTATTTATAAACTACTTTTATCTATTTTACAAGGATAAAGATTGCACCAATATTCCCATTTTTTCATTATATATCCTTCAAGTAATTAAGGCAAAATTTAATATGTGTTTTTGTAAAATTTCCCAACACCCTTCAAGAGGGTTCCAAAATTACTTTCAATAAGGTTTAAAGCAAGAACTACTAACATGTAAACAAGATTAACATACTCATGAGAGGTTCCAAGTCAAGTAAAAAGGAGAATAGATAGATTGTCATCCTTTCAACTTTTGATTCCATCTATATTACATACTTATTATTGGAATTAAAAAAAAAACAACTTTCATTCAACATTTGTTACAACACTTTCTATTTCATGTGGAAATAAATTTGCAATAATGTAAGCTAAAGAAAGTAAAGCAATATTACATTTTTCCTCCACCCAAGGTGGGTAAATACATGATGTTTTTACATTGTCAACAACAAGGTTCTTGTGTTCCAAGATGTTCTTCATCCATGCTCCAAGTTCCAAGTAGCTCAAATCACAACCAAGATAGGGGGAGAGGCAACACTCTCCTCCCAACCAAAACTCAATGGAGAAGAGAAGCAATCTCCTCCATTGACCCCCAAGCCCCAAACACAACACAATGAAAGGGTGGTCTCCAACTCAAGGCAACAACACTTGCTTCCACAATACGATTTCTTCACAACATTCAAGCTAAATATAAAAGAAACAAAGAGACACACAAATAGCACCAAACATTTCACAACAAGGCTTTCATCCAAGCCAACAAGAGAAGGAACTATGGGAAAGTTTTCCTTATGCCTCCCCATTGAGATGAGATGCCCATCCAAACCCTCCACAATAAAACTCAAACCCCTATGACTCTTATGCCTCCCTCAAGTACCCCTTTTTCCTCCCATGCTCTTATGCCTCCCTCCTCTTATGGCTCCCTCAAGGACAAGGTAAGGATGTGAACATTCTTACCCAAGATGGGCATCCCTCTCAAACTCCCTCCACAATATCCTATTCTACTCTTATGCCTCCCTCATGAGTTTTCCCATAGACCTCTCCTACACTACACATCAAGCATTCTATCCATTTTTCACAATACACAAAAGTAAACATACATTATCCACAAATTTAGCATAGAAGCAACAACAATATGAAAGAAAAACAACAAAGAAGGTTTCCTACCTCTCCATTGGAGAAGCCTAAACCAAGAAGCTTTGTCCAAGCTCCCTCCAAGACAATCCAAGCATGCAAGTCCAAGCTCTTTCTTTTCTCTTTCTCCCAATTCTTTCCTCTCCCAAAATTAAAAGAAAAGAACTCCTCAACAAAAACCTCCAACCCCCTCAACAAGAGAGGAAGTTTCTATAAATAGAAAAAAGAAAGAGTGAGGGTGATGTGGCTCCTTGTAGGATGCCACATCACACATCCTCAAGACCACCTCCCTTTAGTCAACTCAAATCCCAAAACACCATAAATGGGTGGTTGGGTTGAATGACATCTCTTTTCCACATCCATCCCTTCCCATGTGTCTTAAGGCACAAATAAATGCAAAAGGAAGACAAGTGCACTCCAAAGTCACATTTCCCTTCCCAAAACAATAAATAATCCCCTTTTTGGATTCCCAACCCATAGACATGGTTGGTAAGGGGTTTTGGGAAGTGTGGGACAAGTTCAACTTGTCCCACAAGTCCCCCAAAATTGTCCTAAATCTCAAATTCGAGATTCAAAGGATTTGGAGTGGTCAACACTCAAAACCAAGCATTCAATACAAGAGGCAAGCACAAGGCTCAAGGAGCCAACCATCAAAATTAATTACATCCACTAGACTTCCCTCCAAAACTTAAAAATTAAAACAAGATGTTACATTAATCTAAACACACTTAGCAAAAGTAATAAAGAAAAGACATCACAAATGGAATCACCTACTAAAGTAAGTTAAAACAAGTAATTAAAATTCTTACCCCCTTGGTCACATTAGAAAATTTCCCCCTCATGGAAATTTTCTCAACACATAAAAGAACAAAGGTAACACAATACAATTTACTAGTTGCCTTGACGACCAATTGTTGTAACCACCCGACATCCTGTTGTGTTTGGTTCCCAATCCCCCTCATGGTTGTGATCATGCTGTGTTTCCTGCAAAATACAAAATACCTCCGTTCGGCCTTGCGGCCATGTCAAAATATCCAAAATAACCATATGCATGAAATTTATTAACATCTATACGTAATTCAATCAATCATTATTTCTAGGTCTAAATCACAACTTAATTATGCATTTCATCATTATCTAAAATTATAGTAATGTAAATTCAACAACTACATTCTACTTATCATGGCAAAGAAATCCAATGTTAGAACACATGCAATATATCCATATAAAAATAATATCAGTATCCAATAGTCTGTCCATGAGTCAGTGTAGATCATACTGAAAGCAAAATCCAATCATAATCCAAATGCATCTAGTCACAAAACATCATGCTAATCAACATAAGTATAAGTCATGTCCATATCCAAAAGTCTGCATAACTCAAAATGATAATCAACTAAGTGTCGTAGGGAAGTGGGCATTACACGTTACTCTAGGAATACATATTGTTTCTCTAAATAAAATGCTACTATTTTGAAAAGCATGATAAAATAATCGTAATTTAATGCTTCTTCATATTCTTCAAAACTTATCCTCCTCCCACCTCACTATCACTCCACATAATCTATCCCAAATACATTTTTAAAATTATTTATACATTAACCCCTTATACCCCTAAATATGGGGCAGTATATCGGTTCCATTTTGACTAATATTTAAAAACGCTATAGGAATGCATGTGAAAGGTAATGTTTTTATTTTTGAATCCTACATGGTCATAGTATATGATAAAATAACATATTTCATGTATCTTGATTTATGATGACTTTGTAGACATAAAATCACGCACATTGGATAATTACATGGTAAGAAAAGTACTAATTAACCCATGTCTTTAGCCACCATTCTTTGCTTTTTATTGCCACTTTTTGTCTTATCCCCTTTTTTAGCTCAGTCTACCTTTTTACACCTTAACATTCATCATCTTTGACACCAGCACCCAGCCAAGACATTAGCGCTTGATGCACTTGTCCCATCTGGGTTCCCCCAACCTTAGTATGCTTTGTTCACATCTTTTCAGTCCTTTCTAGCGTTTATGCATCTTATCTTTTTGGTAGTCGGCCTTTCCAGGGTTAATTACAAAATTCAATAAAGTGAATCATATAAATATAAATTTATGTGATTATAATACATTACCAAGCACTAAGCATTAGCTATCACCACCTAATATTTCATCCAAAGGATATAGAAGAGCATTTAAGAATCCATTCTAGCATGTATTCAATGGCAAGGAACTGCATTCTTCTACATACACTTCATAGGAGCGGAAGTTTATGTTATTCCATGCACACATCTATTACATTTCTTTTCATCTAATTATTTTCTCACTATCAACTGTGACACACACAAGATCCACCTAGGGCATAATTACGCACACACACATAGAACTACATAGGGTATGAAATGTAGTTCAACACTCAATTGTAAGTTTACTCATTTGACATATAGAACATTTTGGCCACTCATTTTGCATATTTATTTTTTGGGATTTATTGTTTCTTTTAGGGTTTTATAGGTGGAATATTTATTACATTTATGTTTTTACCTTGGAAAACATTGTACCACATACTTGTGACCAAATATGAAGGACAACGAATACCTTGTGGCCATCCAGAGGATATTTTTCAAGATTTTTGTAAGACACATGTACTTAGAAATAGTCCTAGGGCATCCACAGGTTCCCATGTCCTTCTTTAGGTGCCCCGGTCTAGCATATTCTTCCATTTCTGCATTTTATTGAGCTTCATTGTAATAGTAATTGCTTCATATATTCTAGTTTTCTAGCTTTGTACACCTTCAGAATCTCTACGAATCGGCTAAGGATTTCTACCTTCTCTTTGCACTTATGGATTAATATGTTCTTGCTTATTTTTCTTGGTTTAATTTCTGTACTTAATTATTTTGTTATTTACTATTGCAATAGCAATAATATTATTTATATATTTCCATATTTATCTTAATAATTTTGGTGAACCCAAACTCAATCTGAACACTCTTAGGTTCCTCATATTTCTATTGTTTTTATCTTCCTATGATACTTTCATCATGAGTATCTCTATAAATGATTTCCTTCTCATTAATCCTAAATTAAGAGATAAAATCAAAACAATCCTAGCTACTACTCACATTCCTATTTATATTCATCCAGATACTGTATATAATACATTCGTAGATGCATTTTTTCAACATATTTCTTTTCCATATAATCCTACTACTGATATTTCTATTTTTGACAATGACCCACCTCTACACATCATTAAGCGTACTCTAATCGATAATGGATTTGAACTATATTTTTACCCTATGTCATTCCTTAAAAATCTTGGACTTCTTGTTGCTAATATTCTTCGCTCATCTCTTTCTCTTCATGCATATAATGCCTTCATTCATCTATTTATAGGTCTCATTACTTTACCTATCACTGTTGGGCCAAAAACTATCCATACGATTTTCTTTTTCATTTACTTCCAAGTTTCATACAACTTTTTACTTCGTAGGCCTTGGCTTCATTCTATGTAAGAAATCCCTTCTGCAGTACATCAATGTGTCAAATTACACCATAAGGGAATAGAATATATAATTCCTAGTGATTGTCACCCATTAAAATATTGTAACCATGATCCCAACACTACACTTCCTATTCAAATCTCTACTACCACCGATGAAACACAATCCATGGATACTATGTCCCATTTTCTATGTCTTAAAGGTGTTATTTACATGTTAGATTATGTCCGAGCTATATCTACGCCTACCCCTTCTTCTAATACTAATATGATCCTTTATCAGGGGCCTATCCCTTCAGAAGTCATACCACTTTTCATGTCTTCTCTTATACATTCGACATATACACTACCTCCTTTCACATGTACATTGTTCATGAATTACTCTTATTGGGAACACATTCCATTTGATACTACTTTGTCTAACATTGTCTGCACACATGATGTTCTAGCTCAGTTTGGTTATACACTTGATGATCTTATGCCACCACCTCACTCTTCTCATCTTTATCATGGGTTCATTTGCATTACTATAGATTATGGTATTTGAGTATTTTACCTCACTTTATTTATTGCACGCAGTCCTCGTCCTTCTCCAATTATGCTCGGATAGTATTAGCTTGATTACATTGAGGGTACACTAGACCCTGATCATACAAATATTTCATTGCCCATGTCATTTGGCTTTGTTTTTATTGGCAATGATTCATTCCTCAGTTATTCAAAAAACCTTACTCATTGGTATGCACATGGATGTCTATTACCACCCTTCATTGACGAAGAATATGTTATGGGCATGTATAATTTACACCTCAATAGCTCCTTTTTTTACCAACTTGACACTATAACTTATCAAGTCTCAGATGCCTCACCATACGGTTTCCACCATGACAATGACAACCTTTTAGATGATGTTACTTGATCACTCTTCTTATTACACACCTAGGGGGAATCACTTTATTTCCCCCACCCAACCCTCTACAATTAATATCCCTCTTAAATCTCATGCATATTATTTCACACACACATCATGATTCATTTCCCAATGTTATTTCTTGGTGACACACTCTTGTTCTTGTGATTCGTACATTATTGCTGAGGGATCTCTGACAATAAGTACCTATTTGATCCTTCATTCCCATATCTATCTATTACATACCCATTCATACATAGATATATATACAACCATATATTATTATTCACACCTATAATACAATCTCTCATCATTTATCACATCACTTAATCAACCATAAACTATTTATTATACTTTAGGACCTTCATGCATCACCTATATATTTATTTTCCAAACACACTCATCACATCTTTCTAGCGCATAATTCAAACCATTTCCCAATGATGCACTCTTGTTCTATGGTTCATTCTCGATTGCTAACTAGGGATGTATAAATTAACCTCACCTCACGTATACAAATCTACTCAGGGAGCACCCAGCTCCTAACATTCATACTTCATTCAATTTCATTGCGTCTACAGCATACTTGCATATCTTGGTCGCATTTACTCTTGCTTACTTATGATTTTACATATTCAATTTATTACACATGGTAGATAGATATCTTGTATGTCATTATCATTTTCCATAGAAACATGCACCTTTACTTCATTTCTAGTTGTGATCGCAAATTCTATAGATCAACACATGTAGCATGGATGTTTGGCACAATACCTATTACAAATCCCACAATGGATCCTGTGGGAATCCAATTTCGTACACTATAACCTGTGTTATTGTTTCAATTTTCTTTGGACACTACTTTAACAGGATATACACATTTTGAAATACATTTTATCTTCCTAACATGATAAAGGGTGCTTCATGTGCAGCAATTTTTTCGTAGGTCTGTATACTTCCATGGTTTTCTTTATATTATTTGTCATTTTTTTCCACTATTTGTGGAATTTTCCCTTTTTCTTCTATGCTTGACATAATGGTTTGTGAACATCCCATTAAACAACACAGATTAAAAATAATCATTCTAATCCCATAAAAAAATTTGTATAGGATTAACAAAGTCTAGATAGCCCCTTTTTAATGTATTTGTATATTTATTAATGTATTGTTTTAAGTTTATTCAATATTAATGTATTCTTTTCTTAATTTTTATTTATCACTTCTACAACATTTAATACATTATCTTTTATTCTTCCCCTATTTATTATATTTCTTCTTCATGGGAAATCTCTTGTCTCTCTATATTTCTACTATCTTCCACAAAAAGTAGTACGGTTCTAGTTAAACACACACTCTCTCTCTCTTTTGGTACCTTTAACCCTTCCTCTAATTCCTTTGATATTTTTCAATCAATTTTAGCAATATTTCATGTCTATTTTATGTGGGTATGCATACTAATAGATTTTGAATTTTCATTAAATAATTCTATGAATATATACCTGTATGAGTGCATTTTTTATCCTAAAAAAAATTTATATAAATGTAAAATTAATAAATACATTTATTTTCAAAAGCATCACATATTAATAAAACATTAAAAAAATTTAATGAAGATTATCTAACATTTATTTTCTGAATTGAAAGTGCTAAGGACTGATACACTTGTATTATACTAAATTACATGGTGAATTGTGTAAACTACATTATAAATATCATGTTGTTTACAACACTATTCAAAATACTAAGACCTTGTTCATAATGTCCAGAGGGATAACATGAGCCTGAGGTGATTCCCTCCAAATTCTATATTTTTAAAGGTGCTACATTCACATTAGGTTATGAATGAAAGAGAGTAGATTATGAATGATATATAGTAAATTAAATAAAAGAAAGTTATGTTTGGATATTAGGAGTAGGAAAATAGGTTCATTAACTCTGATTCAACATTCATTGTGAATTTTTAGAAACATATTATACTTATGTTCAAATGATATTGTTTTGTAATAGATGGTTTGGTCTGGATGATTTACTTAGGTTTAACTACCTCACTTTATGGACATGTATTACACTATTGATTATTAAAAAAATATCTTCCAAAATGCTATAAGACCATATATTCTTCTAAATACTCTTTTGTACCAATTATTTAAATTTTCTATATTCATATAATAGAATTTTATGCAATTAAGTCTAGGATTTATTAAGTTATAAATCTTTATATCTAATTGCAATGTGGTGTGGTTAGTTATAGTGCATTGTTATCGTAAAACAACTTTGATCTATATTTATATTTTAGTAAATTTATATTAACTTACATGATTTTAATCTTCTACCTATAGATCTTACTTTTTGGTATAGATCTAATTGATTTAGGGCTTGAGTATATTCCCCTAATTATTGTATGCTTCTTCATACCCTTTTTATTAGAATCATATTCAACGTAGCCCTGATTATTCCTTCTTCATTATATAAATCGCTATAAATTTTGTGCATATATGCATGTATTTTAATAGTTATTATGCATACTTCTATATTTGTGACTCCATCATGGTTTGTTTTGTAATGTTTATGTTTCTATTACATATTCATTTTTTCTATTGATACCTAGGGAGAAGGCCCTAGCCCACGAAAAAAGATACATGAAATTCCAGTCCATGATAACATCACTCATCATTGGAATCTCAAAAAGAAAAAAGGCACCTTATTGTGTTGACATTGGAGGGAGAGGTGATTTTAACTTCCATCCCACCTATTGCAATTATGTTATGAAACTATATATACAAAAACATGCCAAAATAACTACATTTAAAACCTTTTTTTTGTATTAAGAATAAATAGTTTTGAAGGGACTATACCCTGAGTACAAAAGGTTCAATTTCCCAGATACCAGAAGGAGAAAACTCAACTAAGAAAGGCTAAACGCCTTAAACATGTAGGCTCAAAATCCAGATATATCAGTAAAGTGAGTACAAAAAGATCTATCTAAACTAAGATCTGAAGAAGAATAAAATGACCAAAATACTTCAAAGACGGATCCAAAACAGGCATCCCAGCAAGAAAACAACAATAAAACCACCAAAAAATAGAAACTTCACAACAACTAAACAGCATCTGGGCACTGCACTATTTGACTGCCCTGACAATATTGACCTTAACTTTCTGAAGAGAGGTGAATAGCGCAATGGCCGTGGCATGTGAAGTATCATTCATGTCTTCCTGAACAAGGGCAAGGTCACGAGTCTCATTAGAATCCCAGATGTTATCAGGAATGCCACTAAGGCTGCAAACACTTCACACATGTTACTCCACAAACATTTTAAAAACCTAAAGACAGACGCCAAAAAATATTCATTTGACCACGTCCACTTCGCATCAACTATAACACCACCTTCTTTCCCTTTCTTTCACTGGGTGACACTTCTGCTATAATATTGACCTCTGAATTATCATCTCTCTAGGCCAAAGGCATAGGAGATGCACAACAACAAATCAAATCCACCATCGCTTCCCTCAGAAGAGAAAATCAAAAATTAGATGCCAAATCTTCCTAACCCTTAGCCACTACAATTAGACTATTATCTAGAGCATGCACATGAAATGGAAAGCTCATTAACCTTTCCTCTAGACTTGCATGCTCCTTGTGAAGAATGAATTGACTAGAATAATTTCAAAGAATATTTTTGGATCTCAAACACTAAGACATTTCAAAAACATTGTGCCTTCCAACTAATTGGTGTGGATCCAACATAAAATTCCACATGCATTCACAAATATCATTTTCTTTAACTTTATTAAATTCCTCTACAATTGACTATGCCTTCTCTAGCCACACTCTCATGGTAGCATTTTTTTACCCTTTCATCCTTCCAATAGGTGAACGATTCTCCTACTTCTTCAACAGTAAACACTGAATTTCTATTTTTACTCATCCCTTCCTCTAAACCACCATAGATCTTCATCACAAAATTGTTGAAGAAGACTCTTGAAACTCAAATTAGATAACAAACCAGTTGTGCACCAAAGAAGCACTAGGAGTGAAAACACACATAAGAGGAGTGAACTAAATAGACCATCAGAACACATTACATGAGGGAATAGCTAGGTGTCTTGTACCCAAAATCCAATTATATATTTTCCATGCCTTACCATATTCATTAATACCTATGGTATTAAACACCATAGACGTTAAAAGGTAATTATTCATCATCAAGGTATGACACCATCTTGGCAACTTGCATGGAAAGGGAGATGATATCACTTGGAAAATTATCTTTGCATACTTGGTGATTTTTATGAAATTCATCCCACACCTCCACTCCTTTGTAGGCTAAGAAATTAGCTACTTGATTCCCTAAAATTTTTATATGAGAAAAGTGGGTCTCTAAAAAAAGGGGAGGATGGACTTGAATTTCTGAAAGATTTGATCCAACATCCATGCCTTAGCTTACTTTCTATTGATTACTCCAATAATAATTTGGGAGTCCCTATCGATCCATGAATGAAGTAAATTCTAATTTTTGGCTTTTAAAAGTCTAGAAATGAGATTCATGCCTTCCTCCACATTATTGACAAAGACTGCACAATCTAATGCCAATGACATCAAATAATGACACTCTAGATCCATAGAAATACAACCACAACCTGTTCTACCCATATTTCCTTTCGATGCTCCATCAAAATTTAATTTAATCCATCCTTCCCTATGAGGTCCCCATAGAAATTTTAATTCTTCCGTACTCCCATCATCGTCAATTATTACATATTCCTTTCATGTGTATATAATTCTTTAGTTTATTTTGATCTTTACATTAAAATCATAAGTATTCATATAGAAATATTATTATCGTTCATTACATATCCTATATTATAGCTTAATTATTGAGACATGATAAGATTTTATATACTACACTTGATAAATTATTACATGTTTATGTCTTATTACCCTTCCCAATGATAAGAAATCCGTAGTCACGGTAAATTCACTACATAATCTTATGTCTTATGATATGTGTTTTTGTAGGATACTAAGTAATATCCATATTTCTGAATATACATCTAAATATTCTATTATTAACACCCCCTCCCAAAAAAAAATTTCAATTATATAAATTATGCCCTTTTTATTATATATCCAAACTACCCATTTTTCATCTAAAATTGTTTATACCCCTTTTATTTTCACCTCTTCAATGTTGGATTCAAAGTCTTACATTTTGAAAACATTCATTATATATTCACTTAAAACCTTAATGAAACTCATATTCGAATCGAAATGTACAAACCCTCAGTTTAGGTAACTTCATAACTATCTTTCTTTCTTTCCTATCTACATTTTTCACACTAGTCAGACTTTTTATAGAAATTTGAATGGTAATATTTGGTTGCATTCTTATTATTTAAATTATTAATATTCACGATATTCATTTTCCTAAATAAATTGAATTGAATGAAAAAATATACTTTATCAATGATAATACGAAGGATTTCCTCAAGCTATTTAGAGTTATCAAGTTTCGTTACTCTAGGAATACATATTGTTTCTCTAAATAAAACGCTACTATTTTCAACAAACATGATAAAATAATCATAATTTAATGCTTCTTCATATTCGTCATGACTTATCCTCCTTCCACCTCACTATCACTCCACATAATCTTTCCCAAATACATTTTTAAAAATATTTGTACATTAACCCCTTATACCTCTAGATATGGGGTAGTGTATTGGTTCCCTTTTGATTAATATTTAAAACCCCTATAGGAATGCATGTGATAGGTAATGTTTTGAGTTTTGAATCCTACATGGTCATAGTATATGATAAAATAACATATTTCATGTATCTTGATTTATAATGACTTTGTAGACACAAAATCGCGCACTTTGGGTAATTATCTAGTAAGAAAGTACTAATTAACCCATGTCTTTGGCCACCATTCTATGTTTTTTATTTCCACTTTTCATCTTTCCCCACTTTTTAGCTTAGTCTACCTTTTTACACCCTAAAATTCATCATCTTTGACACCAGCACTCAGCCAAGACATCAAAGCTAGATGCCCTTCTCCCATCTAGCTGCCCCCAACCTTAGTATGCTTTGTTCACATCTTTTATGTCCTTTATAGCGTTTTTACATCTTATCTTTTTTGTAATCGATCTTTTTGGGGTTAATTAAAAAATTCAAGAAATTGAATCATATAAATATAAATTTATGTGATTATAATAAGGTACCAAGCACTAAGCATTAGCTATCACCACCTGATATTTCATCCAAAGGATATTGAAGAGCATTTAAGCATCCATTCTAGCATGTATTCAATGGCTAGGAACTGTATTCTTCTACATACACTTCATAGGAGTGAAAGTAAATTCTATTCCATGCACACATATATTACAGTTATTTTCATCTAGTTATTTTCTCGCTATCAATTGTGACACACAATAGAGCCACCTAGATCATAATTATGCACACACACCTAGAACTACATTGGGTATGAAATGTAGTTCAACATTGAATTGTAAGTTCACTCATTTGACATATGAGGAAAGTTTTACCCCTCATTTTTCATATTTATTTTTTCAAATTCAATGTTTCTTTGAGGGTTTTGTAGGTGGAATATTTATTGCATTTTATTTTTGACCTCGGAAAACATTGTACGACATACTTGCGACCAAAGATGAAGGACAACGAATACCTTTTGGTCATCCAGAGGAGCTTTTTTAATATTTTCAGCATACACATGTGCTTAGAAATAGTCGTAGGGCATCCACAAGTGCCCATGTCCTTCTCTAGGCACCCCATTCTAGCATATTCTTCCATTTCTGCATTTTATTGAGCTTCATTGCAATAGTCAATGCTTCATATATTCTATTTTTCTAGCTCTCTACACCTTCCCAATCTCTACAAATAAGCTAAGGATTTCTACCTTCTCTTTGCACTTAGGGATTAACATATTCTTTCTTATTTTTCTTGGTTTAATTTCTTCACTTAATTGTTTTGTTATTTACTGTTGTAATAGCAATCAAATTAGTTATATATTTCCATATTTAACTTAATAAATTTGGTGAACGCGAAATCGATCTTAAAACTCTTAGGGTCCTCATATTTCTATTCTTTTTATCTTCCTATGATCCTTTCATCACGAGTATCTCTATTAATGATTTCCTTCTCATTAATCCTCAATTAACAGATAAAATCAAAACTATCCTAGCTACTACTAACATTCTTGTTTATATTCATCCAGATATAATATATTTAACACATTCGTAGATGCATTTTCTCAAATATTTCCTTTCCATCTAATCCTATTGCTGATATTTCTATTTTTGACAATGACCCACCTTTACACATCATGATTTACATTCATAATGTAGGTATTAATCGTACTCTAATCGATAATGGATTTTAACTAGATCTTTACTGTATGTCATTCCTTAAAAATCTTGGACTTCCTGTTTCTAATCTGATTCCCTCATCTCTTTCTCTTCACGCATATGCTACCTTTATTCATCTATGTATAGGTCACATTAGTTTACCTATCACTATTGGGCTAAAAACTATCAATATGGTTTTATTTTTCATTGACTTCCAAGTTTCGTACAAATTTTTACTTAGTAGGCCATGGCTTCATTCTATGCAAGGAATCCATTCTACAGTAAATCAATTTTTCAAATTATTACATGAGGGCATAAAATATACAGTTCCTAGTGATCGTCACCCATTAAAATATTTTAACCATGATCCCAACACTACACTTCCTAATCAAATATCTACTACCACCGATGAACCGCAATCTATGGATACTATGTTCCATTTTCTACATCTTAAAGGTGTTATTTACATGTTATATTTTGTCCCATCTATATCTGCGCCTCCCCCTGCTTCTACTACTAATATGATCATTTATCAGGGCCTATCCCTACATAAGACTTCATACCACTTTTCGTGTCTTCTCATAAATAGTCAACATATACACTACCTCCTTTCACATGTACACTTTTCATGAATGACTCTTATTGGGAACACATCCCATTTTATCCTACTTTGTCTAACATTGTCTGCACAAATGATGGTCTAGCTCAACTGGTTTATACACTTGATGATCTTATGCCACCACCTCACTCTTCTCATCTTTATCATGGGTTCATTTTCATTATTATAGCTTATGGTCTTCACAAATTTTACCTCACTTTATTTCTTGCACGCACTCCTCGTCCTTCTCCAATTGTTCTTAGATAGTCTTGGCTTGATTACATTGAGGGAACACTAGACCCTGATCATACTAATATTGCATTCCCCATGTCATTTGATTTTGTTTTCATTTACAATGATTCATTCCTCAATTATTCAAAAAACCTTACTCGGTTTTATGCACATGGATGTCTATTACCACCATTCATTGACGAAGAATATGTTATGGGCATGTATAATTTACACCTCAATAGCTTTGTTTTTGACCAACCTGACACTATAACTTATCGAGTGTCAGATGCCTCACCATACGGTTTCCACCATGACAATGACAACCTTTTAGATGATGTTACTTGATCACCCTTCTTACTACACACCTAGGGGGCATCACTTTATTTCCCCCATCCCATCTTCTAGCATTGATAGCACTCTTACATCTCGTGCATATTATTTCACACACATCATGATTCATTTCCCAAGGTTATTTCTTGATGACACACTCATGTTCTTGTGGTTATTGCATGAATGTTGAGGGATCTCTTATAATAAGTACCTATTTTATCCTTCGTTCACATATCTATCTATTACATACCCATTCATACATACATATATATACAATCATCTATCATTATTCACGCCTACAATACAATCTTTAATCATTTATCGCATCACTTAATCAACCATAAACTATTTATTATACTTCAGGTCCTTCATGCATCACATGTATATTTATTTTCCAAACACACTCATCACATCTTTCTAACGCATAATTCAAACCATTTCCCGATGATGCACTCTTGTTCTACAGTTCATTCTCAATTGCTAAGGGGGAATGTATAAATGAACCTCACCTCATGTATACAAATCCACTCAAGGGGCACCCGACTCCTAACATTCATACTTCATTCAATTTCATTGCATTTACAACATATGTGCATATCTTGGTCACATTTACTCTCACTTACTTATGATTTTACATATTCACTTTATTACACATGGTAGATGGATATCTTGTATGTCTTTATAATTTTCCATAGACACATTCACCTTTACTTCATTTCTAGTTGTGATCACAAATTCTATAGATCCACACATGTAGCATGGATGTTTGACACAATACCTATTACCAATCCCATAATGGATCCTGGGGGCATCCACTTTCGTACACTATAGGTGTTATTGTTTAAATTTTCATGGGACACTACTTTATCAAGTTATACAAATTTTGACATACATTTTAGTTTCCTAACATGATAACGGATGCTTCATGTGCAGCATTTTTTTTTGTAGGTATTTATACTTCCATGGTTTTCTATTATATTATTTGTCATTGTTTTCCACTGTTTGTGGGATTTTCCCTTTTTCTTGTATGCACATTGTGTTCTTTTGGCTTTGTCAGAATTGATTTTATTTCAACATCATGAGTGATGTCCCATGTCTGCAACCTGCTTTTCGCAATCTACATTATTTTCGTGTGTGTTTACATTGTCATCTTATGTCTTAGCTTACACATTGTTTGCTTAGCATAAATTTTTTCTTCTACATGCGTGTTTGTCTTTATTTGTACTAACACTTGTTTTGTATCTACTTAATTTGTATGTCCCTTGGTTTACACCAAAAATATTCCCTTACCCATACAGGGTATAGTTTCAACACATCATTCAGTCCTCCTTTGGGCCACACACTCCTTCAGCAAAGTTGCATGTACCCCAAATGGGGAGCATCATTTGGATGAATTAGTCACCCCATAATTTGTTATACAATCATCAAAAATCACAACATAGTACCAATAAAACACAGTCATTAGTATCAGACAGGGATCAGAATCAAACTTGGGTCCTTAACATAGCACAAACACAAGCCACTAGACTAGGACATTAGCACCTTAGTGCCCCTGAACCTTCCTGAATTCCTATGACCAAGGAACGTTCCATATCATTTGATAATTCAACACAGTCTATAGAAATTCACACAGTAGATTTAATAGGGCACACAGGCCTTAGCACTCAGCATGCATGCACAACACTTATTTTTCTACTTTCATGTTGGATTGAATTGTTTAAAATGGATCGTATTTTTACACACCATTTACAGTGGTGTTCTACATTGCAAGAAGTATTTAAATATTGGAGGATGAAACCATACTTTTATCCCTACACTTATTCCATGACTTGGCGTGAGAACGCCCAAAAAAATTGTTCTTCTACATCATCATCAGGATCCTTTCTACACCTTTTTTCTCAAGATAGATTAGGTGTACATGCATGCAACTACAAGAAAATGGGTACTCTATCCACAAATTTTATACAATTTATTTGTGGATATCTTATTCAAAATTGTGAATCCAATTTTGTGGACTCCACCCACATTTTTTTTGTGAAAGTATTAAATGTGACAAAAACTGTGATAAATCCACACTTCAAACAATAGTAGAAAAATCACAAAATTTTAATTGTGGCATTTGTCACAATTTTGATATTGTTACATGTCTACAATTAGAAAAAAATGTGATGATTTCACAAATTGTAAAAATGTTGTACACCCACAACTTTAAAATTGTGACATGTACCCTAATAATAAAAGAGTTCTTATTCCACATTTTTAAAATTATGATTATTTCAACAATTTTTTAGTTTTTTATGAAAACCTTTTACACAATTATTTTAAACTTTATACTAAATTTTTGCCATTTTTATATTTTCATATCCTTACTTTTATATTGTATGTTAATATTTTAATATATTTTTAAAATATTATAATAAAATATTTTTTATTATATTTCAAATACTAATATATAACAATAAACAAATACTATATTTAATTAGAGATGAAACTAACTCTACATTATAAAAATTAAAGAATTTATAATTAAGAAAAAACATAAAAAGTTATTTTAAAAACACTGAAATACATTAAATATGAATATTGTTAATAATAATATTATGTTTATTGCTATTTTACAAAAATTGGTAGTAAACATAAAAAGGTATTTTTTAAGATTTTAATACATAGATTTTATAATATCATTTTATGGATAAAATAAGTTTTTAAAAGATCAATTTGTGATATTTATATGAAATGGAAACATTGTATAAAAAAATGATTAAAAAATAATATAAAAATAGTTTCATTGGATCACAAATATGTGAGTTTTGTTGGAGATTTTTTCTTTTGTTTTCCTTAATAACTGCATCTATTCCTTTGTTATAATTGATTCTCTTTGAAGTCCGGTCATTTATTTGTTTTTTGTGCCCCTTTCTACATTTTGCCTACACCTCAAAATATGAGCCTCCGTCCAATCCACACTCCAGGGTCATTCTTTTTAGAGTCCAGGAGAGCTTTTTGCTTTTCTTTTCTTTTCTTTTTTTCTGAAAAATTTTATTAATTTTGAAATCCGCATTGGTAGGTATTATACCATTCTAAATATTTCTTATAAGATATTCACAGCATTTATTACAGACCGAGTTTTAAAATTAAATTTATTTCCAAGAACTCGCTTTTCCTTGTCTACTAATTAATTTTCACCTGGATCCTTAAAAAAATGATACGTATTAAAGAGGATTTAGAATCAAATCAGGCAGGTTTGCATATATTTGTCAATGTTATGTTCTATTGTTCTATAGTCATCCATTGAAGGAAGAAGCTAGATTGCCATGAAATTCGCTAATAAGGTGGATTTATCAATCATTTTTAATAATGCAAGACCAAAATAAAGATTTTCACATTGGAACCTCCACTCAACCCATAAAATTTACAATAAAAAATCTATGCATCACTGTATCAGTCTCCAACTTCACATAATACTCATACCCACTTTAGTGTTCTAATCAGTGGAAACCATATATGCAATAGAAATATTGTATAAAAATAGTTTTAAAAAATCAATAGATCTATCCAAATATTCAGAGGAAAATATGGCCATCGAGAATCGATCTGTAGATCTCTAGTCATAATTTGAATCTGCAAAAGATATATACATGCAGAAAAATGTCATTATTTTCAAACACTCTGTCCACCCACAAATCATTGAAAATTTGATTTAGATCACAATAAAAATAAAAGTAAATATTGAAGGGAGAAACTTGAAATACCTTCGAATCATTTTCCACTATCTTTCACCAGCAGCAATTTTCACAGTAAATACCCCTTTGTATTTATTTTTGTTTGAGATATTTTATGTTTTCATGCCTTCACCATGGATTAATGCCTTGAATAGTGGCAATTTAAGTTTTCACTTTTTATTGGCACAGATCGAATTCGCGGATCAATATCTCAACCGTTAGATTGGTGCTAATAAATAGGCCTTACTGCGTGATTATTTTCTATTATATATATTTTTAGTTATAAATATTTAATTATTATTATAATATTAAAAAATGGTATTTGTGGTAAAATAATTATAATAATTTTTATTCTACGAAATAATCAATGTATGAAAAAATCTATATTAAAAAAATATAACATGGATTTTTTAGATTATAATAATATCTTCTTTAATAAGCATGTAATAATATTATGGATATTATAGAAATGTTTTGAAAATATCATATTTTTATACAATTTAATTACATCATTTAATTTGTAATAATCAATCATATATTGACAGGATCTAATTTTTTAAAAGGCAAAATATTAGTTATCTTTACCATTTTAGGATGGTGTGGATAATCCACAATTATTAATGGGGGATGCATACTATTTATCGTGTTAAAAATTAACATTAATGTGAATTTTATATAATTTGAATGGTTTTTGGTCATGGATTATAAACATTTTATGAATTTTTAAGTCTTTAAACAACTATTACCACGATGCCAAAATGTAAATTATCCACAATAAAAAATTGAATGTGGAAAATCCATAGTTTACTATTACAAAATTATGGAATATTTATATCATATTTGTAAAAATTATCTATTTCTCGTCAACAATTCACATTATTTATATAATTATTTATTTTTTATGGATAACATTATGGATAAATAAACCTACTTTTATGAATATTTATTATTGAAATTAAAATTTAGGAATTTATAATATCCACAACTAGAATTTAATTTATTTTTTATTATTACTAAATATGTATTTTACATATTGTGAATAATACACAACCAATATAATTCAAGTTTGTTCAATTTTAACAATTTTTTATTTGAAATAATGTTAGTGTATATATCATTTCTATTTAAACCTTACGAGTTGTGTGAAAAGTCAAATGAGGAGACTTATATTTGGGTTGTGGTACACAAGATCTATAATTCTATCTTCAAATGTCTATTATTTTTCAAAACATGAGGAAAAATCATGATTTATTTAAAATAAAATTTGAAGGATGTGGATATTTCACAATTTTATATTTGATTTTTATGAAATAGTAGAAGTAATTTTCAATAAATGAGAAAATGTGATTTTTCCACAATGAAATTTCAATAATGTGGATCTTTAAAAAATAAAATGCCAATTTTATGAAATTGTGGAAAATCTACATTTTATTTATAGATGTTATCTATTTAATGTTGAAAATTCACAAATTTTCTACAAAATGACTTTTTTGTAGATAAAAATGTGGATAAATTAACGTAGTTCTTGTAATGATGTTCCTTTTTCATTTTTGTCAACAGTCTATGGCTTTTTTAGTTCCAATAATAATTCCAAGATACCTAGTGGGAAAATTTTTAATCTCACAACCTAGAATACCAGCAATCTTAACACGTCTTCTTTCAAGAGTATTAATAAAAATTATGCAGCTCTTACCAAAATTGAATATTTGGTCAGAAGCTTCCTCATAATCAACCACCAATTGTTTGAGTGCTATAGCCTCATGAATAGTAGCCTCTCCAACCATCATTGTGTCATCAACAAAATGTTGGTGGACTACATTATCACTATTAAGAGTAGGGGAGATGCCTTTAATTCTTCTTTTAATATTATCCTTATTGAGAGCTCTGCTAATATTTTCTGCCATAATAATAAACAGAAAAGGAGAAATAGGGTCTCCTTGTCTTAATCCTTTAGAGTTGTTGAAAAAACCACAGGGAGTCCCATTGATGAAAACAGATAATTTAGGCGTAGAAATGCAGGTCTCTATCAAAATCCTAAAACCTTCATCAAACCCAAACCTCGTTAAGAATTTTTGAAGAAAGGACCAGCAGACATGGTCATAGGCTTTCTCCATGTCAAGCTTGATGAACATATCTTATTTTTTATTTTGCTTGGCAGTATGAAGAGTCTCTTGGATATTAACTATACCATCTTGGATTTGTCTTCCCATCACCAAACCCCCTTGATGATTAGAGATAATGGAAGGAATAATAAGTTGAACTCTTAAAGCCATAATTTTAGAACACATTTTGTAAATACAGTTACAAAGACTAATAGGTCTAAAATTCTTAAAATCAGTTGGATTGTGATTTTTAAGAACTAAAGCAAGAAATGTGTTGTTTAATTCATTGAGCATATTTTTGTTCTTAAAAAACTCTTGAATAGTTGTTCATGTATCACCCTTAAAAATATCCCAATTTTTTTTTATAAAGAGAGCCGGAAAACCATCTGGCCTCGGAGCTTTCTCAGGGATCATAGTATTTAGTATAAATTCAATTTCTTCAATAGTAGGAATCTTAGTGAGCATGTTGTTATCAACCTTAGTTACTAACTGAGGAATGCATTACAAAAAGTAACCTTCCTTACTGTTGTTGGATGTATGGGTTGTAGAGAGGATTCTGCTAAAAAAGGAGGTGGTACCATTTTGAATATCATTAGTATCAGTTAAAAAATCTTTGTCTTCCCCTGCAATATTTATAATTCTATTTGTACTTCTTATTTTAAGGGTTGAAATTTGTAAAAAAAAAAATTGTCACCTTCTTTAAGCCATTACACCCTATATTTCTATCTCCATAGAGTCTCCTCTTTCATAACGATGTTATGGTAATCTTCCAATAATTATTTTTCTTTTTGTTGACCTTCTTGAATACTGTCACCATTCATAATTTATAAAGATGCATGTAGGGAAGATAACTCGTTTTCTAGGGACTTCTTCTTCTAAAAAATGTTACCAAAACATTTTTTGTTCCATTCTTTTAGATTGTTCTTAACATGAACAAGTTTTTTAGTAATTTTAAACATATCGGTTCCTTTAATTTTCACATTCGAACAATATTTCATGAGGTCAAATATTTCCTCATTTTGTAACCACATCTTCTCAAACCTAAAAGGAATTCTTCTCCTCTCTTTATCTTTGATTTGGAAAAGAAGCGGGTTTTGGTCTAAAACAATCTTAGGAAGATAAAAGAGACAATCATATTTATTAAACCAGCCCTAAGAAGTCAAAGCTTTGTCAAGTTTGACTTGAATCAATTGATCCCCTTTTCTTTTATTAGACCAACTAAATTTTCTTCCCTTCAACTGAATATCTGTGAGGCTATTTTGTATGATAAAATATTGTAGATCTTCCATACTTTCAGTTAAATCAATGTTTCCACCCATTTTTTCCCTAAGACTCAGAGGAGTGTTGAAGTCTCCCAAAATTAGCCATTCAGTTCCTTCTATGATATTTTGGAATTTGGAAAGTTCAAACCAAAACGTTTTTCTATCTCCTTTAATATTTAGAGCATAAATGTTAGATAACACCCAAAATTATTTAGATTTCTTATCTTCGAAGAACATAGCCATATGATTATTTATTTTAAGAATATTCTTACCTTTGAGTTTTTCCTCATTTTGGATGACAACTATTCCTCTCGTAGTTCCTTTTAAACTAACACCAACTCCTTCAGAATTCTTACAGCACGTCCTTTTAACCTCCAAAAAATGTCCTTCCTCTATTTTATTCTCATGTAAGACCATGATATCATGATTGTGTTTAGATTCCATTTCTTCAATTAATCTTCATTTAGTTTGGTTATTCAAAGCTCGAGCATTCCATGAGATTATATTCATTTAAACACTTGATCTAAACTATTATAATCCATTTTTAACTTAAATATCTTGTTTATCAAGAAGTGCATCCACATATTCAATGCATTAACTACATAATCTAACTAAAATTCTTGGGTCATATGTTTCTTCCCATGATTTTTCAACTTCCTTAGCTCGTGTAATTACAAGTTCCATCTTGAGTCAATATTCCCCCAAAACCATCAAGGAAAGCATTTGTCCAAACCTTGAAAATTTTATTAGGATCCAAAATAAATAGGATTGGAGATGATGTTAAGAACTATTTAAGTGGTTAAAATATAGTGTCACACTTTTTCCATTAATATTTATTAACCTATTTTTAAGGTACATGATGTCATTTGTTATTTTACGGGAAAAATGCATTAACTACCTATAATACCTAGTGAGTCTCATAAATATACATACTTCATGTATGAATTAGGTGTCATCCACTCTTGTATGACCTCTATCTTTTTTAGGTCCATAGTGATTCCAATCTTGGAAATTAAGTGCCGTAAATAATGGATTTTCTTTTGGTAGAAATAGAACTTAGATAACTGTTCAAATATCTTATGCTCCATTAGCATTTGTAATATTAAACATAGATGATGTTAGTACTCGCATTCATTCCTTAAATAAATTATGACATAATCAAGAAAAAACAAACACAAAGTGATCCATTTAATCCTTAAATACATTATTCGTTAGATTCATTAAGGTTTTTAGGGAATTTTATAAGAAAAAGGGAATTAATGTGAGTTCATAGTTCCCATACAGAGTTCTAAAAGTAATGTTATGCATATCTTCCTCCTTGATCCAAATTTAATGATAACTTGACTGAATGTCAATCCTAGAAAATTCTACATCCCCTTTCATTTGATTTAAGATACCATGTATCATTGGTAATGGATAATGATTCCTAAATTGTACTTTGTTTACCATTATATATTCAATGGATAGCCTCAATATATGATATTTCTTCTTAAGGAAGACTAATAAGGAACCCCCAAGGTTTCAAGAGCCCTTGTAATTTCACTTTCAACATTTTAAAAACAATATTAAATCAATATGTGTATTTCGATGTCAGGAAATATCCACACATGATTTTAATCGATAAATCAAAATCTCATACTAGTTATATCCTTGGAATTACCTTAGTAAATGCATCTATAAACTCACTCAAAATTAGATATCCCCCCAAGATCTCTTCTTCATCCTTACCCATTTATTTTATCTTCACCATGTAAAATTCACACCCCTTCCTCACTTCCTTCTTGAGTTTCATGGTAAGTAATTAATTCATCCTAGATGTTCTCAAAATACTAGAGAATATAACCATATTCCCTTAATCATTTAGGAATTGGACATTTTTTTTAACTAATCTAGTTTAGCTTGATGGATTTGTATCCAATCCATTCCTATAATTAAGTCATAAGAATCTAAGGATACTATGTAAAGGTTCATTTTAGTTTATAAAATAAATAAATCAAGCTCCACTTCCTTGATGAAATCCTTATTTTGATGCTTCTTCACAAATACAAACTCATCTTATCCTTATCTCATTTTATATGGTATTACATTACACTTTTTAACTAAAATAAGTTAAATGAAACTACCCAATGCTCTTGAATCAATTAAAATAGAAATAGAATAGCCAGCTAGCATATATATAACATCAATTGGTGTGGATTGATTTTTCAACTTACTTGTTGTCCATTGCAACATATATCTGAAGATTAGATTGTTGTTTATCAAGGTTTTCCGAATAATTCTATTTAAAATTCACCTCCATTCCAAAAGTCTAGTAGGTTTTCATGCAACCAAATCTATCTTATTATAAGAACCAAAATTAATTGAGTTTACCATCAAGGAATTCTATTAGAATCTTCTTTTTTGTCCCCTTGGGTAACCTTGATATTTAAAACCTACTCTCACTTAACTTCCATGACTACGAAATGAATTTTTAATCTTTGCAAAAGAATTTTTGGAATCCATTTCCTTGAAAATATTGGGAGTGAGAGAAATATAATAAATGTTTTGATAGAGATTCTTATCCTGAAACTTTTTTTTAGCCTTCATCTTAAATTTTTATTTTTCTTTAACCTTATAGGCTAAATAAATTATAGAAACTAATGTCGTATGATTCATCATATCTACATCATGAATAATCATAGGTTTGAGTCTCAACATAAACTTGGTGATATTAGTCTCCTCATCCAGCAATAATTAACATAGAGAATTTGAATCAAAAAATTATCCTCATACTTAGCAACTAAAGAGGATCTCATTGAAATATCTAAAATTTAGTAAATCTGACTTCCCGATGTGTTACAGATAAGTAATTATTGTAAAATTGTTTCTCAACAGTTTTCCAAATAAGAGTATTCAAATAATATCCCTTGGTATGGTACTCTTGTTCTCCTACCAAAGTGTATTATTTCCTTCCAAATAGAATTTTTCTATGAGAACGCACATCAGAACTTGTCTCTTAGAGTCCAAAAGACTTATTGAATTATAACATTCCAAGCCTTAGCCAAATCACCTACCTATTTTCTTGTATACTTTAGTGGAGGTCTTTTTAAGGTCTATTATAAAGTGATGTTTCCCTGTTAGTTTTTATTTCTTTTATTCTAGTTATTATTGTTATCAAGTTCCATGAATTATTCTTCTTGGTTCTAGTGAGGGTGGACTATTTCCGTAGTTGAAGAATATATTGGGAATCAATTTTGGGGGTGGATATATTTAAGGGTATAAAGGGCCCTTTCTATAGTTTATGTAGCATTATGGTTAACATCATCTTACAGGGTTCCCTTAGTTAAACTCCCTTCGGTTACCCCACCTATAATTTTCACACTTTGGTGCATCTCATGTACCATTTTTTTTCTTACCATTTTTTTTCAAAAAAAATTAAATTTAAGTATCTAGGTAATATATTATATATGTTTTACCTAGATATCACTAAATTTGAAGCCTTGTTTGGTACCAAATGTAACATTCTAAAATTTCATCATTTTCCTAGTTTAAGTTCTTATTTATCATTAAGATAATTGAATTGTTCATAAAGTTACCTATTCAAGATTCAATTTAGTTTTTATAAATATGATTAAGTCATTACATAGATACATATCACGGGTCAATTCATCATTACCTTCTTCTACTAGCAAGGTTGTTCAGGACCCATTTAGTTAAGTAAATCAATTTCTATTCGCAAAGAATATTATCCACATGAAAATTCAACTAAGTATTTTATATACATCATTAATTATGTAACATTAATCAGAACAAGTGGCTGAAAGCTACTTTGCTGAAATTTAATTGAATTAGTTGGTCATATCACCATAACTTTATTTACTAGCTCGTTACTCAAATGGATCTCAAAATTTCCAATTACTATTTGTTAACATATATAAATATAGGAGGTAATTCTGCCATATACATGTTGTCGTCAAAAATTATAAATAATTGATTTTTCCACAACATTGTATGTTACCTTATTCAAAGGGAGGGAAACACAATAAGAGTTGAAATTATGATATTTTTCCAAGATTATCTGAAGTATTAAACTACATAAGTCATGGAAAGTATGAATATTGAACTTTATCATTTATTTTGGATATTCATGTTGTATTAGTGCGAACATAGAATATTTTTTTAGTATGCTAGTGTGAACATTATTATATAATGTATGTACATGAACTTATATTATCTAGGATAATATAATATTGTAATGTGAGGGAGTAAAATATTAATATGTGAGTTGATTGAATAATGTAAGTTAGTTTCTTAAAAAAACTCGCATACATTAACATTCTGAGATATTTGTGTTGAAAGATATTTTGGATGACTCAGAGAATAATGGAAAGCTTAGAGATATATGTGAGATTGAGTGATAGCCTCGAATCATTTTTGTAGGAGATCATTTAGTATAAATTGCACCTCTCATATTGTATGTTTGAACCGTATAAGTTGAATGAATAAGAGTTGAGTGTGTTTTATAATATTTTTATTTTTTGTAATTTTCATTATGAAAATATGATAAAATTGTTTCATTTGGTATCAGAGAAGGTTTATTATAAGAGAAATATGAGGCATTGAGTATTGAATATGCATCACAAAATTCATGGTTACCTTTAATGATTAAAAAATATTCTAGAAAATTCCAGTAGATATCTCTTGTTAAAATAGATGTATCATCCTTGTATTATATCATATTGACACTCTTTTTTGTGATGTAAATAGAGAAAGGATACACACAAATTTTATTCACACATCATCTTTGAATTCAAAGAAAAAAGGATATGAAATTACTAAGTTACATGAATGTTTTTTTTGAAAAAACATAGAGAAGAAAATAGTGCAACTTTATTTGTTTTTTTTTTTCATTGAAATAATATTCCTTAAGGATACAATTATAAAGTATTTATTGTAGTAAAAGAAAATAAATAGCGCAAAAAAATCGTAATATTTTTAAGATGGTCTATTTTCGATTGAAATTAACACCCATTATCGATCGAAGCTTGCAGGAGAAATCATGGAAAATATTTGTAAAACCTAGGTTTTTTTCACAGTGGTATTAAGTGTTATATTAATATTTTTAATTATGTGGTCAGTCAAAAGTATAAAAAAAATACCTCAATTGTAATTATGTGTATTATCAGGGGAACCCGACATCTACTTTATGGGGGGGCTCATACAAATTGAGTTTTAAATTTCAGTTAGCTAATTAAGTAGAATAGAAATGGACGATGGAGGAAACAAAGGAAGGAAGACTTTCCATGACCTCTCACCAAATGCAAACGACAATGTTGCATAACTAAAATAGTGACACCAAAATTATTTATTTTTATTTGTGTGGTGTGTGTATGTGTCAATAAGAATAAATTTATATATTTATTCACGTGTGTGAATGTGAGAATCTAATTTTTTTTCCATTGAATTTTTTTTGATATGGTGTGGAAGGTGCAAAACTGTAAGAATATCTGTGTACGGGATAATAATAGGATACTATGGTATATTTTTTCTAGTGATATGCTAGTGTTGATGTCACTGGAAGAGAAAATCATTAATATGGTAGAATTAATGTATGTATATTGTAATGCCCCATTGGGCATTGACTTCCGTTTCTGCCACCTTGCCCCCATTGCTTTTCGTTGAACGTTTATTTGAGCTGCCTTTTTATCTTCGGGTGACTTTGATCATATCGCGGAGTTATCTTGGTATAGTTTCTTTCCTTCTTTCACTTTGTCTCGCCATCTCGTTCTGTCGCAAGTGTGCTTTTGTTTCCGGGGGGTCATTTCTAACTGTCGTCTAGTGAGCTTATCATGTTTTTTATTGGTGTAATGCATAATGAATTTTGTTGTTAAAATTTCTAATAGATATTAAAACCTTTTCAAGGGCGTTTAGAATGATAACGAGGCTGAATTTTATTGCATTGTTTTGACAATTTCAACCAAATAAAATTATTAATTTATGGAGCCAGTTGCAGAAAGTAGATCTCTAACTAAGAAAGAAGCACATGATAAATGTATATGTCAGGTCTGTGTAGAAATAACATCACATTTTTAAAAAAAATGAAAATCACATATAGGCGGGAGCTGTAAGCACAAATTAATATACATTTTTATGTAAGTGGATAAGATTGCATTAAAGGTGTAATATATTGGAACATATTCACATGTCTGGTTACAAGTAAATGGTGTTGGGTCTCCTCCCAACCACCCAACCTGCCAACTATTATGTCTGTCCTTGCGTGAGGAGTCGGTTAATGTAGCCAAATTAAGAACAACCAGATAAACGGCAATAAAATGAACTCCAAAAGAAAATAGATCTCCTTCTTCGTCCCCAAATAATGAATTACAATGTTTCCTAAATAGGAAAATAACTCCCAACTCAAGTTGCCAAGTAAACTCTAGCTAACTCTGACTAAATCTACTCTAGGTGGCGGAAATAACTATTTTTAGCAGTTTACTAGAACCTGCTATTCTTAGTAAGTTCGCATGCTTATTCCTACGGGCACAGAAATTTCCACGCATCTTCTACATCCCTAAATTAGAGGAATTGCCAACTTTCTAACTCACAATGCAATTAATAGACTAAAATTAACTAATGCTCAAAAATAGGAAAAAACCAAACTATAACTTAAATCCTAATTTTTGGCCTTAAGATGGCGGATTTAGGGCCCGAAAACGTGTTGAAAACTTGCCCCAACTGGTAGGGCGGGTTGCCGCTGCGTTCGTCTCATCAAAACACGTGGTTTCAAAAAAAAAACGGACTCAAACGGACACCCGGAGCTTAAGTTATGACCTTGTCAAGTTCCTGCTAATTCGGGCGCATCATCGGTGGAGTTGTTTTTCTTCACCATGATCTTTTTTGTTGATTTCCTTCTTGAATGCATTGAGGTGGAGTGTTGGGCGCATTTTTCTTGGACTGCATGTGGCGTGTGAGAGGTGTTCTTCTTGGTCACGTGGGTAGAGAGGCCAGCAAAATCTCTGTCATGGCATTTTTGTTCTTCTTCGTGGCTCCCCCCTGCGCGCGTGGGTTCTCAAAATCGTGCTGCACAGGCAGTATCAGTGGAGCGTAGAACTGAAATTTTCCTAGGAAAGTGTCGTGAGGAAGTAATTGGCTTTATGCAGCAGCTACAGGGTAGAGAAGTAAACTTATCTCAGAAAATCAGTGGCCTCCAGAGAGAGTTAAGTGTGACAGCTGCCGCAGGGCGATCCCAAGGAACCGTTGGTGTTGATCCTGATGTTCTGGTTACACGCGACCATAGTCGTGATCAATTGTTGCAAAATCTTACAGCTGTAGTAGAAGAACGAGATAAAGTTTTAGTTGAGCTGTCTTGCCTTTTCATTTTGGAAAGTCGCTTCCGTCTAGGTGGTGAATTTAACATGGAAGAAGCTCGATCAAATCTTGAGGCAAGTTTTACAAGTGAGGCTGAGATTGCGTTCACTACTGTTTCTAGTTCTGACCGGAAGTTTTTCCAACGCCTAGCCCATGGGTTGATATGGTGGTTATAGATGAAGCTACAAGCTAGGGAAGTAGGCGTGTTACCTCCACTTTCATTGGGTGTTGTGAGGTGTGTTTTTGTTGGGGATCCATAGCAACTACCTGCAACAGTAATTAGTCAGGCAGCATGCATGTTGCAGTATAGTAGAAGCCTTTTTGAGCGCTCCAACAAGCAGGTGGTCCAGCTTCGTTGTTATCTGTTCAGCATCGACTGCATCCTCAAACTTGGGATTCTCCTTCAAGGTGACAGATCACACCCACGGGCACAGGAGATCTATGCAATGTTAGAGAAAATGTCTTAGGAGATGAAGGTAGCAGGATATTTTTTCAAATCCAGAACATGTACTGAGTTGTTTCTTCAAAATCGATTATGTGACAGTGAGGGTGTTACCAACAAACCTGATGAAATTTATTTACAAAGATTCTCTATTGAGATCTTACTTGTTGTACGATGTAACTCATGGAAGATAACCTCATAGAGGCCGATCTGTTTCATATCAGAATATTCATGAAACACAATTTTCTTTGCTATTATATGAGTTTCTTCAACGAGTCACCAAGTTGGCAGGCATAAAGTTTTTTGTTGGAATTATCACACCTTACAAGCTACAGCTGTAATGTTTACACCGAGAGTTTGATGTTGTCCCCAATCTGATGAAGAAAAAGGTTTATTTATCATTACGGTAGATGCCTTCCAGAGCTAGGAGCATCATGTAATCTTTATGTCTTGTGTCCGAGCTTCAAATAATGGGGTTGGCTTTGTAGCTATTTTTCACCGCGTGAATGTGGCGCTAGCATGAACTCGCAGAGCACTTTGGGTTAAGGGCAAGCAGCGGCATTGAAACAATCATATGCATATGGAGATGGCATTTTAAACTAGGCATGTTAAACCTGCCCTTACAATCTTCTGCTACCCTTTTATTAGGTCATGAATTGAATGTCCTTCTACTTTTTTTTTATCTGTTATGGTTTTTAGAATGGGCTTCTGCTTTTTCCTTGTGAATCGACCCAAATTGAAGGAAAGGAAGGACTGTTGGGAGTTGTTTGTTTTTTTCATACCCTGGTAGCAACTGTGATAGCATGTATACACTCCTTTCTGCCTCATTTTTTTTTCTTTTCAAAATAAAAGAATAACTGCTATGTGATAGCAAAATAATGGTTGAAGTTTTGTACTATGGGTGTTAGATCTTTAACCGGGGTGTTTTCCTGCTTAATTCTTAAAATTCGGATGACATTTAGAGACGATAGTGAACAATGGCCGTTGAGTTCGATTTCTAAACCAGCAGTAGCAGTTATAAACTTGAGCCATGAATAACGTTAGTGGATATTTGTAGATTTGTCGACTCATGGCCAATTTTAGGCTAAACGTTTGTTTTTGTCTTGGTAAAAGCTTTTCTTGGGCCGAATCTGTGTGTAGACCTCACATAGTGAGCATGATGTTTTCTTAGAGGCCTACGTGAGTGAAATATTGACTGCTCAATACAAATCCTGTGACGTGAGACACTGTATCATAAGATAAAAGAGTTCAATCGAACTTTGTATTAGCCGATGTTTTCTTTGGAGTGACTATGAGGATAGGTCAAGTAGACTGTCGTGAAATAGATGGGTATGCCCAAACTATTCATATGTTGTATTAGAGATGGAAGAGAAGGCATATTTCGTAGGAAGAGTATTTTTCTTTGTATTCCTCCTTCGCTGACTGTTAACCTTGTGATTGGTGACTCGAGTTGGGTCACAGTAGAGGTTCTTGTGTCGATTCACTTATATTTTCAACAGACTATCCCTTTCTTGTTTAAATTTAAGTATCGAATGAAATGGGTTTCTATTAAATCCATTTTGTAGCTTAGCAAACCTTCAATAATTCAGATAGGGACTTTCTGAGTAAGTGTGGACTAAGGCATGTATGAAAATAGAATGGTTACTTTTCTTCGAATTGGGTTAGAATTGTATGAAAATGGAAAAGGTAGGAATCGACTCAGTTACATATTTTAGTGAGCTAAGTCCTTAACTCTTACAATGATCATATGAGTGGTGGATTACGGGTTTATTACTATTTATGTGATGTAAGATAATAACAACCTTTGGTGAAAAGACCTCTTCTTGATCCTTGCTTGTGTAATCCAACTATAGTTGTTGAATGTAATTTAGTTGGATAGAATCTAATTTATTTAACTTCTTGAAGAAAAATAATTAGGTTCGGTGAGAATTACTTGGCATTTTGAATCTTCAGATTCAGTTTTTGTGTTGTGAGTATTATATGTATGTTGGTTTATTCAGTCGAGTGAAGTTAACTTTAATCTTTGACTGATTTGTGTTCATATATGGTTGGGGCCTATATTCTTCCTAAAACAAGGATGTGTGTTAATGCAGTCTTGTTACCAAGCAATTTTGAATATGTTAAGTCATTTGACTGATCTTTATCCTTTTGGTTAAAAATAATAGAATGATGTTTGGGTGTTAGATTTCAATCACGTAATCCATAGGATTACATGACTAAAATCTTAATACTCTCAGCCTTGTTGTCTTCACCAATAAGGTCTCACCTTGATTATCTTTGGAATATTTCTCTCACTTGAATATTGGGATTCCTCCTTGTTGGCTGGTATAAATCTCGTCATCTTGTGAAACTTATTGATTAGTGGTTTGTGATTTGATCCATTCTTGAGTTTATAATTTTACTTTCATGATATTATAGAATGTTAGCTTACTGTTGCAATGGGTAGTCTTAACATGCTCAGTTCTAGCAAACTGACTCTAGTTAATATTTGTGTAGATGAATTATGTGAGTAGACTAGAGGAAAAGAGTGTTAAAGGTTCATTTGTACAATTTATGAAGTTCCTTGTAAAAATTTCCAATGAGTTGTAAATTGTGTAACATTGCTTGTAAAGAGAGTTGATATGACCTCTTGTCTGGAATTGTTCGGAGAATTACGTGAAGTAGTAGTTTTGTCCTTTTTTGTATTTTGGCTGGTGACTCTTCTTAGTGAGAAATAATGTTCAATCTCTTCACTGGCATAAGCATTGTAAAACTTTGATCTTGAGAATTAAGTGTTAATTTAAATCTTTCTAAGACGTTGTATTGATGGGTTATATGTAAGCTTTAATGGGGTGGCTTTTCCTTACAGAAGTTACCTAAAAGTTTTATTCAAAGAAATATGTTGTGGTTTAGATCCCCTTGTAAACAAACAATACCTTAAGTAATCAAGAGTGAGACCATCCTTGCAAAGTGATTTTATATAACGTGTTATCCCTAACTGAACTAGTAAACACTACTCTTTTGGTGAATGCTAAAGACAAGCTTAAAGGAAAACAATGGTTAGTTTCTAATAAGATTTAACAAGTAAGAGAAGAAAATTTTGAAACCACTCAATTTATCTCTCAGCCTATTTAAAAGTAAGTAGCTTCCTCTTGATAAGCTCTTTTGGTGAAGCCTAAGTAAGAGCGCTAATTAACTACGTATAAAACCTCAAGCTTCAATTAAACCTTAGTAAGATCTAATGACGTCTTAAGGGTGAACTCATTTGACCTTCTTCTCTTAAGTTTGTTGAACGTGAACCGATGTTGTCATAAGGGCATGAACGAGTTCTAGTAACGTAAGTGTGAATAGATGGCCTTATGGAATTAAATTACCATCTTTATAAAATAAATATATGAAAAAAATAATGGATATAAAGGAGAAGAATTTAAGCGAACTACTCTACAGTGTATAAGAACATAACTCAGTTGGTAAGATGAATTTGTGTGAATCATATATTGAATCCTTCTGAAAACTTAAGTCATGAGTTTAAGGGTGTCTTATCAAAATAAATAACCTCCAATCATTACTTACTATGGCTTGCCCTAGCTGTGAGAGTGTCATGTGGTTGGGTTTCTATGTTGTTCTGTCAAAAAAAAGTATATTGTTCTTGATAGGTGTGAACGTTTCTGTGCTGCTTTTATGGCCATCCTTGTATCAAGTTGTTCATAGAGTTATTTGTATCCTTGGTGACGACATGTTGCGTCATGTTATGTGTCAAGCAAGTCAAAAATAAAAAAATATCCTGTATTTTACTGTGTTGTTCGTGTTTGTGAATATTTGGGTTGTTACATATATGAGCACCAAAAATAATATGGTAGAATTAACGTATGTATATGTATATTCTAAGATCATGTATTACGTGCCTCTATTTTTTTATTTTCTCAGTCAATATGTTTTTTACTAATTTTCAATGTGGACAAATTCAAAATATGAAAAAATTGTGTGTGATGCCCCATAATTTTGATTAAAATAAACAAAAATCGATTTATTTATTTGTAATGTGTGTAGGATAAAGTGTAGATTCTAAAAACATAATTTTTTTTAAACTCGGATGAGAGAATCAAAAATTATGTAGGAAAAACAAATTCTTTTATGTTTTGGTAAAAATTAAGACACTACTAAAAGTAATTAACGTTGAAAACCTTAAACTATTTATTTTTTGGAAAGAAATACATGGACACAATGATAAGATGGATATTGACACTATAGTGGTTTTAGTTTGGAATATTATCTTAAAACATGTGAGCTAAAAAGGATAACGCTATATAATTATATTTTATTGCAAAACATAGATTCAAGTACCAAATAGATAGTCCAATTCTTAGGCATATATATATCCAAGCCAAATCTAAGCCCAACAATTGGTATTTTTAAGGTAATTTAGATGTTGTTTTAGATCTTATAGCTTATTTAAAGGTAGAATATATGATAATTTTTGGATTAGTCTTTGGAAGTCATTTTAATCCAATGTTTTGTTATTTCCTAACTTTTCTTGAGAATTATGTGTTGAAATGTTGCATTACAAGCTAAGGATGAAGTGTTATAGTATGGATAAAATCAATAACATTAAATCATTTAATAACACTATGGGTTAGCTCTAGTTTATTCTGGATTGAAAAACATTCACACGAAACAATTTTTAAGTAGTTGTGGCTATTGCAGGCTTCAAATTTCTATGGGAAGCTAGGTTTTGACTATTGTATATGACTCCCTAACATGACATAATGGGTCTAGAATAAGTGGGAGGGTAAGAAACGGATCCAATGTGGTCAAATATAAAATTCAATTATTTCATGGAATAGTAATGGTGCAAAAGTAGTGGATGATCATGACACCTTGTCTTCATGGCTCATTAGGTTACAGGAAAGATTCAAAAAGGAAGATGGAAGTCACAAGAATTCAATGGGAATAAGAACCTTGAAGCATTCTAAGAATAAACACAACACTCACTCTTTGTAAAATTCAAGGGGCAACATATGAATATTTCCTAAAAAATAAACCAAAAATAGAAGTTCATAAAAAATATCCATATCTCCCTCATGTTTCAATAAAAAGTACAATTTCGAAATGTTCTTTAAATCTTGGAATGGGGAAACCAAACCCATAATGCATTTGAAGATAATTTGGAAAAAAAAAATGCAATTATATACATAAACATAGTGATGTAAATGTGTTGATTTGGAAGTTCGTAGAGTCAAGATGATGATGTAGGGATTGAGATGACCTTAGGCAATTTGTACAACTATCACAAGATAATTAAACAAAAAGGTTTATTATATTTCTTCAATGTAATTATTGGCATCTACATGCATCTTTGTACCAAGGATATTATAAATTATCTAATGGATATTTTACATACTATTGGTGTCTCTTTTGTGGACCTATTCCATACTGGTTACACCCTATAATCATCTCTAATGGCCTACGAAAATGACCTCCCTTAATTTTCTTTCCATGACTCTAGACTATTTATCTTCTCTTACTAACTACCTTCTCATCCTTTTGAAATTGGTGAACTCGGCCTCCTTTATAACTGAATTTTTCTATTTCTCTTTCCTCATAGGGTTTTCATTGAAGAGTTGGATCCTTCTAAATGCATCCTACATTTCTTTCTCATATCTAAATTCAAACTGAGTCATTAATTCCCTGAGTTACCTTCACCTAGGTGATTAGATATTTGGGCCACATCACTCTAGTTGTTGGGATTCTCTGACCATTGCATCCAATTAGATGTCTTTTTTAGGATCAATTTGTCACTTTCATGACATGTCCTATCACCTATCAAATTATATGCACGCACCTTTTCACCCAATCCTTCATAGTACCTATTCTTCATTCTTCTAAGAACTCATGATCCCAAGCTACACCTTCACCTCTGCTCTCATGCACCACTACCTTTTGGTACTCCTCAAAACATCCACATGCATTCTTTTCAATCCATACCATTTCATAATCCCTATTCTCATCTTTCTACACTTTTAATCATCCATTACATGCCAAAATACCCCCACGCACTACCAAACACCACTCACTCATGTGATACTTCTACCCTTCTCCTCTGCCTATTTTATCACATGCCTCACTTTGATCTATGCATATTCAAACCCCCACATACTATTTTTACACACTTCCCTTATTTTTCACTCTAACAGTACTAATATATCCTCCTCTATTAATTATGAAAATTCTATGTGCAATTTCCTCTTCACTCTATCACACATTTCTCTATTCATTCCCAGTACCATCCATCCTTATGCACACCCATCCTTATCCAAATTTTTGTAATATTTCCTTAAACCTAGTGTTCTCCTACCTCAATCATGTAAGGTACTTAGAACTTGAGTTCTACGTCAATTAGATTGATTGAGTGGTAGAAGCACCCTTTGGACTATCTCAATGGATAGTCTTAGATTCTTCATCAAAAAATCATGTTTCTGGTCTCCATAATTCTTCTTTTACCTCTTCCAATCCTTTTTCACCTCTTTGTGCTCCATTTTATCTCATGTTACCTTATGATCCTCTTCTCACCTAAACCATCTGCCTCCTCCTAGTGCATTTATTTCTCTTATCATTTTTTATTCTTCTCTCACCCTCGACTGTCCACCTCCACCAATGGTCTTTGGTACTTTTTTCATATTTTCTTAAATCTTCTATATGATTCTATATTATATGTATGCATCCTTCGTGTGTATATATTCCTTTATTCTTTTCTCTTTTACGTCCTAATCTCTCTCATGGGGTATTCTTGCACATTATTTCCTCTTCTTTCTTTTTCATGTTTCCCTTCTACTAGAACCTATATTCTTTGCACGATCTTCCACTATGCATCCCCCTCTTATATTTTCATATCTTCATGCACTTTTTATCTTCGTACACCATAGGTTGTCCTCCTCCCTATTTTTTCCTTCTCTTTTATTTCCTTTTTACATGTACCCTCATTTCTTCTAGGACATCATACATTGCACATTGCCTCTACACACTCTTCATCTTTATGTCTGGCATATCCTTGTAGGATATTTTATCTCTTCTCCTTTTCTTGATCTTTTTTGAACTTCCATTCGTCTTCCTTCACTGAAGTTATCTCCTTTTCACTCCACTCAACTTATGCATCAATACACCTTTGTCTGATTCCTACAAACTCCTCTCATTTATTTTTTGGCTTCTTTGACATCTTCAATTTTCTATTTCACCTTGTTCTTTGTACATACTCTCCTTTTCCATTTGTGCTTCCATTATGTATTCGATTTTCTGCATTATGTCATGGGTCACCCTTCCTCTCCTTCCTACAAAAACTTCATTCTATCATGCACATCCTCTTTGGTGAATTTCTCTTCACCTTCCCTTATAATATCTATTTGGATCTCCTTCTTCTCCATTTCACCCTTTGAACTATGATCCTTACGTAATTCCTCCATAAACTTCTCTTTGTGTTGATCTTCCTTTGTTTCCTTCAAGGAAACATCATCTCATCTTCACATTTATTTTTCATTTTCATCATTCCATCCATTATTCATGTTCTCTTCTTCTTTCTCCTTTCATTTGTTATCTACATTGGCCTCTTTCTCTCTTTTTGCGCCTTGTTCTCTTCCATTCTCATAGTATCCTCTATACAATGTTATTTTGTTTTCTTTGGGGTAATTTATTATCTTCTATATAGTTCCCCTAGAAATGTGCTCTCATTATCACATTCTCCTTCATTTATGCACTCTTTTATTTCACTATATTTTCCTTTCCCATGTAAGCCTCATTTCTGCACTCCTTTCCCTCCACCAGGTATTTATTTCTCATGCACTCCTCTCGTCTCTTGTTTGGGATTATGCATCCCCCTTTCCTCATTAGTGTAATATCCTTGTCCATTTCTTGGACTCTTTACACTTATTTTCATTCCATCTCAATGTCCTCTAACTGTGACATCAAACCATCTATGTGCTCATGGTCTTCCATGATCCTCTCTTTATCATATCCTCATTTATCCGCCTACGTAATATTTACATTCTCTATCATCAGGATAAAATGCACGAGCACTTGAATTTCTTCTCTTCTTGCGTTGTTTTCTTCACAAACTTTTGGGTGACTTTATCTTCTCCATTCACCCATTTCTTGTCTCTTGATTTTTCCTCTACTTTTTTCTATGTATCATCTCTCTAGTTTCCCATGCAGGCTTGACCTTATTCTTGTTTTTGTACCTCCATGTGGTTTTGGTGATCTGTTCCTTCTTCTATCAAAGGGGATTACAAAATTTCTTTACATAATTTCACACCTTCACAATATTTTATCTCCCATCATAGAGAATATCTTTATCATATTTCCATGGCCTCCCCAATATGATATGGCATGCTTCCATCGGTAGGATGTCACAAAAAAATTGATCACTGATTATATTTATCTTCATCTCCACCTCGTATTGCTTGCACATAATTCCCTCCCAAACTTGCACCAACTAGATCACTCTATATGGGTTGGGATGCCTTCTGCATGTCAATACCAACTTCTGTATCATCTCCTCTGTAATGATATTATTGATGATTCCACTTTCAACCACCACTGGGAAACACTTTCCCATTGTATTGCACCATGTGAAAAATATTTGTCACCTATCTTCTCACAACTCTACTTGGCTATTTTCAGCACTTGACATTCTCTTGGGAACTATTCACATATTTTTACATATCCCTTCTCCTTATATGTATTATCCCTGTATTTTATTCTTCTACACTGGTCACTTCTTCACTACACTTTGGTACATTCAACTTTGCAATTACCTTTGTTCACATACATAATAGCATCCGTTAAATATTACACACTTATCTCTTCTCACCAAGAGACTTCTCATTGTCCTTTCTTATATTTTTCATTTCTCACACAATTGACCATATTGTTGCATTGCCATATCACAACTGATTATTCTCTCTTCTTGCACATTTGTTGTGTTTTTTTCATGCACCTCACTCTCTTGCACCATAAACTACTCATTGAGTCCTTCATGGATTAATTTTAAATTTTAATTTCCCATCATTGCTCCCTTATAATTTTCATGAGATACAACACCGCTTTGATGGTCTTCCTCCTCCATTATAGTCCTTACAACCTTTAGCTTCATAATTTTCTCCTCTAGAACTCTCACAACTACAATATCTATTTCACTGCTTCTTAGTGACATCTTGTATCCTTTTATTATTTCAATTTTACACTCTAATATATCCTCTTGCATCCTATACCTACATTTCTTATAGTGGAGAACATAATAACCTTCATTATCTACCTCACATTCAGTACTCTGTCTGCTTTTCCACTTCCTCCTTATAAGAAAATAACCATCTCTAATACCACCTTAAGGTGACATGAGGATTGAGACAACCTCTTGTCATTTGAAAATCTCACATGGTGGAATGAAACACAAATGTTTACTCTATTTCTTCAATGGCCTTAATTGAATCTACATGCATATGTTCTATGAGAAGATTACAAAATCTTTAATGGAGCTTTTAGAATCTCATAGTGTCTCTCTTATGGAAATATCCTAGACTCTTTATACCTTATATTTAGCTCTAAATGCCTAGAAATAATTTTCGCCATCATTTTTATTTCCATGAATATGGCCTATTTATTCTCTCCTAATAATTTCTTTCTCATCATCCTTAAAATGGTGAACTCTTCCTCATTTTATATTTTTTAATTCTTGTTTCTCTCTTTTTGTAGGGTTATTTTGGTGACTTGGATCCTTCTGTATGCATCTTGCTTTTCCTACTCATACTTAAATTAAACTAAGTCACTGTTAGTGTAAAATCACAGCACCCCTGAAGTCAGTAGCTTGATGAGATAAGATCTTCAGTGTGACTGCACAACATGGAGCATCTCTCAAAGTGTGGGACTTTACAAGTCGAGAGAGATCTCCAGATGAAGGTCGGATCCTATTCCTCTGTTCAAGTGCACACGTTCAGATTACAGAGGTTCATTCATAAATCCTACTCTAACTTGCCACGGAGACAATGTTAAGGAGATATAAGAAATAAAACCTAATCTAACAGAGGTGATGCATCAAAGGAATGTTAAACATTTATGCTGCCTTTAAACACAAAACATTAAAATGTAAAACAATATTCAAACACAGATGACTAACATTGCAATGATGGATCTGTAAGAAGCAATAAAATAGAAGAGAGGGGTGAAATCATCCATGGCCTTATTCTATTACTCCAAGAATTAACACAGTGCATTACAACACCCAAGAGGCAAAAATTACATTTACAATTTGGATGGAGGGGTTCGAGACTCCAAAAATTCACCTGTAGAGAATAAAAAGGGAGAGAGCAAAGCAAGAATGTCTAGCTGCTTGAAATTATCTCTCTTATACAATATATAGGAAGAATGAGAGAGAGAAAATGAGGGAAAATCTAACCCTGTTCCAACCACCCTTAAAGGAGCATTGAATTCCCCTATCGCAATGATGATTCTTGTTGCAACACCCATGCCCCCATCATTGTTCCTTACTGAGTAAGAGAGGAAACCCATTCTTCATCATGGTGGCAGGTGGGAGACTTCATAGCTTCCGTAATGGCAGGTCAAAACATTAATGGTGGTAGGTGGGTAGCTGGTGCTAAGAGCTCTCTAAAATCTCCCCTCTTGCTTGATCTGGAGCTTTTTATCAAAATATATGGCTGCCTGAAGGCATTTCAGGTTTATATTCTATTCACACGATCCACGTGGTGGCCATGCAGATCTCACAGTTTCGTCCCCTCCTCTATGTTCTTGAAGTTGTACCAAAGACACACATGGAATATTTTGCGGGCCTATTCTATTTCCTTTGTATTCTGTCCAATCCCCCTTCTGATGGTGGATACATTGTGCCTGACCCGAGACATGTGGAGATCTTGCGCTGATTTGGGACCTACTTCCAGACTTTACCTTTTGAATTTACGTGGAGATGACATGTGGATGCCTTTGTCTTCCCTTCCATACTTAATTTATTTAAGCGGCCGACGCTGTCCCCTTTTTGACTTTTGGACATGTGGAAGCTCCATGCTCAATTGATACTGACCCTTGGTTTTCCCCTTTTGAATTTGTGTCATTGAGGCACGTGGCGCCCTCCACTAACTCTCCCCCATCTTGACTTTTCAACTGTCGAATCTGTCCCTTTTCAGACTTGGGACATGTGGAAGGCCAGTGCTAGTTTAGGATACCCACTTTTAGATTTACTTTTGATGACATGTTGATTAAATATGTGGCACCTTCTGCAAGTCTGTGATACTTAGCCAATTCGCGGTGATGCCTTCCTCAAACCCTCGACACGTGGAAGCCTCGCACTCATTTGAGTCTCCACTTTGGGTCGCATCATTGAATTTGCACTGATGAGACATGTGGTGCCATCCACTGGTTCTTCTATACTTATCTGATTTGAGCCCGCTGCCCATTTGATTTTGTTAGACCTCGACTACATGGCGGGCTTGCGCTCATTTGAGTCTCTACCTTGGGCTCTCACTTTTAAAATTGTGCCGAGCTAACACATGGTTCTTTCTGCTCGTTTGGAATTTTCAATGGCTGACTCTTTCCCTCTTTGGGCCTTAGACACATGAAGGGATGATGATAGTTCATGGTCTTTCTTTAGGTTGCGCCTCTGAAGATGCATCATTGAGACACATGGGAGCTTCTACAAACTCTCTTATACTTAGTCGATTTGGGCCCGCTCTATCCCCCTTTTTTACTCTGACCACGTGGAGATCCCGCGCTCATGTAGAAACCCACTCTTTGGACCTAGCCTTGGTGTTGCACCAATGAGACACGTGGAACCCTCCGCGAGTCTGTGACTTTTTATTGGCCAATGAGGCCTCCCTTTAGACCCTAACTATGTGGTGGGCTAGTGCTCATTTGGGATTGCCTTTTAGGTTTGACCTTTGAAGATGCGTCAATTGGATGCATGGAGGCCTCTATTGACCTTATTGTACTTAGTTGTTTCATGCTTGCTCCTCCTTCATTTTTTGACTAGGTCCCTTCTTATTTAGGAGTGACTATATTAGGTTCTGGACATGTGGAGAGCTGGCTCTTGTTTGGGGTCCCCGCTTTGGATTCTTCCTTTGAAATTGCATTGTTAAGGCATGTGGCTTGGTGTCACCCAGATTTCACCATGAAATCTGTGACTACCCTATCCGAAAAAATTTCGTACTTTTAAAATAATGGGTAATTTTGTGTTTTTATTTCCTGAAAGTTCTTGTATTGCGTCAAGATAATCCTAAAGAACCATATTAGCTTTTTTCACCAAATACCCAGATGCCCAAAATTGTTTTATTCTGTCGTCAGGATTTATCTGCGGGAAATTTGTATTTAATTATTTTGAGTCCCGTATGAGGCTATTTGCACTTTGTTTTAACTCTATTATGAGCGAATATGTTATTATTCCTATGTGCCAGAAGAGTTTTAACTTGTATTAAGTTTTGGGCTTTATTTGTAACTTTTGACAATTTTTCGTGTTTTTGTGGTGTCCCGTTTCGTTTTCTGTGAAATTTCTCTGGAACAATTCCTTTGCTGGGTAAGCCCGATTTTTGGCCTGGAGAAGCTGGAAAACATATACGCACATTATGACTGGAGTAATTTTCCATCGGAGGTCTGGATCACTACGAAAAAAGTGAAGTCGTGCATGGAAAAGCCCCTGCAGGGATGGGCGCATTTTTGGATAACAAAGGATTTAAGTTGCAATGGGAAAAATAGAAGCCACAGGTAGGGTGGTAATTTTATACCTACCTAGCAGGGTACTTTTTCCCGTGTTATAAAAATCACTTAAGCTGCAGTGAGAAAAATAGAGGCTACAGGCAGGTGGGAATTTTTTACCTGCCTTGCAGGGTAAAAATTCCCATGATAAAATAAAAGGAAAGTGACTTAAGTGAAATCATGGGATTTTAGTGCCTGCCTTGCAGGGTAAATAATCCCATTGTCAAAGTCAAATCACTTAAGTGGATCATGGGATTTTGGTGCCTGCCTTGCAGGGTAAAAAATCCCATTGTGAAAAATTCTTAAAAATAGAATTACATGTGCAAAAAAGTGTGCCCCCTTTGGTGAGAGAATGGCAGCCTTAAATTGATTATTTTAATTAATCTATTCTCTCAAAAAGTGCGCCCAAGCTTGGAGGAAGTCAAAAAGTCAAAGAGGGAATAAAAGAAATGATTTAAAAGCATTAAAATTAATTTATTTAATGGCTTCCCTCTTCCTCTCTAAAAGTGCACCCCATTTAGGAGTTGTTTAATGTTTTTAAAGGCATTAAAACATTAAATTAATTTCTATTTTCAGTGGCTAAGGTTAAAGCACACTATGAAGCTTAAGTGAAGTGATGTGTGAAGGATTAAATTGGATTGATTTAATTTATTGGATGGTTGTCCTTAAACATGTTATTTTTAAAAGAGAAAAGCATGATTTTTAATTAATTAATTGCCTTTAATTGTTAGGGAAATTATTAATTATAGAATTGTGAAGGTTATATAAGCATGGGCAGCCATATGGGTGAATTATTCAAATCACGGGTGAAGAATTGTAGCCAAGTGGAAAAGTGTGCCCCCATTAGAGGAAGGATTTTGCTCAGACAAGGTGACAACAAGGCTAAAAGCTTCTAGATTTGGCACATGCTTTAGAGGAGGTTGATCTTTGTCTGCATAATTGTTTCCACAGGTGTTACAGGAGCTCAGGTGTTGATTGAAAGGGGTCATGCTCTCTTTATGTGTAAATTAAACACCATTTGTTTGGGGCAGCAGGCTTGAAAACTGTAGATTTTTACAATTTAAATTCATTATTCATGCTCTGGTGGCCATTTTTGTCTGAATAAATTACAGGAATTCATTACAAGTGCTTTACAAAAGAAAAGGAGTTTTTATCAATGTCTAACACATTGCAAATATCCTTTGAATCTGAAGAATTGTCCAGATCTGCACCAATATTGAAGAAATTCTGCCAAGTAAGAAGAAAAAGAATTATTCATACAAAGATAGACAAAGCTATGGCGAAAAGAGAAGAAAAAGAAAGCACGATGGAATCATGAATTACTTCTGAACTTGCAGACATAGGAGACAAGGATATAGGCCTGGAACCTCTTGCCAATTTGATAGATAGATCCAGAGCGGGAAAGACTTCACTCATGCATGCGGTCAAAAGCAATGGAATTATCCGAGCTGCAACTTTTCCATGTACAGCCCAATTGCTAGAGTTCATGATGGAGTGTGCTAGATCTTATCATCCTTCATCCAGATCAGTGCGTGATGCTTCAGGAAAGACAATAATTCATTTGGACACAGAGTTCATCAATTATTGTTTGAAGATTCCAGTGCGAAAGGTGGTGACTTCTATTAGCATTCAGGATGCTGACAGTCGACGGGAGAAGCATAGAGTTGATTGCATGAGCATAATGAACCGCTGATTCATGAAGAAGCCTAGATCTCCTTCAAAGTTCCTGAGAACTCTTCCACGGTCCAATTTGGTGCAGGAGGTAGATGATGTCTTCAAATTGCTATGTAGGATGACTAGCGAAGCGAATGCCTACACTTTCCGTACATGGATATATGCTTTCATCAGGACCATTGAAATCAACAAGGTTGATTCCATAATCAATTGGTCAGAAATTATTAGCAACAACATCGGTGAGTAACTTCGAAACGTGAAGCATACTTTCAACTTCAAGATGACTTCATACTTGGTGTATGATGTAGCTTCACAAGGCATCTTTTCCAAGCTGGATAGATGTGGTGTTATTTCCAAGGACCCCATTTTTGAATGATACCCACAGCTTACTGCACCTGCATACGAGAAATACTTCAAAGTGATCAATAATGACTTCTTCTACGATTTCATCTGTAGGCTAGACAAAGACTCTAAGGCCAACAACGTAAGGAAGTATGGGAAGTTGTGTCAAAGATTGGTATTCTATTCATTCAATTTGCAATTTTCACATACCTCAGGGTTACAGGCTTTTCTGGAGAACCAACAAACATGTCTAGGTATCCGAATGATAGATTGATCACCATGGAGCTTAGCAGGTAACTTGTGGAGTTACACAACCTTCAGTCAAAGTTGCACAAGTCTACGGGATTCTTTCCAATCACTGTGGGATATTACAACTGCATTAGCATTCACAGAGCTCGAGGGATGGAAGCGCAAATGTTATCCGAGTATGAGCAAGAGTTCTTCTCTACACGGCTGAACTTCAATCCATTTGTAGTAGCTAGGAAGACAATCTCCCAAGAGTATGCACATGTGCCTTCATTAGAAGATTTCTGGATGAAGTGCAAAAGTGAGTACGAAGTTAGAAAGAGAGATTTCAGCAGGTTGTCAGCAAAGCAAGTGTTCGACTTTGGACTAGTGCGGATACCTGCAGATCTTAAAGATGATGGGAATGTGGTACTTGACACTTACCATGAAATGGGAGGAGATAAATCAAAACTTGAGAATAACATAAGAGGCTACAACATAATTGAAGAAAGGTCGAGAGCTATGCTAGTAAATACTTCAAATTGGTTGCTGACGAAAGGATATTGCCTTGATGAAGCATTGATGAATCAAGTCATGGGAAAATTCGGTGCAGGAGATTCCCTCAAGCGAAAGCACGGAGGAGAAAGTAGCAGGAAAGTCAAGAAGTTGAAAGTGCATAGAAGATCTCAATCCAAGGATAGGATCACTTCTACGACCATGACTTTAACTCCGGTTTCTCCAGTACCCAATGCTTCACCAACTGTTACACCGTAGCAACAGGATGCTTCCATGCCTCCACTGAATCAAGTGACATTCATCTTCTCCCCTCTACCACTTCGTTTAACACATGTTCCAGAGGATACATTGAAGATGCAAATGGTGGAATTTGAAAGGGCTTTGCCCTGGATGACTCAGAAGATGGCAGCCATAACACTATGGAACTTTCTGACAGAGAGGATGCAGAGCGGGAGATGGTAGTGCACTCATCGACTTCTCACTCTCCAAAAAGTAATTTCTCAGAATGGTTAGCTTTGCATTTTGTTCCAGAAGCGAGACTAGAGATGAACTTAAAGGAGCATGACTTGCAGCTACTCCAGGATCTGAGCAGAAGAGATAGAAGGCCTAAAGTTTCTAAAGCAACTTCTAGGTTGATCATCAAGGATTCAGGAGAGAAGTTTACTCAGATATCAATTCCAGCAGAAGGAAAGATAGAGCAAGAGCTCATGGTGGAAGATGTGACAATGACCAAAGTACCCCTCGGTCAAGCCACCACTAAAGGATTGAAGCAGGACACACAGACATTGATGGATGCTTTATTCCTTAGGCTTGATAGTGAAAAGGCGGAAAAAGAAGAGCTTAAGAAGCAAGTATCTCAATTATGTGAGATCATAGCCAAGGTTGCTAAACCTTCCATTCAGCCCATTTCAGAAGGTCAAAGCATACAAGTGTGTCCCACTTTGTGGCCATAAATATTTTAAAATCTGACTAGTAAATAAATAATCAAAAAATACTAAACAAATTTAAAAAATCAAGTAAACTCTGGATGCCCTGCACCTTGGTATTTATAGCCTCTTAAAAATGCATGTTTGGTCATTTTATATGTGTTTGGTCATGTTTTGGTTGTCAGACATAGTTTGCTGAAAGTACAAAAACTACAAAAAAATGGGACACAGTTATATGCTTTGACCATCGAAGATACTTCTACTTCTAGGTGAGTGATCATCTTATGCAGGAAATGGAAGATGCAAGCAATCAAGTAAAGGCCATTGATGAATGGAAGGATTTGATTATTCTTCAAGCTTCTGTACAACTTGAGGAAGTGCCAGCCCGCCTAAAGGTTATGAACGATGCAGTAAATCAACTAAAGCAACTGATGGCAAACATAGAAGGCATGAATACAGTTGCAGAGAGTAACCTGAGCATTTTGGCCGAGATCAACAAGCTGCCGGGAGATGTATTGATTGCGGAACAGATTGTACTGGATGGATCAGTCGATAAGGGGAAGCAAGTACAGTTTGCAGTATCATTCCATTTGGATATCTATAGAGTTTTCCTGAAGAGGATGTAGGCACTTGAGAGTAGAACATCAGATTTACCAGACAGTGTCATTTCTTTCACTGAAGAGATAATGGATGGGAATGTCACTTCATACGTGTGGATCGTCTCAACTAAGGTGCCTAATTCCATGAAAGGTTCTCTTCTGATGGTACAAAAGAGAATTGATAAAGCTACCAAGCCTTTCATGATGAATTCTATTAGTAGACTGGTGGCGCTACAGGCAGACATTGCGAGGTTTACGCTGAGTTTGGAAGATGTGGAAGCGTGCATCAAAGTGTTGAATGAAGGATTGCTACAATTCAGAACAGAGAAAGAAGCAGTGGGTAAAATAGATGGAGGGATGTTGAATTACATGTTCAATAAGTATATCTGATATCAGAACAAGAAGAAGACATAAATGTTACAACTGGCATGACTTCTTATATTTCTTTCTTCTTCTATTTTCTATGTTCCCGGATGAAATTGTAAAACTTATAAGTTATTGTTTTTGCAACCATTACTTAAAGTCATGTGGAACCATTCTATTAGTTAAGTGATACATATGTCACTTAAGGAGAAGATAGTTGAGGATGATTGCCAAATGTCATCATTACTTGTTGTTTATGTTTCATTTCAGTTTGAGTTTTCCATTTGTACTTTCCCTCCTACATTCTATAAGTAGGAGAAGAACCTTCGGGTTAATCATCGATCAGAATTTATAAGAAGCAATCTTGTGTTCTAGACTTTGTGCTGAACCCCTGAGAGAAACTTGGAGCAAAGGAATACAAAGGAGCAGGTCTCCGGAGAACTTTGTGTCATGGTGTACTTTGTTTCTTGATTTTAAATCTTAGATCTCTTAGTAAACTTTGTGTTATTATAGATCTGGATCTAGTGATGCCTTTGTTTTATAATTCGGTGTGTTCATATCTATTAAGTTTCTTCTATGTACATGCAATTAGCTCTGCTATCTACTAATTGGGATGCACATCTTCCCTATTTCTTGTCTGTAATTCCTTTACTCCCTTCTTCTATAATTTTCCTTTCTTAAACAGCTGCTTACTTGCTGCAGAACTTCTTAGTTATGGTTCATGAACTAAGTGGTTAAAGTAAAACCCCTGATAGGTAATAACACATTTTTATTGAAAAATATGACACAGGAGCCTCACCGGTTAAATGATGGAGATTTATCTCATGACTGCCTAGGTTTGATGCTATGTAGAAAATCTAGCCAACAGTTTTTCGTGACTATGCTGAGGAAACAACTGTCTTTACAGATCAAGGTTTATCTATTGAATATCAGAGTATTTTCCACACAAATCTCAGCTTGGTTGAACGTCCATTCACCCGATCCATGAAGGCACAAGGAAGGACTGATCATTTCTTCTTACTGTAGGAGCAATTCAATTTCAATCATCCTCCTCAAGTTAGAAGTCACAGATCAAGTCTCTCACCAGGAAGGAGAGTGCACATCCATCCAGATTCGGATCGTATTCAGTATAATCTGGTGGCTGGAATTATCCATCAAGTCTATCAAGTCTACACAAGGAGGAGACATGCTCAAGTTAACATGGTGCACCAGATTGTAACTGTTCCATGGGGAGCAGCTTTTGGACCTCTCAACTTGGCTCCGCCTATGCATGAACTGCCAAAGGGATCCAGAAAGAATTTTCCAAAATTATTTGGAGATGGAAAGAAAAACCCAGATGATCATTTGGCGTCCTTCTTCATATCCTGTGGTGTGCTTGCAATAGAGCATGAAGATGTCTCAGTCAGGCTCTTCATTGAGACTCTACATGACTTGGAAGGAGAATGGTTCTATCAGCTAGCTCCTAGCACCATAACCAACTGGGTGACTATGCGTGAGCAATTCCTGAAAAGATTCAAGCTTGTAAAGGATGCTAGCATGTTTATCACTCAACTAACGCAGTTGAAGAAAGATCCAAATGAGAACATGTAGGACTTTATTGCAAGGTTCCAAAGGATTTTGTATAAAATCCCAACTTCTGCTGCATTGAGCGACGAAAATTAAAAGACATTTTTTATAAACACTCTATTGCCTGAAGTTGGATATCAACTAAGAAGGGAAAGACCGGTAAATCTGCTTGAAGCACAACATGCTGTCGTGGAGGTTGAGGACGACTTGATCATGGCTGGAACACTCAAACAACCATCTCATAAAGGTGATGGCGTTTCTTCTAGTACTTCAGATCCTTTGTTGCAGAAATTGGCTAATGACATGCTGCAGATCAAGAAGCAGGGAATGCAACCCCCTCAAGATTAGCACCTACCTGGACCTTCAATGGTCAAAATCAAAATCAAAATCAAAATCGAAACAGACTTGTTGCTGCACCACAATAGTTGGCAATAGAAGTTGCTCCAAGGAATAACTTGGAAACTAATGAAGAGGATCTCAATATTGATGAATCATTCGATGATGAAGACTTATAGATCCTGCTGGCGACTTCAATATTGGTTACCTGGACTACGAATCTGATGATGGATATTATGAATCTTTTGAAGATTCTAATGGTCACACTTTTGCAATGTTTACAAGGTCTCAAACACGCCAAAATGCCAAAGCATCCACATGCGACCGAAGAGAAGGAGAAGATCCTAGCCCGGATGTTACTATCTTGAAAAGAGGTAGCACTCTTCCTTCTTCATTAGCGCCTAAGGATAAATATTCAAATTCTTTCAATTCGTAGCAAATAGCCAACACACGCCCTACTGAATTAAGTCAAGATTTTGACATAATTGATCACATTAAGAGGAACAAGGTCCAAATGTCAGAAGCTGAGTATTTGAGAGCATTTCTTGATCAGCTAAATAGATTGGTCAAATATGTGCAAAGTAATGGTCCCAGCCCAACAAATAACACTTCACGGGGTATCTTGTCAAATCCAAAGAATACTCCTCCTACAAATAATGTAGTGGAATGTTCTTCTCCTTCTACCCCTTCTCCTGCTACATCAGAAAGGATCAAGCCATTCTATGTATCTTTGCTTATCAATGGATACAAACTGAGCAATTGCATTTTGGATTCTGGAGCTTCTGATAATGTAATGCCTACCAAAGTTGTTGATGCCTTGGGTTTCACGTTGACAAAAACCATCGGAAGATGTTATTAGATGGAAAGACAAGTCCCTCTTGTGGGGAAAATCAAAGATGCACAGGCAGTACTTGCTTCTTTTCCAGATAAAAGACTAAAAATGATTATCCTGGTAGCAGACATTCCAGTCTCTCATGGCATGTTGTTGAGTAGAAATTTTTACAAAGAGCTAGGTGGAGAAGTCAAGATGGATTGGTCTTATGCGCACATACCAATCAAAGGAGTAAATCAGAAGCTGGAACCTGAGAAGAAATCTAAGTACACAGTATCAAATTCTTAGGATCCTAGATCTCAGATCTTGTTCTAGGAATCGGATCACGGAGTCTATAATCTAGAAATGAATAAAGAAGAAATTCAACCGGTGATTCAAGAATCACATCAAATTGATAACAAGATTTGGACTCTGGAATTTGATGGTAGCTGCTATTCATTTGGATCCGATGTAGGCATTGTTCTTATCTCTCCTGAAGGGAAGGTGCATGCACACTCCTTCAAATTGATGTTCGAAAATACTAACAATACGGCTGAGTATGAAGCGTTGTTGTTAGGCATGGAGCAAGCAAGAACAATGGGAATCAAATTATTACACACAAGGGGAGATGCTGAGCTCATTGTGAAGCAGATAAGAGGCCTCTGTCAAAAAAGACAAACTGTGACACTATAGAGATCGGGTCTACTCTGCTATCCTGTATTTTTCAGCTTTCTCAGTATCTTACATTCCGAGAGAACAAAATTCAAGAGCTGATTCACTTGCAGTAACTACAGCCTTGTTCAATCCGGATCAGCCTCCTACATTCTTTAGACAGGGGGACTACAAGGTGGAGATGGTCTTTTGCCCAAAGGTTCCTGACAATTTTCAGCAATGGCAAGTTTTCAATGATGACACACAGATTGCTACATTCCTCCAACAGAAAGACAACTTTGAAGAAATCTACTACGAGGGAAGCAATTCACCTCCTAGGAAAACTATTGTCAGAGAAATGGATGTGGACATCTCAGGAAGTCAGGAGATTATCCAACTAAAAGGAAATAAAATTCCCAAAGGTTTAGTATCTCTTGAGGAAATGTTTGATAAGCATGATCAAATGCTTAAGAAAAATGAAGAAAATGAGGAAGGTGATTCCTCCGACACACAATTACTAAATTTGGGAGCTGGCAATGATCCCAAATTAGTGTTGCTCAGAGGCTAAAAAAGAAGCTTTTACTAAGCTTCTTAAGAAATACATGGATGTTTTTGCTTTGTCCTACCAGGATCTAAAAACATATCAGCCTACAGAATTTCAACACTACATCCCACTTAAACCAGAACAGAAGCCTTTCAAGTAGAAGCTGCGGTGGCACAACCCTACCATTTCAGGAACCATCTTTTCAGAAATCTGGAAGTTGTTAGATGCAAAGATCATCTATCCTATACATCATTCAGAGTGGTTGGCCAACATAGTCCCTGTAAGAAAGAAGAGCGGTGAGATTAGGCTGTGTGTGGATCTGCAACCTTAATCAAGCTTCACTGAAAGACAACTACCCCATACCCATCATGGATCACACCCTATAGGTGGTTACTGGATCTGAGATGCTCTCCATGCTTGATGGCTTCTCAGGCTACAATCAAGTTAAGGTGGCCGAAGAAGATAGATACAAAACGGCGTTCATCACACCTTGGGGAACCTTCACATACCAGAAAATGTCATTCAGCCTGATTAATGCTGGTGCTACATTTCAACGAGCTATGGATCTAGCCTTTTCTCATCTCAAAGATATAAGCATAGTGGTGTATCTGGACGATCTGACAGTCTTTTCCAAAGATAGAAGTGCACACATTTCAAACTTGGAAGAGGTTTTCATACAGTGTCGCAAGCATGGTGTTTCTTTGAATCCCAAGAAATCCATCTTTGCTATAACGGAAGGGAAACTACTAGGGCACATTGTTTCCAAGGAAGGAACAAAATAGATCCAGAGCATTTCAAATCCATTCATACATTACATTTTCCCACATCCAAAAAAGGAGTTCACTCTTTCTTTGGAAAAGTTAATTTTCTCAGGAGATTCATTCCTAAATTTGCTGAGCTAATCCGTCATATTTCAAATATGATGAAGAAGATACAAGATTTTAAATGGAGAAACAAAGGGAAGGAAGCTTTTGAGAAAATTAAAGAGGCCTATCAAAAGCTCCAGTCTTGGTTTCACCTGACTTCAGTAAAGAATTTATTCTTTACTGTTATTCCTCTGAACACGCCATGTCAGCAATACTGATGCAGAAAAATCAAGAGGATGCAGAAGCTCCTATTGCTTTCATGAGTACGCCTCTTAAAGACTATGAGTTGAAATACACCCCCATGGAAAAGCATGCATATGCAGTGGTGAAGTTGTGTAAAGCATTCATGTATAATATTCTTTCCTCACACACTGTGGTTTTGGTTCCAGATACTACAATTAAATCTATCCTTACTTAGCAAGAGTTAGGATTGTTGAGAGGCACGTGGATGACAAAGGTTCAAGAATATGACCTGGATATTTAACCAGCAAAGCTGGTTCGAGGAAGAGGTCTATGTGAATTAATGACAGAGATGAAAACATCAGTGCCAGAAGTGGATCAAGATGAGATAGATGGAGATTTACATGTAGTACTTTTTTATAGATCTGGTAGAAGAGTGGTACAGTAACATTGCTTACTTTCTAACATATGGAGAATTCCCAGATCAACTTTCCAGAAAAGAGAAACGAACCATCAAACTGAAATCCAAAGATTTCATTCTTTGGTATAATGGTTTGTACAAGAGGGGAATTGATGGCGTATTTCTCAGATGCATTAACAAAGCTCAACAAGATCAACTACTTCAACAGTTTCATGACATGGCTTGCAGTGGTCATTTCTCAGCCCGAGTCACTACACACAAGATCCTCAAAGCAAGGTATTACTGGCCCACCCTTTTTCAAGATACTGCAGAATGGGAAACTAAGTGTCAAGCATGCTAACATTTTGTTGGGCGTGTGAAATTGCCTGCATTACCTCTAAAACCCTTTGTGATTGAAGAACCTTTCCGACAGTGGGGAATGGATTTTATTGGAATGCTTAACCCGGTTTCCAGTGCCGGCCACCATAACATCCTAACAGCTGCTGATTATTTCAGTAAGTGGGTAGAAGCTATTCCTGTTAAGAATGTCACTTCCGCCAAGGTGTGTAAATTTATAAAAGAAAATATTATTGTCAGGTTTGGCGTGCCAGCAAAATTGTAGTAGACAACGCTCTGAATCTTTCTTCTAAGGAGTTGGTGGAATTCTGCTACACTTATGGGATCCAGCTGGTTCATTCCTCAAATTACTATCCACAAGGGAATGGTCACGCTGAATCTAGTGATAAAAACTTGGTAACTATCATGCGCAAGCTTGTAACGGAAAATCAAAGGACTTGGCATAAAAATTTGTTTGATGCATTATGGTCCGATAGGATCACACCAAAAAGGGAAATAGGCATGTCCCCATTTCAGCTATTGTACAGTAGAGACACGGAGCTGCCTCTTACCTTGGAACTACCTGCCCTACAACTTTCTAAGACACTGGAGGATTCCACTTTCGCGAATGCTATTGATAGAAGAATTATGTACCTGGCTAAATTGAGAGAAGTACAAACTCTGAAAGTTGTAGATAGGTTGATAGAGCATCAACGTAAGGTGAAAGTCATCTTTGACAAAAAGGCCAGGGAAAGAAATTTTGAAGTCAATGACTGGGTTCTTCTATGGGACAAAAGAATAGAAACAAAAGGCATGCATGGAAAGTTCAATTCACTATGGAAAGGGCCTTTTATGATTAAAAGGATCACCAGAGAAGATAGCTTCATTCTTGCTCATCAAGATGGAACTGAATTTCCATTTTATTTCAATGGGAAACACTTGAAGTTGTTCCGGACATGAGAAGTAGGTTAAAACCTATATGTACATAAATAAATCTTTGTTTGTTTTTCCTTGTTTTGTCTTTTTTTGGTGTTGTGTTGTGTTATGTTTGTTTTCCTGACACCGTGCCCAAAGGACAAGATATGAAACCAAAGATGCTGGGATCTCATCTTTTCCCTTTGTCATTCTAACAGAGAAAAATATGTCCACATACGGAGTTGACTAGTGTCACCCAGATTTCACCCTGAAATTTGCGACTACCCTATCCGAAAAAATTTCATACTTTTAAAATAATGGGTAGTTTTGTGTTTTTACTGCCTGAAATTTCTTGTATTACGTCAAGATAATCCTAAAGAGTCATATTAGCCTTTTTCGCCAAATACCCAGATGCCCAAAATTGTTTTATTTTGTTGTCAAGATTTGTCTGCGGGAAATTTGTATTTAATTATTTTGAGCCCCATATGAGGCTATTTGCGTTCTGTTTTAACTCTATTATGAGTGAATATTTTATTATTCCTATGTGCCATAAGGTTTTTAACTTGTATTAAGTTTTGGGCATTATTTGTAACTTTTGGCAATTTTTCGTGTTTTTGTGGTGTCCCGTTTTGTTTTCTACGAAATTTCTTTGGAACCATTCCTTTGCCGAGTAAGCCTGATTTTTGTCCTAGAGTATCTGGAAAACATATATGAACATTATGACTGGAGGAAGTCACCATCGGAGGTCTGGATCACCGGGAAAAAGTGAAGTCGTTCACGAAAAAGCCCCTGCGGGGATGGGCGCATTTTTGGAAAACAAAGGATTTAATCTGCAATGGAAAAAATAGAAGCCGCAGGTAGGGTGGGAATTTTATAACTACCTAGCAGGGTACTTTTTCCCATGTTATAAAAATCACTTAAACTGAAGTGGGAAAAATAGAGGCTGTAGGCATGTGGGAATTTATTGCCTGCCTTACAGGGTAAAAATTCCCATGATAAAATAAAAGGAAAGTGACTTAAGTGAAATCATGGGATTTTAGTGCTTGCCTTGCAGGGTAAATAATCCCATTGTCAAAGTCAAATCACTTAAGTGGGTCATGGGATTTTGGTGCCTGCCTTGTAGGGTAAAGAATCCCACTGTGAAAAATTCTTAAAAATAGAATTACATGTGCAAAAAAGTGCGTCCCCCTTTGGTGAGAGAATGGAAGCCTTAAATTGATTATTTTAATTAATCTATTCTCTCAAAAAGTGTGGCCAAGCTTGGAGGAAGTCAAAAAGTCAAAGAGGGAATAAAAGAAAGGATTTAAAAGCATTAAAATTAATTTATTTAATGGCTGCCCTCTTCCTCTCAAAAAGTGCACCCCATTTAGGAGTTTAATGTTTTTAAAGGCATTAAAACATTAAATTAATTTCTATTTTCAGTGGCTAAGGTTAAAGCACACTGTGAAGCTTAAGTGAAGTGATGTGTGAAGGATTAAATTGGATTGATTTAATTTATTGGATGGTTGTCTTTAAACATGCTATTTTTAAAAGAGAAAAGCATGATTTTTAATTAATTAATTGCCTTTAATTATTAGGGCAATTATTAATTATAGAATTGTGAAGGTTATATAAGCATGGGCAGACATATGGGTGAATTATTCAAATCACAGGTGAATAATTACAGCCAAGTGGAAAATTGCGCCCCCATTAGAGGAAGGATTTTTCTCTGACAAGGTGACAACAAGGCTAAAAGCTTCCAAATTTGGCGCATGCTTTCGAGGAGGTTGATATTTGTCTACATAATTGTTTCCACATGTGTTACAGGAGCTCAGGTGTTGATTGAAAGGGTTCATGCTCTCTTTATGTGCAAATTAAACACCATTTGTTTGGGGCAGCAGGCTTGAAAAGTGTAGATTTTTACAATTTAAATTCACTATTCATGCTCCGTGGCCATTTTTGTCTGAATAAATTGAAGGAATTCATTACAGGTGCTTTACAAAAGAAAAGGAGTTTTTATCAATGTCCAACACATTGTAAATATCCTCTGAATCTAAAGAATTATCTAGATCTACACCAGTATTAAAGAAATCCGGCCAAGTAAGAAGAAAAAGAATTATTCAGACAAAGATAGAAAAAGCTATGGTATAAAGAGATGAAAAATAAAGCACGATGGAGTCATCCATTGCTTCCAAACTTGTAGACATAGGAGACATAGATCTAGACCTGGAACCTCTTGTCAATTTGATAGATAGATCCAGAGTGGGAAAGACTTCACTCATGTGTGTGGTCAAAAGTAGTTGAATTATCCAAGTTGCAGCTTTTCCATCTATAGCCCAATTGCCAGAGTTCATGATGGAGTGTGCTAGATCTTATCATCCTTCATCCAGATTAGTATGTGATGCTTCGGGAAAGAAAATAATTCGTTTGGATGTAGAGTTCATCAATTATTGTTTGAAGATTCCAGTACAAAAGGTGGTGACTTCTATTAGCATTCAAGATGCTGATAGTAGGTGGGAGAAACATAGAGCTAATTGCGTGAGCATAATGAATAGCTGATTCATGAAGAAGCCTAGATCTCCTTCAAAGTTCCCGAGAACTCTTCTGTGGTCCAATTTGGTGCGGGAGGTAGATGATGTCGTCAAATTGCTATGCATGATGAATGGAAAAGTGAATACCTACACTTTCGGTACATGGATGTATGCTTTCATCAGGACCATTGAAATCAACAAGGTTGATTCCATAATCAATTGGTTGAAAATTATTAGCAAAAACATCGGTGAGCAACTCCGGAACGTGAAGCGTACTTTCAACTTCAAGATGACTTCATACTTGGTCTATGCTGCAGCTTCAAAGGGCGTCTTTTCCAAGCTGGATAGATGTGGTGTTCTTTCCAAGGGACCCCATTTTTGAATGCTACCCACAAGCTTACTACACCTGCATGCGAGAAATACTTCAAAGTGATCAACGATGACTTCTTCTGTGATTTCATCTGTAGGCTAGACAAATACTTGAAGGCACAAAAGGGTAAGCAAGGAAGTATGGGAAGTTGTGTCAAAGATTGGTATTCTATTCATTCAATTTGCAATTTTCACATACCTCAGGGTTACAGGCTTTTCTGGAGAACCAACAAAGATGCCCAGGTATCTGAATTATAGATTGATCGCCATCGAGCTGAGTAGGAAGCTTGTGGAGTTACACGACCTTCAGTCAAAGTAGCAAAAGTCTACGGGATTCTTTCCAATCACTCTGGGATATTACAGATGCATTAGCATTCACAAAGCTTGAGGGATGGAAGCGCAAATGTTATCCGAGTATGAGCAAGAGTTCTTCCCTGCACGGCTGAACTTCGATCCATTTGGAGTATCTAGGAAGGACAATCTCCCAGGAGTACGCACATGTGCCTTCATTAGAAGATTTCTGGATGAAGTGCAAAAGTGAGTACGAGGTTAGAAAGAGAGATTTCAGCAGGCTGTTAGCAAAGCAAGTGTTTCGAATTTGGACTAGCACGAATACCTGCGGATCTTAAAGATGATGGGGAATGTGGTACTTGACACTTACCATCAAATGGAAGGAGATAAATCCATACTGCAGAATAACATAGGAGGCTGCAACACAATTGAAGAAAGGTCGAGAGCTGTGTTGGTAAATACTTCAAACTGGTTGCTGATGAAATGATATTGCCTTGATGAAGCATTGATGAATCAAGTCACAGGAAAATTCGGCACAGGAGATTCCCTCAAGAGAAAGCACGGAGGAGAAAGTAGCAGGAAATTTGAGAAGTTGAAAGTGCATCGAAGATCTCAATCTAAGGAGAGGATCACTTCTACGACCATGACTTTAACTCCGGTTTCTCCAGTACCTAATGCTTCACCAACTATTACACCGCAGCAGCAGGATGCTCTCCATACCCTCCCACTGAATCCAGCGACATTCATCTTCTCCCCCTCAGCCACTTCGTTCAGTGCTTGTTCCAGAGGATACGTTGAAGCTGTAGATGGTGGAATTTGAAAGGGCTTTGTCCTTGGATGACTCTAAAAGATGGCAGCCCATAACACTGTGGCAATTTCTGACAGAGAGGATGCAGAGCGGGAGATGGTAGTGCACTCAGCGGACTTCTCACTCTCTGAGAAGTAATTTCTCAGAATGGTTAGCTTTGCACTTTGTTCCAGAAGCGAGAATGGAGATGAACTTAGAGGAGCATGACTTGCAGCTACTCTAGGATCAGAATAGAAGAGACCAAAAGGCCTAAAGTTGCTAAAGCAACTTCTAGGTTAATCATCAAGGATTCAGTAGAGAAGTTTCCTGAGATATCAATTCTGGCAGAAGGAAAGATAGAGGAGGAGCTCACGGCAGAAGATGTGGACAGTGACCAAAGTACCCCCTCAGTCAAAGCCACCACCTAAAGGATTGAAAGCAGGACACACAGACATTGATAGATCCTTTATTCCTTAGGCTTGATAGTGAAAAGGTGGAAAAAGAAGAGTTGCAGAAGTAAATATCTCAATTATGTGAAATCATAGCCAAGGTTGCTAAACCTTCCATTCAGCCCATTTCAGAGCAGGTGAGTGATCATCTTATGCAGGAAATGGAAGATGCAAGCAATCAAGTAAAGGCCATTGACGAATGGAAGGATTTTATTATTTTTCAAGCTTTTGTACAACTTGGGGAAGTGCCCAGCCCACCTTAAAGGTTATGAATGATGCAGCAAATCAACTAAAGAAATTTATGGAAAATATAGAAGGCATGAATACAGTTGCAGAGAGTAACCTGAGTATTTTGGCCGAGATCAACAAACTTCCGGGAGATGTATTGATTGCGAAACATATTGTACCGAACGGATCAGTCACGAAGGGGAAGCAGATAGAGTTTGCAGTATCTTTTTTGTTTGGAGATCTACAGAGTTTTGCTGAAGAGGATGCAGGCACTTGAGAGTAGAAACATCAGATTTACCAGATAGTGTCATTTCTTTCACTGAAGAGATAATGGACAGGAATGTCACTTAATACGTGCGGATCGTCTCAACTAAGGTGCCTAATTCCTTGGAAGGTTCTCTTCTGATGGTACAAAAGAGAATTGATAAAGCTACCAAGCCTTTCATGATGAAATTCTATCAGTAGACTGGTGGCGCTGCAGGCATACATTTTGCAAGGTTTGGGCCTAGTTTGGAATATGTAGAAGCGTTTATCAAAGTGTTGAATGAAGGGTTGCTTGCAATTTAGGATAGAGAAAGAAGGCAGTGGCTAAAACAAATGGAGGGATGCTGAATTTACATGTTCGACAAGTATATCCAATATCAGAACAAGAAGAAGACATAAATGTTACAGTCTGGCATGACTTCTTCTATTTCTTTCTTCTTCTATTTTCTATGTTCCCCGATGAAATTTTAAAACTTCTAAGTTATTGGTTTTGCAAACCATTACTTAAATTCATGTGGAACCATTCTATTAGTTAAGTGATACATGTGTCACTTAAGGAGAAGATAGTTGAGGATGATTGCCAAATGTCATCATTACTTGTTGTTTATGTTTCATTTCAGTTTGAGTTTTTCCATTTTTACTTTCCCTCCTACATTCTATAAGTAGGAGAAGAACCTCTCAAGTTAATCATCGATCAAAATTTGTAAGCAGCAAATCTTGTGTTCTAGACTTTGTGTTGAACCCCTGAGAGCAACTTTGAGCAAAGGAATACAAAGGAGCAGGTTTCCGGAGAAATTTGTGTCACGGTGTACTTTGTTTCTTGCTTTTAATCTTATATCTCTTAGTACACACTTTTTGTTATTATAGATCTAGATCTAGAGTTGGCCTTTGTTTTATAATTTATGTGTGTTCATATCTATTAAGTTTCTTCTATGTGCATGAAATTAGCTCTGTTGTCTACTAATTGGGATGCACATCTTCCCTATTTCTTCTTTGTAATTCCTTTACTTCCTTTCTTCTATTATTTTCCTTTCTTAAACCAGTTGTTTACTTGTTGCATAACTTCTTAGTTATGGTTCATGAACTGAGTAATTAAAGTAAAACCCCTGATAGGTAATAACACATTTTTATTGAAAAATTTGACAGGGGAGCCTCACCGGTTTAAATGAGGGAGATTTATCTCATGACTGCCTAGGTTTGATGCTATGCAAAAAAATCTAGCCAATAAATTTTGGCGACTCCTCTAGGGAAACAACTGTCTTTGCAGAACAAGGTTTATCTATTGAAGATCAGAGTGTTTTTCAACACAAATCTCAACCTGGCTGAACATCCATTCACTCCGATCCGTGAAGGCGCAAGGAAGGGACTGATCATTTCTTCCGACTGCAGGAGCAATTCAATTTCTATCATCCTCCTCAAGTTAGAAGCTACAAATCTAGTCTCTCACCAAGAAGGAGAGTGCACATCCATCTAGATCCGGATCGTATTCAGCATAATCCGGTGGCTAGAATTGATCCATCAAGTCTATCAAGTCTACACAAGGAGAAGACGTGCTAAAGTTAACATGGCGCACTTGATTGTACCTGTTCCATGGGGAGCAGCTTTTGGACCTCTCAACTTGGCTCCGCCTATGCATGAACTGCCAAAGGGATCCAGAAAGAATTTTCCAAAATTCTTTGGAGATGGAAAGCAAAACCCAGATGATCATTTGGTGTCTTCTTCATATCCTATGGTGTGCTTGCAGTAGAGCATGAATATGTCTCAGTCAGGCTCTTCATTGAGGCTCTACATGACTTGGTGGGAGAATGGTTCTATCGGCTAGCTCCTGACACCATAACCAACTGGGAAACTATGCATGAGTAATTCTTGAAAAGATTCAAGCCTATAGAGGATGCTCAGCACGTTGATCACTCAACTACCGCAGTTGAAGAAAGAGCCAAACGAGAACATGCGGGACTTTATTGCAAGGTTCCAAAGGGATTTTGTATAAAATCCCCACTTCTGCTACATTGAGCAACGAAAAATCAAAAGATGTTTTTTATAAATGATCTAGTGCCTGAAGTTGGATATCAGCTAAGAATGGAAAGACCGGTAAAATCTGCTTGAAGCACAAAATTTTGCCGTGGAGGTTGAGGACGACTTGATCATGGCTGGAAAACTCAAACAACCATCTCACAAAAGGTGATGGCACTTCTTCTAGTACTTCAGATCCTTTGTTGCAGAAATTAGCTAATGACATGCTACAGATCAAGAAGTCAGATCTCTCAAGTAGGGAATGCAACCACCCTCAAGAATAGCTCCTACCCAGACCTTTAATGGTCAAAATCAAAATCAAAATCGAAACAGACTTGTTGTTGCACCACAATGGTTGGCAATAGAAGCTGCTCCAAGGAATAACTTGGAAACTAATGAAGAGGATCTCGGCATTGATGAATCATTCGATGATGAAGACTTTATAGATCCCGCTGGCGACTCCAATATTGGTTACCTGGACCTACGAATCTGATGATGGCTATTATGAATCTTTTGAATATTCTAATGGTCACACTTTTGCGGTGTTTACTAAGGTCCTCAAATGTGCCAAAATTCCAAAACATCCAAAAGCGGCCGAAAATAGAGAGAAGATCCTGGCCTGGATGTTACTATCTTGAAAAGAGGTGGCACTCTTCCTTCTTCATTAGCGCCTAAGGATAAATATTCAAATTCTTTCAATTCGCAGCAAAGAGCCAACGCACACCCTGCTAAAGCAATTCAAGCTTTCGACATAACTGAATCACATTAAGAGGAACAAGGTCCAAATGTCAGAAGCTGAGTATTTGAGAGCATTTCGCATGATCAGCTGAATAGATTGGTCAAATATGTGCAAAGTAATGGTCCCAGCCCAACAAGTAACACTTCACGGGGTATCTTTTTCCAAATCCAAAGAATACTCCTCCTACAAATAATGCGGTGGAAAGTTCTTCTCCTTCTACCCCCTTCTCCTGCTACATCAGAAAGGATCGAGCCATTCTATGTATCTTTGCTTATCAATGGACACAAACTGAGCAATTGCATTTTGGATTCTGGAGCTTCTGATAATGTAATTCCTGCTAAATTTTCTGATGCCTTGGGTCTCAAGTTGACAAAAACCATCGGAAGATGTTATTCAATGGATAGGCAAGTCCCTCTTATGGGGAAAATCAATTTTTAGGGAGAATTACCTATTGACCTCTTGGGAGTGAATCTATCTACTCAAAGAGCTGATTTTATTTTTTTGTACCAAGTTCTCTAATTCTCATCAAGATATTTTTTCATGATTCTCAGCAAATTATTGTTCGTGGACTCTGCTTGGCCATCACCTTGAGGGTAATAGTTTGAAGAGGTGCTGAGATACACCCCATTCTTGACAGCCCATTCAGTGATCTTTGTGCCAAGAAATGCCAATGCATTTTCTGATATGATAGTAGCAGGGGGTACCAAACCTTATGACTATGACTTCATAGAAATCCAAGATGTTGGATTCGTTTGCCTTGTTAAGTGCCATTACTTCAATCCACTTGGTGAAATAGTCAATCACTGTGAGTATCCACTTGTGGCCCTAATTTGAATTTTGGTTGATCACTCCAATTAAGTCTAATCCTCATTGCATGAATGGTTGATTTACCAAAATTGGGTGAAGAGGCACGGCTTCTAACAATTCTTTTCCTATGAAGAAAACACACTTCTTGCACTTCTTTATCCATCAGTAGAAATCCCTAAACACCATAGGCCAATAGTAACTAGCCCTCATAATTTTGAGTGTTGTTACCTATGGAGTAAAGCTACCTCCAGCTTCTCCATCATGGAAATCATGCAACATCCTCTCAATGTGGCTTGTTCTAATGCACCTCAATAGAACATTGTTTATGTCCCTTTTGAACAAAACACCACCAATAAGCACATATGGGATGGCTTGTAACCTAAAGTATCTCCTCTTTGCTTTATTCCATTCTAGAGGGCACAAACCTATTTGGATATAATGCACTAAGGCTTGATTCCAACATGAAATGGGTGCATCGTTAGCTGGCTGCTCTAAATCGTTCTGCAGTAGCAGGACAACCTCTTCTTCATCTACTGACTCATCTTTTTGTTTAGATGCAAGATTCTCACATAGACCTTTTCCACCAACCAATTTGGTAACTTTAATTTCAATATCATACTACATTACATGAGTGATCCAACCTACTCTCCTCTTGTGCAAGTCTTTGTTTAGGAGAAATTCCTTAACACCATCATGAGACACCATCAATTGGATATTTTTGTTCGACACCAAGTGTCTGAACTTCTTCAAACTCCTAATGACGGCAAGGACATGCTTTTTAATAAAAGAGTACTTTACCCCGTAATATTCCAATCTTTGACTAAAGAAGGCTATGGGTTGTTCTGAACGTTCCTTATTCAGCTGAGCCAAAATAGTTGATATTGTGTCTGACCCTCCAACAGCATACAGTACAAAGTCCTTTGAAAAGTCTAGATTAATAAGATTGGGGGACCAATATATTATGAGCTTGTTGGCCTCAAAACTCTCCTTGCCTTCTAATGTCCATTTTAATGCAAGACACTTCTTAAGCATCATCATTAAAGGCTTTATAAGAGTGGAAAAATCAAGCACAAACCTACAGACAAAGTTTATCCTTCCTAAAAATCTTTGGAGGGATTTCTTGTGATGTGGTAGTGGTAGTGTTTCAAGGGCTTCAAATCTTTCAGGGTCAATTGTCAACCCTTCTCTTGAGACAATGTGGCCTAACAACTTTCCCTCATTTTCCAGAAACACACATTTATTTGGATTCAATGACACTCTCAAATTTCTACACCTTTGAAATACTTTCCTGAGGTGAAAGAGGTGGTCTTATGTGTTCTTTGAGAAGAAACTGATTTCGTCTAGATATACCAATGCCATCTTCTTGATCAAGCCCTTGAACGCCATATACATAGCTTGTTGAAATGTTGCTCTGGCATTAGATAATCCAAATGGCATCTTCTTGTAAGCATATGTGCCCCATTTTTTGGTGAAGGCCGTTTTGTACTAATCTTCCTCTTTCACCATTATCTGATTATGGCCCGAGTATCCATCTAACAACGAAAACCTTTCGGAGCTAGGTACAACATGCAATATTTGTTCCATTGATGGAAGTGTATAATGATCTTTAAGTGATGCTTTATTCAAATCACAAAATTCCACACACAATCTTATTTCTCTGTTTCTTTTCCTCATAGGAACCAAGTTTGCAAACCAACATAATGTTGGATAGGAAAGATGATGTTGGCCTCAATTAGCTTGTTCAACTCTTTCCTCATGACAGGTTCAATGTGAGGGTTTACTGGGCTTTGCTTCTATCTGAAAGGCTTAGATCCTGGATCTAGCTCGATAGTGTGTTGTGCCAACCTTGGGTTGAAACCTCTTAAATCCTTTTAAGTCCAAGAAAATACATCTAGGAATTCTTGACAAATTTGAATGAATTAAGATTTTTCTTGTTGAGTACTTACCTTGGCAATTCAGAACATTCTACCTTCTTCTATAGAAATGGGCTCTGAATCTTCACCCTTTACCTAAATATTTGCTTTATCCGTCTAGAATTGATCATTTGGGTTGAATATTGACTCAAAAGTTACAAGAACCTTTGGTAATTTGTTGGTTCTCAGTTGTGCCACTTGGTCACCATAACATTGTTCCAACTTGTCTTGGGTTCTAGCGAAGAACTCAACTTCTTCTTATAGAAAATTGATGATTTTTTGATCACTTTTGAGGACTTGCCAACTTGTATTTTTATCTGGAATAGCTGGTCTCACAACCAATTTAATATGGGGCTTGAGATTTATCACTCTTGATACTCTATACTACATTAAATGCCACCCCGATTGTCTGCCAATCTATCTGCTACATCATTCTTTTTCCTTGGGTATGGACATTAATGTTGAAATGCTTCGAAAGTTCTTCAATGAGGTCCCATACCTAGATTCATTTAGTATCTCCTGAGTAGGTCATTCCTTGGCAGCATGTTCATCCTCATGACTTGGTTCAAAATCTATCTCACTATCACCAAATATTTGTAGAGTTCTTAATCCCTCTCTTTATTTCCCAATGTAAGTCCATGGATCAAGGCTTCATACTCTATTGTGTTGTTTGAGCAAGTGAATTAGAAATAGAAGGATTGAGTAATATTTCATACCTTGAGGTTAAAAAATCATAGCTCCTCCTCTGGCTCCTTTCCTACTTCTTGAGCCATCAAAAAATAACTTCCATAGCTCATTATCATCCCTATGGTTTGGCTTAGTGATGTTAGGAAGAGGGTGATTCTCCTCGTGTAAATAATAAAATCCTAGCTAAAATTCCTCTATTTCCTTGTAAGGATCAAAAGCATGCCTCTTGTTTTCCCATTCATTGAGAGTCAAGTCAGGAATACACCCAACCGTGGTATCTACCTCATAAGTGCTTGGGATGTCTTTCTGATCAAACGCTGAACAATTTACATTGATTGGGCTAGGTACATGAGGCTCAATATGGAAATCCATAATGGGCTCAGATATGATCATATCCTAGCCCCATACATTGTTCTAAAAAGCATGTGTGACGAATCAACAGAAAAAATAGCCTCCAATTTTAGCAGTGAAGTCTCTTAATAGACACAATAAAAATTTTGGCAGAAAGTCTATGACTGATACGTTTTGCAATATGGTCACATTGGGGCATGTGTGTAATGTGAGGCTCAGATCCTTGATGACTCCAACCATTTTTACCACTGTCCCATCTAGTTGCACTACGCCCTCGGAGATGATTTCGTATTGAAGACCTAGCTGATCGGCTATTTACTTCAACATGACTGAACTACCTGCTCCCAAATCAATCATGCAATTATGTCCAATTTGTCTCCAATGATCAATGAAATGTAGAACGAAGGGGGATTCATTTTGTTACATTGTTGTCCTCCATGATTTCCCCCAAGCTAAGCTGCATTGGTAAGTACTTTCTGTTACTGGGTGAGGGGGCTAATTTGAGATTGACCAATTGGCCATAACAGCCTGCAATAGGTCTCTCTGTCCTGGGATAGCTAATGACTCCCACATTGAGATGTTTACATTTGTTTTCTTCATTTTTCAATGATGTTAAATGGGTATGAGCTATCTTTTTGTTGCCCCTTTCCTTTCACATTCTTCTCTTACACATGGGTTGTTACAGCCGGTGCCTGAGCGGGTCTGGAAGGTGGCTTGGGCTGACTTTGCACATTGGGAGTTGCACTTTTTGGGGAAATAGAGGGTTGTGGACCATTTCAATCAAAGGATTCCTCCTCTCCAATATTCCTCTTCTTGGACCATGTATTTTCTGCTACAATATGAGGAGGTTCTCGATTCATACCACATAAATCTTCACCATGCCAATTGACAAGCATGGTCTCACTTGGAGGTGCCTCTTTCTGGGTTTCTTATTGTTGATTTTCCTCTTGACTAGGTTCTTGGGACACACCAATAGTCTATACCATCAAGGCTTGGTTTAGTGCACCATTGAAACACGTTGACTGGTTATGGGGTTGATTGCATGGGAAAAACCAATCATATTCTTGAGTTATGTTGTTTTGTGTTAGAACCAAGGCCCTCGATGTCGAAGCTACATTTGGATCATATGGTTGGAAAGGCCTAGCAGCTTGAAGTTTCCCTTGGTTTTGGTTTTGATTTGCAGCCTGAGCTGGTGGTCTATTTTGCTGATATGGGGGTCTAGCTTGATATGGTCTAGAACTCTGGGCGTGATGTCTCTTGATAGTCACTAGCTCATTTCCTAGGTTCTACGGATGTTTCATAACCTCTTGTAGCTCTTTTGAAGTGCTAGAAGATGAGGTCAAGGCTTTAGCTAAACTTTGATTCCTTGGAGTAGGTATGGGAGCTAATGTGGGTGTTTGACTAGTGCTTGGGGCTTCTAGTTCTGGATATAGAGGCATGGGTGGTCTAGGTGCAAGTTTACTAGCCTGAATTAAGTAATTTTCAGCTCTAATATCAATATTATATGGGGTGGGTAAATCCATTCCTTCCATTGATTGAATAATCATGGAAATATCGAAATTTAAATCTCTAAGGAAGTATAGAAAAGCACCTTCGTCCATTGGTATCATGGCCACCTAAATCCTATCCCACGTATGTTGGAATTTGAAGTTGAAATCAGTAAAATTTTCATTAGGAGACCTCTTGATGGTTGTCAACTGTTCCAATAAGGATAGATTGTCTCCCTTCTCTCCAAATTGATTGTGGATAGTTGTGCACAAATGGTCTGAGATATGGATGGATCCCATAGTTAGACTCCTAAACCACTATAGAGCTTTACCCTTAAAAGATGAAGCAAACAACTTGACCACAACATTCATTTCGATGATCTCATGAATTGCACAGACATTTGTAACATCTTAGATGTGGTCAATTGGATTCATCTGGTTCTCTCTGTTAAACTATGGGATGCTCTTCAGTGCTACTTCTGGAACGGGATTTTGTACGTTGAGTGCCAGTAGACTGCTGCCAGTGAAATTAATGTAGGGGTTGGGTTGTGCCATCCTGACTGGTCGAAGGACTCTAGTCGATTAAACAAAAGGCCTACCAGGTGGAGGTGTGAACAATGTCATTTTTGGTGGAGATGGGGACCTTTGGGCTCTTCTTCCTCTCCTCGTTATATCCGGGGATAAATGTAGATAGACAAATAGTCCCTCCTCTCTAGTTCTTGACCTTTTTTGTATTCTTCTCATGAACTTGGAAATCTTGGACTGCTGAAGCCAGCGAGTTATACCTATTTTGGAGTTGCCATATGTTCAATTTTAGAGCTTCTTAAAAGCTAGGAACTTACAACAACGGCACATCAATCTTGTTGTAGTGGAAATGAAGACTTCTTGTCCCACCGGGCATGCCAAATCTATTAGTGCAAAATCACTGCACCCCTAAAGTTAGTAGCTTGACAAGTTAAGATCTTTAGTGTGACTTCACAACATGGATCATCTCTCAAAGTGTGGGACTTTACAAGTAAAGAGAGCTCTCTAGATGAACACCAAATCCTATTCCTCTATTCAGGTGTACACATTCAAATTATAGAGGGTCATTCCAAAATCCTACTCTAACTTTCCAAGGAGACAGGGTTAAGGAAATACAAGAAATAAAACCTAATCTAACAAAGGTGATACAACAAAGGAATGCTAAACATTTACATTGCCTTTAAACACAAACCATTAAAATGTAAAACAATATTCATACACAGATGACTAACATTGCAATGAGGGATTAGGAAGAAGCAATAAAACATAAGAGAGGGGTGAAATCATTCACAAACTTATTCTATTACTCCAATAATTGACACAGTGCATTACAACAGCCAAGAGGCAGAAATTACATTTACAATTTGGATAGAGAGGTTCAAGACTCCACAAATTCGCTGGTAGAGAAATAAAAAGGGAGGGAACAGAGCAAGAATGTCCAACCCCTTGAAATTGTCCCATTTGTACAATATATAGGAAGAATGAGAGAGAGAAAAGGAGGTAAAATCCAACCATGTTCCAACCACCCCTAAAGGAGCACTAAATTCCCCTATCATAATGATGAGTCCCACTGCAACACCCATGCCCCCGTTATTGTTCCTTATTGATCAAGAGAGGAAACCCATTCTTCATCATGGTGGCAGGTGGGAGACTTGATGACCTCTGTAATCGCGGGTCAAAACATTAATGGTGGCAGGTGGGTAGCTGGTGCTAAGATCTCTCTAAAACGTCCTCTCCTTCTCCATTTGGAGCTTCTGATTGAAAGATATGGCCACCTTAAGGTATTTTGGGTTTGGAGTCTATTCACGTGATCCACATGGCGGCCCCGCACATCTCAAAATTTCTTTCCCTCCTCTATGTTCTTGAAATAGTGCCAAAGAGACACGTGAAGGCTTTTGTGGGCTTTCTCTATTTCCTTTGTATTCCATTTAAGCCCATTTTTGATGGTGGAGACACTGTGGCCGACCCGAGATAAGTGGAGGTCTTGTGCTCATTTGGGACCTGCTTCAAGACTTTACCTTTTGAATTTACACGGAGATGACACGTGGAGGCCTCCACTGTCACTTCCATACTTAGTCGATTTAAGTGGCTGACTCTGTCCCCTTTTTGACTTTTAGACATGTGGAAGCTCCGCACTTGCTTGACACTGGCCCTTGGGCCGCCCCTTTTGAATTTGCGTCGTTGAGGCACGTGGCACCCTTCGCTGACTGTCCCCCATCTTGACTTTTCAATTTTTGACTATGTCCCTTTTCAGACCTGGGACACGTGGAAGGCCGGCACTAGTTTGGGAAACCCACTTTTAGATTTACTTTTAATGACACGTTGATTAAACATGTGGCCCCTTCCGTGAGTCTGCAATACTTAGCTGATTTGGGTCGATGCCTTCCTCGAACCCTCGACACGTGGAAGCCTCGAACTCATTTGAGTCTCTGCTTTGGTTCACACCATTGAATTTGCACTGATGAGACATGTGGCGTAATTTGTTGGTTCTTCTATACTTATCCGATTCGAGCCCGCTGCCCATTTGATTTTATTAGACCCCGACTACATGGCGGGCTTGCGCTCATTTGAGTCTCCAGCTTGGGCTCTCAATTTTAAAATTACACCGAGCTGAAACATGGTTCTTTCTACTCGTTTGGACTTTCAACAACCGAATTTGTCCCTCTTTGGGCCTTAGACACGCATAGGGCTGGCACTAGTTCAAAGTCTTTCTTTGGGTCGTGGCTCTGAAGATGCACTATTGAAACACATGGGGGCTTCCACCGACTCTCTTATACTTAGTCAATTTGGGTCTACTTTTTCCCCCATTTTTACTATGACCATGTGGAGAGCCCACGCTCATTTGGAAACCTACTCTTTGGACCCATCCTTGGTGTTGAACTGATGAGACACGTTGAACCCTCCGCAGGTCTGTTAATTTTCAATAGCCAATGAGGCCTCCCTTTAGACCCTAACTACGTGGCGGGCTGGTGCTCATTTGGGACCGCCTTTTGGGCTTGACCTTTGAAGATGCATATATTGGATGCGTGGAAGCCTCTGCTGACCTTGTTGCACTTATCCATTTTAAGCCTTCTCCTTCTTCTTCGCTTTTTGACTGGATCCCTTCTTCTTATTTAGGACTGACTATATTGGGTTCTAGACATGTGGAGAGTTGGCACTTGTTTGGGGTCCCCACTTTGGATTCTTCCTTTGAAATTACTTTGTTCAGGCACGTAGCTCCTTCACTCTCGTTTTCTTATACTTAGCCGATTCGAGCCCGAGTGAACGCTTCCTTTCTCCATTTTTCTCCTACACGCCTCTAGTATCTTCAGGCTATTTGCTCCTTCGTCGACCCTGCCCCTTCATTTTTGAATCTGCCCGCCCCTTGATTTGGGATCGATTGTGAGCTCACAGGACTGAACTGACCCTTCGATTTTCTCCTGTGCCGGGGCATGTTTGATTAATTTTTCCTACGGGGCAAATTGATCAACAGTCATTGATTCCCTAAGCTACTTCTAGTTAGATGCTTACAATTCTAGGCCATGTCAGTTTGGTAGTTGGTTTTATCTAGCCATTACGTCCAATCATCCAACTTTATCAGTTTTTTTTGTCACTTTCCTAACATGTCCTGTCAATTATCAAATTAGTTGCATGACCATTTTCATGAAATCCTTCACCATACCTCTTTTTCATTATTCCATGCATTTATGGTCTAAAGTTACATAGCTCTTCACCTCTTCTCTCATTCACCACTACCTTTTGGGCCTTCTAAACAAAATTCACACCTTCTTCACAATCCATACCATTATGTAATCCCTGTTCTCATATTTCCATGTTTATAGTCATTCATTCTATATTAAACTACCCCTGCACACTACTATGTACCATTCTCTCATGTGATACTTCTTCCCTTCTATTTTTCACAATGTCTTACACACTTCACTCTACTATATGCCTCTTTAAACTTATGCATATTATTTTTGTAGCCTTCCCTTAGTTTATACTCTACACACACTATGATATATCCTTCGATGTCCACTATGTAAAGTCTTTGCACGCTTCTAGACAATCACCTCTTCATTATTTTACACCTTCCTCTATTCATTTCATGTACCTTCCATTCTTGTGTGCGTCTATACTAGCCAAATTTTGGCAAGATCATTTTGATCATGGGATGATCCTTGATCAAGTCCTAATGATTTCATGTTATATAGCATTCTTTAGCGGATTTTTTTTAAACATGTGCAATAAGAATAAGAATGTTGAATTATGCTGAAAGGAATAATTTATAAATATTTTAGGGTTCTTTTAATGAGATGGCTTTTCATGTTTATCTCTTGACATGTGGGAGATGTAGTTGATTTTTTTTCAATTTTTAGTTAGAGAATAAAAGTATCCCAAATAATAGCTCCACATTCTTAGTGGATTGACTACATAGAATAAGGACAAGCATTCTATAGATATTATTTAATCACTCATGTTTAGCAATGTTAGTTAAAGAAAGAATAAGTTTTTCCTTTGTCATTCTTTTAATAAAATATAACAATGAATTTTAAGTATCTTGGTAGCATTTGTGTAATTGTTTCACATTATTCCAAAAGGGGACTAAGTTTCCTCTCACATGGAGGAATAAGGTTCATGTTTTGTATGTATTTTATTGATTTTGGCTCCAAAAATACTTTATTTTTAACTTTTCAAAACTATTAAATTATGTTATATTTGATTGTAACAAAGTTAAGTTTTAGTTTTTCTTATGATTTTTTTAATTATTTCTTTAACAAAGGACTATCACGCAAATTATTCCTCATCCTTATTGCATAAATTCATGGGAAATGACTTGGATTTGACATTCATTACGATTAAATGATGAGAACTATAGTGACCCTCATCATTTTTTCTTATATTGATATAGTGAATCATAGTCTTTTATTCTTTTGAGAAATTTATTGTCCTTGTTTGAGAATTAAGTGTTTTTTTATATTTCTTATATTCCTAACATTTTTATTAGAAACCTATAAGTCATTCTCGATTGGGTTACAATGTTATAGCCTATTGGATCTTACCCATAATTTATTTTGACCCTTTAATTGCAAACGACACTCATGTCAATAATGCAAGTGGCATTTAGATGATAAAGTGGAATATAGATAACAGATCTTATTTGAGTCTTACATTTTCAGCCATGTAAATGGTGCAGTACATGTAGGCATTTAATTTTCACTGTTTCATTTCCATATTTCCATTGATTTCTTCACCTCTTCTAAAAAAATAGACTTTTTCCATTTAAAAACATTGATGGAATACAAAATTGATTAAAATAAAGCATAGCTCGACTAGAAAATAAATTCTACATCCCCCTTGTGACTTAACAATGTTAGGGGATTGATTAGCAATGAATGTTCACACCTCACCTATTTTATTGCAGTTAATCATGTATTTAATAAAAAAATTCTACAATACACTGATGTATACAATTACATTCAAAAATTTGGAAAAGATGAATGGCAAAAAAAAAATTGTTTTTCGGGGCCCTGGTGGCCTTCGGAGCCCAATACGGTTCTCTAAGAAAAATACCGTTAAAAAGTGGCTCAAAATGAAGTTTTCTAATACTCCTTAAGAAAATGTTGTCTGAAATCAAAACATAAGCCTATTAGGAGAAAAAAAAATTGACCTAATTAGGGTTTTGCTCACTAAAAATGTGGTGGGTTTAGCTGTGGTTAAGAATTTTAGAGGAGGTTTTCACACCTTTGTTTGGTGATTTGTGCTAAAAATGCCACCAATTCAAAATAGTTTAAAATGTTCGATAATTTGGGGAGCCGACCTTCGCACCACTCTCCTCCGAAGTGCTTGGTTTATCCAACATAGCGGTCTAAACGCTTTGACTACGAAATGAAGCAATTTGTATTTAAATAAGAACAAAATTGTCTCATCTGATAAAATTCAACGTGGCCGACTGAATGATCCACGTGTCCTTGGCAGTTTAGGTCTTCCTGGTGATGCGGAAACGGGGATCTTATCTCTTTTGCAAGGATTTGTAGGTCGTTTTTTTATTTCTTTTCCTCCATTTGTAATTGCTCCCTGTTTATGGATCGATCGTAGTTTCTTTGTGCATGTTCTGCATTGAATATTAATGCCTCAGATGCTGCCATTTATGGATCTCCTTTGCCTTTTATTTTGTTTTTTGTCATTTATTGATTTGCTAATCACCACTTTATTAATTTTGTAGGGTGTGGAGGCAGATGGGAGCTCTCCAAATTCAATCAAGGCTTGTTGACAATGCAAAAACTCGGCTGCCTCAATGCGAAAACACGTCTCGGTTTGTGGGATCATTAGAAATCTTTAATTTTGACCTTGAAATAGTGTAAAGCTCATCTTCCACGAGACCCACTACAACTCGGTGGAGTCCCAATACAACTCGGATAAAGCTTAAAATCCAATGCGACTCAGTCTGAAATGCAAAACAAGGGTACTTGCTCGGGGATGGATGATAGTTCGATCCACTGCAAAATTGAACAATTTGTCTTCAATGCCTCCCAATGCACCTATCAACTTGGCGCAGTTTTGGGAAGGAGCTCGAGAAAGAGATAATGTCATGGCGTATAAACCATGTACCCCGAATGCAACTCGATACAGCTCGGAATGAGCTCAATCAAGAGCTAGTTGGGGGGACACCTTCAAATGTGGTGTTGCAGTATGCTATTAGCTGTGACTAATAGTGTCACCAAATTTTAGTGACAAGACCCCTAATGGGGTATAATGATTTTTTTTTTTAATTTTAATATGATTTTTATAAACCAGAAAATGCTCTAGAAGCAAATTTACCTCGTGTAAAGGGCGCCAAGGAAAAAAAATTCTTTATGTTTATCTGAAGAATAGCAGCAGGTTGTGGGGATGCAGGGCATTCTAGAAAATTGCTGGAGGTAACATAGGCTCTCCTGGAGTGCAAAATCCTCTCCAAAACTTTTTGCTTCCTCTCTCCAACCTTCTCTACTTTACAAGTCTAGATTCCTGCTCTGATACCAAATGTTAAATAGGGATGGAAGCCTGGAATATTTTATTAATAATCAAAATCAATTTACAAAAGATGGGTTGTGATTCTTATAGGAATTGAATAGCCATGTGCAGAAAAATGCAAGGTTACACAGGTGTAACCGTAATCACAATAACTTCTAAAATACATCCAGGAAGCAGAATAAATCAAACAAATAATTGTTACAAACACGTAACAACATAACCTATAAAATAATATGAAAAATATGGTTATAAAACCGTATAACAATATATAAAATAATTACCTTAATAAATAATTAATTACTTAAGATAAAACAATGCATAAATTAACCTATCAAACTATCTCATGTTGGTATAAATTTGATAATTATGAGGAGAAAACCATGGAGGTAAACACCTAAGGAGATGGAAAAATAAAGGAAACAAATGCAAAAAACGACATGAAAAAAATAAATTGAACTCCAAATATTTTCCAAAGAAATTATGTGTTATTAGAAATCATTTATCATCTATAAGAACCAAGAAAGAGGAATAAAGATAGATACAAAGGGAGAAAATGTAAAAAATACATGCAAGAAAAAAATCAATCTCTAGAGGTAAATTTATATCATCTCTTCCAAATTAATTTGATATTGAAACAAACATTTAAACACCAATTCAATCAATAAATAATGAAACAATCAATGCTAATGCAATTCCAAATTTGAACTTATATGTTTCACCAAATGATCAACATATGAAAACACACAAAAATTAAAAAATTACGAAGATCGACAACATATATGAAATGAACAAAAATTACCTTATTTTCAACCAAATTTATCATTGAGATCACCATTTAGAATTTTTCATTAAACACCTAGGATTTTACTAAAAATCAATGAAAATATTTTAAACATAATGAGTGATAAGATTTTAAACACATTTGCATAAGAAAAGATAATAATATATGGAAAATGTTTTTTGACAACTTAAATGAAATAATAAGATGTCAATTGTTTGTTAAAATGATGATAAATGTTACGTTTAAACCCACTATGAAGAACTTTGGTCTAAAATTTTTTAAGACCAACAATGAAAAATCTAATTAAAAAATATGATTAATGCATACCGAGAAATAGGTCCGACCTCATTTACCAAAGATAGTTTGTTACTTGATGTGTTATTACATCAACTATATAAAGAAAATCAAAAAATAAATATGTTCTAATTAAGAAAACAAGTAGTGCACTAAAAATAAAAGGGAAAATGTTGTTAAAAGATATTAAAAGATGTGTAAGTGTTGAGGATCCCAATAACAATCAATTATGGGTATTCTCCAATAGACTCCTATGGAAAGATAAAGGCATAGTTGAAGTGTTAACATCTAAAATTGAATAATTTTGGAAAAATAACACAAGGGTTTCACATTATTAAAAAAAAATAAAAATAATACTTGGTTATCAAAATCGTGAATCACATCCTTAACATTTTTAGATATGACACAAACACAATTTTATAATAAGTTTATATAGAGTTATCCAGCTGAAATAGAAATTAGTCAAAGGTATTTTTAAATGAAAAAATATTTTTATGTTAAAATAAGTCACTCACACATTACTTGTTGTAGGGTACATATTAATCTTTTATGCAATATCATATTTTTTGGCATATATGTGTTACTTTACATACTAAGGATATTTTTCAGGACTATATGATGAAATTTTCACCTATATTATCAGGATATTTTATCTCTATTACTTTTGTAAAAGAAATGGAATTTTTATAACAAATCATGTTTGGATGGAACTTGTAATAGTTGTGGTGGTTTGCAATGTTCACAAAATTATATACACATAGAGAACACATATGCAATTAGAAATGAACTAGTTAGTCTTGGTAAATAAAATTCATTGACTTATTCCTTAAAATATGGGAAATATTCTTAGCAGTGTGAATTAGTGAGTAAATAAATAGGTGAATCGGTATTTATCACTATATTTCAAGAGAAGAAAGTGTAGGAGTGTGCAAAGCATACACACAGTCCTCGATAGTTAGATGAATAATTTAGGTTATGCAAGGAAAATTTTCCTCTTGGTACCATTGTGTTAGTTGTTGATTTTATGAATAATGATATACTACAACCACATAATGAAGTCCAATCATAGTACTACAACTTTATTAGACTTTCTATTAACAGTATAGAGGAAGATAGAAAGGTCTTGAGAGAGCATATTTTCTATATTAGTTATGATCATACACATCTTATATATTTCATGTAGGGTTTATTTGTATCTTCTATGGAAATTTTAGTAACATAAACACCATATTTCATCAATACATCCTATGGTAAGATAATTGTATATCATAATTCAAGAATTCGTGGATTTTATACTAGTTGGGTAGAATTCATTAGATAAGTGGTATTCAAAATATTTAAAATTTCACTAAGTTTGGGCATGGAAAATGGAAGAATAATGGTGTAGGAGAATGTGTTTAAATATCCCTAGAATGAGAAGAGTTAAATTATAAAATGGTGGGAATTTGACCGATATAGCATTCATTTTGGAATGGTGCAACTCAACAATGGCCCAAGGTATCAGTAAGTCTATAATTCACAATAAATTGGTTGGTAGAAAAATATAGCTTTGGATAATATAAATATTATTTCATACTAACAGTATTGAGTGAGTTGCACTCCTTTAGAAACTCAAATTTAGGTTCGTGGACTATTCATAGAAGACAGATAGGATGTTTTTTCCTTTATATATGTATTTTGTTTGGGATGAATGTGAATTGAACTATTGGGTTGATAAATGGTGTTGTATACTTTTAAATCCACTTGATATGTATCAACCTCCATGAGTACTACAACTCATGGATATTGAATCATCGGTTGGTTTTAGCCATATATAAAATCTATTACAACTATTATAGAAGCATTATTAAGTTAAAATAAATATTTTATGTTACTAAGTTCAAATTAATATAGATGAATCATTTATTGAAATTATAATTTTTATACGATTTGATGTAGGTCATGTTTATGTAATTTTTGGAGAAGAAAATAATAAACATGGAAATCCTATATAAGCAATTCAATTACACCTCATTTATGGTCATATAACTTTCAAGATTTCCTTATGCAAAACCAAGCACAAAAGTGATGCGCTAGAATTAGCAGGAACTTGACAAGGTCATAACTTGAGTTCCGGGTGTCTGTTTGAGTCCATTTTTTTTTTAACCACATGTTTTGATGAGACGAATGTAGCGGCATCCTTCCCTACTGGTTGGGGCAAGTTTTTGACACGTTTTTGGGCCCTAAATCCGCCATCTTGAGGCCAAAAATTAGGATTTAAGTTATGGTTCGGTTTTTTCCTATTTTTGAGCATTAGTTAATTTTAGTCTATTAATTGCATTATGAGTTAGAAAGTTGGAAATTCCTCTAATTTAGGGATGTAGAAGATGCATGGAAATTTTTGTGCCCGTAGGTATAAGCATGCGAACTTACTAAGAATAGCAGGTTCTAGTAAACTGTTAAAAATAGTAATTTCCGCCACCTAGAGTAGATTTAGTCAGAGTTAGCTAGAGTTTACTTGGCAACTTGAATTGGGAGTTGTTTTCCTATTTAGGAAACATTGTAATTCATTATTTGATAACAAAGAAGGAGATCTATTTTCTTTTGGAGTTCATAATATTTGCACCATATCTGGTTTGTTCTTAATTTGGCTACATTATCTGGTATCATAGCTGGTTCGAAGTATTTTTTTTTTAAATGGCAGGAAGAGGAAGAGGAAGAGGAGGCGGTATTGCACAGATGAATAGAAATATGCAAGATTTGCAGAGACAAGTTGCTGCGCTTGCTGCAATGATAACCCAGAGAGGAAATCAAGGTGGAGATGACACAGATGAAGAAGTTTGTGAAGAGGAGGAAATGCAAGCACCACCATTAGCTTTTGAAGAAAGGATGCTTCGAGCATTAGAAGGAAAGAATGATGGGATAAGAGTTGATGTTTCAGAGTATGGTGTTAGTCTAAAACCAAAGGAGCTAATAGACTGGTTGACTAGCATGGGAAAATTTTTTGAGTGGAAGACTATGTCAGAAGAAAAGAAGGAAAAATTTGCATGCACGAATTGAAAGGTCATGTTGTATTATGGTGGGATCACCTACAGAAAGAGCAGTCAAGAAAGGGGAAAGAAAGAATTAGGATGTGGAGTAAGATGGAGAAGAAGTTGAAAGATAAATTTCTCCCTGTGGATTATGCACAAACCCTTTACAGGAGGTTTTAGAATCTCAGACATAACTTACAAACAGTGCAAGAATACACATATGAGTTCTATAAGTTGTCCATTCGTGTAGAGCATGAAGAAACTGAGGAACAAATGGCTGCAAGATATGTTAATGGATTAAAATTTTCTATTCAAGATGAGATAAGTATGCATAGGATTAAAAGCATGAAGGATGCCTATCAATTAGCCTTAAAGGCTGAGGAAAAACAAAATCGTCAAAGTTTTAGGAGATCACCTGGAATGAATAGGGGGGCCTCAACTTCCTTTCGGGGATGAGCCGGTTTTAGCCAAGGTAGGGGAGAATCATCTCATGGATTGGAAAAGCAAGAGGATATGAGACAAGATTTCTAGAATCAACAAAGAGGCAGAGGATTTCCTAGGGGCAGAGGATATGCTGGCAATAGAGGATGGGAGGCTCCACGAAGACCATTTGTTTGTTACAAATGTGGTGAAGAAGGGCATCGAGCTTTTGAATGCCCCCGTACTTATACACATGACAAAAGGCAAGGAGATGCTCCAAGAGTAAATCTTGTTGAAGCTGAGCAAGTAGAAGATGAACAGGACCTGGAAATCCCACCAGATGTTGGAGAAACTCTGATGATCAAGAGGACGATGATTACTCCAAGAAAAGAGGTCAAGGGGGATGCATGGATACGTACAAATATTTTCATAATAATATGCACTTCAGGAGGAAAGGTATGTAATGTTATTATTGATGGTGGTAGTTGTGAGAACATGGTTTCAAATGAGATGGTCGATAAATTGGGTCTGCATTGTGAGAAGAATCCTAACCCTTATCGTATTGCATGGTTTAGGAAGGGTAATGAAGTTACTGTTGATAAGAGATGTTTAATAAGCTTTTCTATTGGGAATAGTAATAAGGATGAGATTTGGTGTGATGTTATTCCTATGGATGCATGTCATATGCTGCTAGGAAGACCATGGAAATTTGATAGAAAAGTTATTCATGATGGGGGAAAGAATACTTATACTTTCTGGAAGGATGGCACAAAAATGGTTTTGCTACCTCTTAAAGAAGAGGGGAAGGCTGAAAATATGCTTTCTGCAAAGGAATTTGTGAAGGAGGCAAAGGCAACTGGTTTTTGTTATGCACTAGTTGCAAATAAGGATGAACTTGTAAGTGCTCAAATACCAATAGAAACATCAGAATTAATAGAAGAATTTTCAGATGTTATTCCTGATGAGCTATCAGATGGATTACCACCCAAAAGAGATATTCAACACCACATTGATTTGATTCCAAGGTCTTCACTCCCAAATCAAGTGGCTTATAGGATGAGCCCGACATTGCATGCAGAGTTGAATAGGCAAGTGGCAGAGCTCATGCAAAAGGGGGTCGTAAGGGAGAGCATGAGTCCGTGTGCAACACCAGCTTTATTAACACCAAAGAAGGATGGAACATGGAGAATGTGCACGGATAACAGAGAGATCAATAAAATTACAATCAAGTATCGATTCCCAATACCTCACCTTGATGATATGATGGATGTGCTTGTTGGATCTAAGTATTTCACCAAGATTGATCTTCGAAGTGGTTATCATCAGATTCAGATCAGAGAAGGAGATGAATGGAAAACAACATTCAAGACGGGAAATGGATTATATGAGTGGTTGGTGATGCCATTCGGGTTATCCAATGCACCTAGTACTTTTATGAGATTGATGAACACTGTGTTATAGGAGTATAATGGTAAGTTTGTTGTGGTTTATTTTGATGATATCTTGATCTTTAGTAAAACTAAAGAAGAACATTTGAGGCATCTAAGGTTGGTATTTGAAGTGTTAAGGAAAGAGAAACTCTATGCAAATATGAAGAAGTGCACATTCATGCAAGACAGTTTGGTATTCTTGGGCTTTATTATTTCAGCAGATGGGGTACAGATGGACTCAGAAAAGATAAAGGCAATTATTGAATGGCCTACTCCACGGAGTATAACAAAGGTAAGGAGCTTTCATGGTCTAGCAACAGTTTACAGAAAATTTATTACAAATTTCAGCAGTATTGTAGCTCCTATAACAGATTGCACAAAAGGAATGGAGTTTTTGTGGACAAAGGCAGCTGAGGATAGTTTTCAATTCTTGAAGAAGAAGGTGACAGAGGCACCCATTTTGGCACTACCAGACTTTGATAAAGTGTTTGAAGTTGATTTTGACGCCTCACATGTGGGTATTGGGGCTGTTCTAAGTCAAGGAGGAAAGCCAGTAGCTTTCTTTAGTGAGAAACTAAATGAGGTAAGAAAGAACTACTCTACTTATGATGTGGAATTTTATGCAATTGTACAAGCATTAAGGCATTAGAGGCATTACTTAGTGCCTAAGGACTGTATTTTATTTACAGACCACATAGCCCTGAAGTATGTTAATACCCAAAATAAGTTGAATAGTAGGCATGCAAATTGGGTATCATTTTTGCAAGGATATAATTTTTCTCTAAAACATAAATCTGGAAAACAGAATCAAGTTGCAGATGCATTGAGTAGGCATGTGACTTTGTTTACCACTATGGAAAATGAGGTGGTGGGTTTTGAAGCAATAAAGGGTTTGTATTCTTATGATTCTGATTTCAAGGATATTGTTGAAAGACTAATTAGTCCATTGTCAAACAATGTAGGAGATGTCCTGGATGAGTATATTTTACAGGATAGCTACCTATTCAAGGGATGCCAATTATGTATTCCAGTTGGGTCTATGAGAGAGAATATAGTGAAAGAGTTGCATAGCAGAGGGTTAGCTGGGCATTTTGGTAAAGATAAGACGATAGCCTTGGTAGCAGACAAATACTATTGGCCAAAGTTGAAAAGAGATGTGGTAAGATATGTGGAAAGATGTCGAATTTGCCAAGTCTCAAAAGGCCATGCACAGAATACAGGGTTGTATATGCCATTGCTTGTTCCTAAAGGGTCGTGGATAGATCTGAGTATGGACTTTGTTTTGGGATTACCAAAAACACAACGAGGTAATGACTCAATTTTTGTGGTTGTTGATAGGTTTTCTAAGATGGTTCATTTTATTGCCTACAAGAAAACAAGTGATGCAACAGGCGTAGTAGATTTGTTTTTCAGAGAAGTTGTTCGTTTGCATGGTGTTCCAAAAACTATTACTTCAGATAGGAACACCAGGTTCTTAAGTCACTTTTGGTGGACTTTATGGAAGAAATTTGGAACTCAACTACAGTTCAGTAGTGCCTATCATCCTCGGACTGATGGGAAAATAGAGGTGGTAAATAGGATTTTGGTAAACCTGTTATGGTGAATAATTGGGAAAAAGCCGAAACAATGGGACTTAACATTACCACAAGCTGAGGTTGCATATAACAGTTCCATAAACAGATCCATGAGAAAGTCTCCATTTTCAATTGTGTATGGGAGTAATCCAAACGGGGTGTTAGATTTGGTGTAACTACCAGTTGATGGCAGAGTCAGTGATGATGCAGAAGCATTTGCCGAACATATACAACAATTGCAGGAAGAAGTGCGAAAGAAGCTGCAAAATGGTAATGATAAGTATAAAGAAATGACATATATGCACAGACGGAGAAAGGTATTTACAATTGGTGAGTTGGTTATGGTATATCTGTGGAAGGTAAGGTTTCCAAAAGGAATGTATAACAAGCTGAAGTACAAGAAGATTGGTCACCGCAAAATCATGAAAAAAATAAATGATAATGCTTATGAGGTAGAATTGCCAGGGAATTTTGATATTTCTCCAATGTTTAATGTTTCAGATTTGTATTCTTTTCATGGGGATGGTGCAAAAGTAGATTCTATTGATGAAGTAGTAGATTGGAGGCAACAGGTTCCGGTGAAGAAGAAAGAACAAGTGGATCAGATTCTAGATAAGAAAACAATGGACACACGAAATGGGAAATATAACAAATATTTGGTACACTGGAAAGGACTAGAACAAGAGGACAATACTTGGGTCATAGAGTGGGAGATTCAGAAGTTGGATGTAGATAAATGGAAGTAGTTTGAAGAAGACAACTTGCAGGAGCTGTGTTTTTTTCAAGCAGGGGAGAATGATGCGCCAGAATTAGCAGGAACTTGACAAGGTCATAACTTGAGTTCCGGGTGTCCGTTTGAGTCCTTTTTTTTTAAAACCACGTGTTTCGATGAGACGAATGTAGCGGAAACCCGCACTACCAGTTGGGGAAAGTTTTCGACACATTTTTGGGCCCTAAATCCACCATCTTGAGGCCGAAAATTAGGATTTAAGTTATGGTTCAGTTTTTTCCTATTTTTGAGCATTAGTTAATTTTAGTTTATTAATTGCATTATGAGTTAGAAAGTTGGCGATTCCTCTAATTTAGGGATGTAGAATATTCATGGCAATTTCTGTGCCCATAGGAATAAGCATGCGAACTTACTAAGAATAGCAGGTTCTAGTAAAATGCTAAAAATAGTAATTTCCGCCACCTAGAGTAGATTTAGTCAGAGTTACCTAGAATTTACTTGGCAACTCGAATTGGGAGTTTTTTTCCTATTTAGGAAACATTGTAATTCATTATTTGATAACAAAGAAGGAGATCTATTTTCTTTTGGAGTTCATAATATTTGCACCATATCTGGTTTGTTCTTAATTTGGCTACATTAAAAAGGAATTCAAAGCTCCCTAAAATGTACAATAACTCATGCACGTCCATTAAGGAAGTACTCTCTTTAAGTCTGAAGTTTCCTACTAGGTCTAAGAGTATCCATCTTCTCTCCACAGGAAAGAAAAGTGACCCTTCCCAAGTATTTGAGAACTGTGAAATTCAAGCAAGGTATTGTCAAAGAATGTTTTGTAAATTTTGATTGTACTATGGTAGATATCACATGTTAGGAGAATGACGTGTCATTTGAGACCTCTTCATTATAGTGGTGATGTTAGTGGTGCAAAAAGGTTCCCATAACCCACCTAACATTTTTTTGCAATACGTCCATCTTCCAGTATGAGAGTTTGATCAGAGTTACAAATTGATTCCAAAGGAAAGTGAAGAATAATTACACATAGCGACACTCATTCCTAGGAAAGGGAGGTACACAAAAAGTTTCAGAACTAACAATCAAGCAATTCTAATCCTATACAGAGGGTTCAAGACCATACACACGCTTTATACCTAGCTATATGGTTTTGACGAGGTGTCATTTTAGGTGCCAGTTCCAACAATTAAGAAACTTCAATATCATATCATCCTATTCCTTCATTCAAATAACCATAAACATCCCAGATCCCCATGGAATCAGCTAAGTGTAATCTCTTCATTTTGTTTTGATAGTTCCTAGATCAATAGTCACTTTGTAAAGCATTATTCTAATTTGGGAAATCGATATTGGAATTTAATTAAACCAAATCAGCCTCATGTTACATTCTTTTATCCTTTTTATGTATGTTAATTAGAAACACTTCTAAAATAGTAAAAGGGAATAAAATAAGAAATTCTAAAAAATTTAAAATAATTTAGTGAACTAAAATTCATTCATGGTTGTTAAATATATTTCTGATTGGATTTTACATTTAGGTATCAGTTCGCTACATTCTCTTAGCGATATCCCATCCATCATACATCAATGCATTAATTTTATTAGTAAGCAACATGTTTTAACTATCTATTGTGTTCATTCTAGGGATTTTTCTCCTTATGTGCCCCATTCTTCTACAATTTCAATACCACTTCCTAGTGTTTTTTACAAATATACTTATTTCTTCCCACTATATTACACATAACACTAGTCCCCTAGGTATCACCCTTAGTTTTTAGTTGCACACACATATTCACATCACTCTAGGTCTCCTAAGTATCCTTTACTTATTAATGGTACATCATAGTCCTAGGACCTCTAGGTTTCCCCCTAAACCGTCTTATATGTACTTTATCCCTTATAGCTCACAACATCATCCTATCTTATGCATATCTTATACCTTTATTTCTCACACTACCGCATCACGTTAGTCTTCTAAGAGTTTGCATTCTTCTATTCTTCCCTACAAATATCACACATTACATTCTACTCAGTGGTCTACCAATTATAGCTCTCCTCATGATTCTTTTTTGGAAGATGTCAGCACCATGAATCCACTTGCACTTGCATCACACCCTATGAAACATTCAAGGCATAACCATACATCATCTTTGGTAATTGTTTTATCTCCTCGTAATGTCCTCTTGGGTTATTTCTCATACTATCTCACACTCATTTCCTAATGACACACTCAATCTATAGGTTCAAATTAATTGTTGAGGGAGTGATTATAAACCTGAACCTCGATTTGCACACATACTGCCACACGTACACATACACGCACATGCACGCGCGCACAGGCACACACACACAGAGTAGGGGCAATATTGCTTCCCATTATTTAGTTTCAACATTTCTATCTATTCCGCTCCATGGGGGAATTCTTGAATCACTCTTCTCTTTGGAGTATAGGTTTTCATCTTTTTCATCATGGAGGTCTTAAACCATAAAAGAAATATTAGACAAAATAAAAAATTAGGACATGTTTTTATAGCATACATTTGTTTACACTTTAAATTATACATGTTTACTCCTTTGGTATGATAGATAGTGTTTCTTCTTTACACACATACATTCACATGGTATATTGAGCATGATCCAAGACATACAAAGAGCGATACATGATGATAGGAATTAGCCTCCCCTTTACCTATGTTTCTAACCTCTAGGGGTGTCTTCCTTTTGCATACTACATCCAAGTGTTAAATTTCCATTATAGCTCCTTTTTCTCCTTATTACACTTGATTTCTCCTTATTACACTTTATTACATATATATCTTGTGTATTTTCTATCTTTTAGAATAATAATACTAACACATGTTTGTTGTGTAGTGTTTATAGTCATTTTTTCTCCTTCATATATCCTATATTATATTATTTTTTATCACATCTTGTTATGATTATTTTTCATCCATGTTTTCTTCCTACTCTGATTGTGGCCTAATAGCCTTGATTGTCTTGTGACACCATAAGTGTCCCATGTTTATGGCATAAATCCTTGTGTATGGTTTTTTATCTCTTTTTTACAAGTCCACGGGCCTTGATTGTCTTACAACACCATGGGTTTCCCTTGTTTGTAGGAATTTTTTATCTTTATGTGTAACATTGCTTGATATATAGTGCTCTTTTTTCTACATTATATGAATTTATTATCTTACTAACACAATTTTTTCTATCAATTTTGTTATTTATTTTTTGTATTAATACTATATTTTTATCATGATTTTTATTCTTGTTGTTATTTTTTTATTTCGTGGTATCTACCATGTGTATCCACTTTTGCAAGTGTAGTTTCTTCTTGATGGCCACCACATCGGTCATTTCAGAGCGTATATAAAAATTATTTGACATTCAGTTATGGGTGTCCATATTTTCTTTTGATCCATGCACACAAATTATTCATTACACATACCTCAAAAGAGAGGGAAATCATATGATTTTTTATCCTACACTTCTAGCACGCACGCACGCGCACGCACACGCACACGCACACACACACACACACACACACATATTTTTAGGCACAAACATATGGATAGGTAGGTGAAAATACCTCAGAATCAACATCATGCATAGAAAAATACCAAAATTTGTAAATGATCATTAATTTACATCCTAGTTAGGAATGTACAAGTGTTTCTAACCATAACATATAATTTTTCGCTAGGGAAATTCCTTCAGATTTAATAGCATTTTCAAATTCATCATCATTATTACAGCATTCTTATGTTGTTTCATAATCAATTTAGCATATTTTCAAGGGCATGAAGTATTTTATTCTCTCCTTATCGATGGTACACAATTTCAATTCTAGGTTTGGACACATTAGGGGTGTGGGGCATATATTTCCATTTTCAACTCATATTTTGGCATGTAATTAATCCTATTCAATTTTTACTCAGTAGTGGGGCACATGGGAAGAGTATAAGGGAACTTATTTATGTTTTCTACGGTGTCTTAAGTTACAAATTTGGGATTATATCCTTCTGTAATGGTACGGTCAATGGGGTTATGGAAGGTAGTGTAGTAACCATGCTATTTGTGGATAGGATTTCCTATTCTCTTTTAAATTAATTGGAAGAAATAAGAGTTTTAGAATTGATTTGATACATAGTATTCCTCATTGGAAGGTATGGTTTGACTAATTTTTATATTCTTCTCATCAGTGTTTGTGTGTTGGGTTAGTACACCTAGCACATTGATACATCCTCATCATAATTAGGAACTGATTATCCCTAATTCTTCATTAGAGTTTAACAAATTTTAGAATATCCAAAGTAGAAGAACATGAGCACATTCACTCTGCAAGAAAAAAGGTGTATTTCTTTAATAGTTTTTATCTCTTTTGCAACTTCTTGTTGCAAATTTATTTACACTAATTGTATTACATATTTTGATTTAAAGTTTTGTTTCCTATCATGGATATTGAATACACTCTATTTTGCAAGTTTCATTTTGGAGAATGTCAACACCAACATAATGGGACACTAAAATACAAATTCATTGTGAGAAAATACAAAGTATGTCTAAAAAATCATGTATCTTTTCCTTTAAGCATGCAATTTCTATTTCATAATTAAAGGGGGGAAATGTAGACATTCAAATTTGGAAATATATCCTTTTAAACTACTAGTTTTTATATTACACACTTGTATGCACAAATACACCCTCCCCACTCAAACACACCCTAATAGCTCTTTGTTCACTTGATTATCTTTATATCATTATTTTATGAGGTTTATTTTCACAAAACATGACCAGAAACATCTATCCCTAACTACATGAATTAAAATTTATATTTTTCCTCCTAGTGTGAAAACATTTGCTTTGGTCAGTTTGTAAAAATCTATAACTCAACCCTATCATATGGTCTTGGAATGACACGTTGTGCACTAAAAATTTCAATTGCATCATATTCATAATGACTAATGTTCCCTCTTGGTTGGCCTTTCATGAAATAATAACCATTGTAATCCTATATAAGTAACTCAATTACACCTGATTTAGGGTCTTTGAACTTTAAAAAGATCCTCACATATAACCAAGCACAAAATGTACTCTAATCTCCCTAAACTATGAAATTATTCATACACATCCATTAGGGTAGTACTTTATATAGTTTTCAATTCACCTAACATGTCCAAGAGTCTCCGTCTTATCTCCACAAGCAAGAAAAGTGACCCTTCCCAAGTATTTGAGCAAGTATGAAACTCAAAAAAGGTATTATCAAATAATATTTTTTCAAATTCTAATTGTACTATAGTAGATATCATATACTAGGATAACGATGTATGGTTTGAGTTATATTCATTATAGTGGTGACATCGGTGGTACACAAGAGTTCCCACAACCCACCTAATTTTTTTTTACAGAAAATCCATCTTACACTATGAGGGTTGGAGGGTTTGATAATAGTTACAGAGCCATTCTGAAGGAGGACAAAGAATACTGACACACATCAATAGTCATTTATAGGAAGGAAATGAATATAGAAATTTGTAGACCCATAATCCAAATAGGTCTAATACTGTATATAGGGGTCAAGATCGTATAGATCCTTTGGTCCTAGTTATATAATTTTAACTAGGAGCAGTTTTAGGTGTCATTTCTATCAGTGAAGCAACTTCAATCTTAGATAATCTTGTTCCTAAACTTCGATCATCTAGAACCTCTCATATCCACATAAAATAAGATAATTTCAATATCTCCTTTGTGTTTTATAGTTCCTAGATTAATATTCACTTTGTAAAGCATTATTCTGATTTAGGAATTATATTAGCCTCATGTTACATTAATTCATCATTTTTATGTATTTTACTCATAAACACATTTTAAATATTAAAATATAATTAAATAGGATATTCACAAAAACTAGAATCATTAATTTATTATATGAGGAATGTAAATAATTCAATGCCATTATGCCAACAATTGATGAATATGAAAAAAAATATTTATGAAACTCTTACCTTTATCATCAAATGAAAATTAAATGTATGGTTATGTGGAATTATATTTTTGGTCCATAAGAGAAGGTATAATCAATCTAATTCTTGGTGATGATGGAGATAACATATCTTGTGGTTTTTTGCATCAATCTTTTCTAGTGTGGTTTTTTTTTACTTATCAGCATACTCATAGCTTATACCATAATGAGAGCTATAGAATAACGTATAGACACCAATCAAAGCATAGTGGAAAGTGGGATTTTTTAATGGTGTAGCTGAAAATTACATAATAATCATGTATATAAAATGTTGAATCATACACAAGTCACATGATTTGTTCAAAAAAATGACATGAATATATAGTGTCTCGTGGAATTCCATAATCGTAGGGTATGAATAGTATGGATTTTATAAGAACACTCTCAAAATATTTGATGTAATGTAGCACTATGGAACATAACCTGATCATGTAAGCTTCTTACCATGCATGTTTATTAGATGAGATTTGTAAACACATAAATTGCATTATGCTAACAAATGATCATTATGTATGTGTGGTAGACATTCTTGGTTTTGTTGGTTATCTTCTTGAAAATCTAAAATTTATCATCAAAATTCCAACTAAACATTATTTTCATGATTTTTTTTTTCTAGAGAGGCCCTTTAGTCAATAAAATGGTTGGATGTGGTGGAGATATCATCTCTTAGTGATTCCTTACAACAACCTTTCTCATCATACTCCTAGCTTTTATCATAATGGGATATTTAGTTCAATGTAAGAATGCCAATCCTAACATATGCTTGTTATTTTTTAAGATACTGTTTAGTCATTTGGGAAAACACTTCATGATCATCCACTAAATGTACACACTTGTCATAAACGTTTATAAGGTTATCCAATAAAAATATTGTGAAAAACTTAAATTCTATTTTATTTAAGAAGGAGTGGATTTTCTTAATCTCTTAATTCAATTTCTTGAAAAAATAGGTTTGTAATAGGTGAAAGTGTGTGTTATAGTTTATAGAGGGTTGTGTTTAGTAAGTATAATGTGTATTTCTTCTTTCAAAAAACCACCTCTACATAGAGCTTGAGATTGAGATTAAGATTGAGATGGAAGCAGAGGTGGAATTATATTATTATAATTGATGCCATTGTATTATTATAATATTGGCTAAATTATATGTTAATTATATATTTTAATACCCATGTTTAAAACATAATTAAAAAATATAAAACTAGTAAAATATGTTAGCATAGAATATACATGAAGTCTTATTAGTCCACTTCTATATGTAAAGAGTGAAATCCATTATACAAGTTTGAAAGTATAAAAAAAAAAATCTTTTACATTGATTTCTAAAACCCATAATGATGTACATAATTTCAACAGAATTAATGTTTGAACAAATTCATATATGTGTACAATGATATACATTAGTAAAATATAAATATACACCTACATGTCATGAAGGAATAATACAAAATCTCTATACATACAAACTATTAGGTATCATTAAACAATTAGCCTCTCTCGGCATGTGCAAAGGTGGAAAACTAATCTCATATTTGTCACATCCCTTATTTTGATTAGACCTCATACACCCAAGGGATGATCATAACTCTTCCAATCAATAAAAATAAACAATATACACATTAGTATACAAAACATTACAAGTAATAAGAAATACGTTACAAATAAACACTTACTACAATCTCATAATTCCTCTCAATTATTTGATTCCTCTTAGCATTGACCTCACAAGCATTGACATTGTGGGGCTAGTGTATGAACTTATTTATCACCTCCTAATATGAAAATCATGATGAAGTGGTTTATAGTATATATGAATGTCATTTATTTATACTAAATGATGTTAGTTAATAAAATAAATTAATAATTAAATTTACATTAATGGTTCACTCCTATGTAAGAGGCATAACAAACTCTATTCCCATTGTAACTCTTGTCTCTAGGGGTTGACAAATATTGGGAGGATACCAAAATGATGTCATCAAATATAAACAAGAACAAGGTTATTTAACCAAAATAATGACATTACACACATACATTACATAGCATTATTCCATACATGACATAGTTCATTACCTACGTATAAATGATAATTAATTGTATTAACACTCACTTTAGTGAATTTTTTGACATGCAACCTCACACCAATGTCCCTAGCTGTGGAAGATCTAACATCCACATGTTTAACATAAAATTACGGTTTTAAGATCAACATTTCTATATGAAAAAAAAAATCACACATAATAAATTTATTAAATTATTACAATTTAATACCTAAGAGGTAGTCACACCCGCAAAAAAATGTGAGGAATTGGCATGGGATACTGACTACATTATTTGACCTTGAAATTTATTAAAAATATATACATTATTTAATTATTTTTTATTCATAACGAATTAATATAATTAATTATAAATTCTAATATGAAATATATAATAAATTATATTTAACTTTATATAAATTTATTTTTCAATACCAAAGGTCATTTCCAGTAATTCATATATGATGATGATATCATCAAACATAGAAGCATGATTTATTTTATCCTATCAATCACCCTCCTCATTTTATGAGCATCTTCCCTAGGATGTGTAGTAACATAATAAGTGCATAAAGACCCACAAGCATGAAACATTATGTGTGGTGATACTCAATTTATTGAAGGCTCGCCCTCATGAACTTTTGATAGATGTGTTATGCTAAGTCAGGGACTATGTCAATGACCTAATGGATTTGAGTGTCTAAACCTCTATGCTCTCTTTCACAATTTAAAGGACTATACCATTATAAATTGATGGTTTAGAAAGCAGTCTCATTGGTCAATTCATTAAACATTGTTCCACTAATCTATCATGTGCATATTTTTTTCCTATGCCATTTAAATTTTATATGTCAAAAATAGTTTGGTTTTTCATTAATGATGAACTCAAAATAGATTTTCCTTGATAAATTAAAAGGCACCTTAAAGCTATTGCAAGGGGTTTGATCAAACATCATCCACCATCGATCCCACAATTTATTTATTTTTTTCTTCTAGTTGTACCAAAGGATTAGGAATATTTCATAGTTCATTTGTAAATGTGCATTAGTTTTTGAGTTTGTGAACAATGCACATAACTTGTCTTTGGTAATATTTTTATCCACTATATCATAAGAAATAAAATTGCATGAATTTGTAAAAAATTATATTTAGGATCTTCACATGTATTTATTTTTTCAGTCACACAATCAATAAGAGATATCAATAATTCTAGTGACAATATAATTACTTCGTGGTGGGTGCTTGTGGCATTAGAGTTGTTTAAGGTTTATATAAAAATGTGAATCTTATTTTTGTTATTTTTAATTTCCACAAAATATTTTATTTTTTCTCAGGAGGATGTGTGAGATTTATAGGATTTGTATTGTTGGGGGGGTTCACCATACTCTTATAAAAAATTTAATCCATTTTATGTCTAGGAAAATAAATTTATCTCGTTGCATTGAAAATATAAAATGCAAGTTGAAGTATGAAACCTTTATTCTTATAAGGATAACATGTCGGCCTTACAACTTGGTGTATAGTGAAATTTATTAATGATTTAACTAATTCTGAATTAAATCTAATATTGCAGAGTAACTATTATTCGTAATGATGTAAAGATGCTATAATGCAATATGACATAAGAAAAATAGCATGGAAAGTATGTTACCCTATGCAAGAAGAAGAGATAAGAGGACTTAGCTAATTTTTGAGTGAGCAAGAAGTGATCTGGGTAGATGTGACTGATGAACAAACTGTAAATACAGTCATCAGTGGGCACTAAAAAATATGGAGTGTAGAAACATATCCAAACATGGTCGCGTGTAGCAAGACAAGGGTGCCTAAGCACTGGAGACCGAAACTAGGCATTGGTGACTATGTAGACTGTCGGGATCTAGTTTCTCTGGTGTCTCTAGGGTTTTGTAATTTTTCCTATTGATCACCGATGATACTTATAACCTGCAAAAGATAATTTCACCTATATAATCCCACAAACCACATCAAACATAAAAATATAAATTCAAAATGGGGAGTCAGAATGACCCCAGAGGCCACCCTAAGAGTGAACTTACAATTGAGAATTGTACTACATCTTAGATACCATGTATTTTTTTTTGTGTATGTGCAATAATGATTCCATAGGATTCCCTTGTACAAGTTACATTTGATAGTGGGATAGATCTAGAATGTAGAAATGTATAGCTTGTGTGGATGGAATAGAATAGACTTACCCTTTCTATGATGTGTATGCAAAAGTAAGTAACCTTTTCTCCTTGAATGCATTCTATATGGATTCCTTTGGAGGGATTTAGTGCCTTTGGATGCAATATTAGGTGATAATAGTAATGTTTAATGCTTGGTCCTTTATTTTGAAAACATAACTATGCATTTATATTATTCCCCTATTTGAATTTCATAATTGACAAAAGGAAGGATGAACCATAAGTGAAAAATATGCCCAAAAGATAAAAAAGACAAAATAAATCAAGTAAGGTAAGAAAGGGTCAGGGGAGCCCACGAGGGACAACAACACCTAGGTTCTTCTTTCATGCTTGTGCGCTAGTTTTTAAAGCTATAAAAGATAAACAATTTAGTTTCGAATGGGTTGTAGGGTGTGCAAGACCAAAGATTAAAAAATAAACAAAGAAAAGAGGCCAAATATAGTTGTAAACCACTATTTTTCTTGCTTAGGAGTCATGTAAATGCTAGTATGCTTTTAGGACCTAGAAATATACCCAAGTGCATGATTTTGTGTGTATATTTTCCCCCATTTTATGTTTTTGGGTGAATAATCAATAGCATAAATTAGATAGAATGTGTGTAACTTATGATCTTGTAGAGAGTGTGGTGAGTAGCATGTCGAGTAAACAAGTGAATCATGAAAGCATGGGGACTAGGAAATGAAAGTGACCCTAGAGGTGAAGCGTATGTATTATTTTTACCTATTGTTGTGATTTTATTTTATTTTTAAGGTTTCGTCTTGTTTTGTATTAAGGACAGACCTACAAAATAAGAGAAAAAGAGTATTAAAAGTCAAGTATATGATAAATCTGAGAAAAGTGTGTAATAGTATGTAGAAGTTTGTAAAGTAATAGTAAAGGGAAGTGTGCAGCTTATGTAAAAGAGTGTAAAGGATAGAAATATGTCTTGAAATATTGTGAAGAGAGATTTTTTTTGGTGATCTCACACCGATAAAAAAGAATTCGGTGATCTCACACCAACTGTGAGTTTTTGGAGAGATTTCATGCCATGTTCAAGTAATTTGGGTAATCTCACATGAAGAGTGAGTGTTGGGGAGAGAGGTTTGGTTTTACTCTCCTTCCATGACTCTACCCTCACAAGCACCACTACAATTAGTACATCCCAATTTATTTTTGATTGTCCTGAATTAGTTATGATTTGTTTTAAATGTATTGGTTGTTCAAATTGGAGAAGATATAACGTATTTTGTATTTTGATGTTTATTATTGTAACTGTAAAATTACTCTGAAGGCTTCTATAGATTGTTTGGATCTGATAAAATGAATATTGGTGTACCTAGGACATTTACACCCATGGGAGGACACAAGTGCCTAAGAGCTATTATCTAATTATGGGAACTAATGTTTATACTGTGTGCTAGACCTAAGTTAGATTCTAGGCCATTCTTTGACTGTGTTCCTATGTTGTTTTTATATTTTGCATATCTGAACTATAGCTCTAAGTTGTTATAGGGCCGATTTATTTACATAATTTAATTCCCCCTCATGTGGCATGCATGTGATGATAGTAGGATAATGTGTCCTAAAAGAGAGGACCAAATTTTTTTTAAAAGTGGATACCTACAGGGGATAGGGGATGTGCATGGTAGAAACCAAGGCTCATGCAAAAAAGTGGCTAGTATTATGTGTTAGTAGTAAAAGTATCTAGCATGCAAAGGAATACAATGTAACAAGAAAGTGTGTAGAAAATATAGACCATGAAAAGAGAGTTTCAAACATGGGTCATCACTCATAATTTCACAAGAGAATAAAGGCTGAAGCAGCCAAAAGCATGTAATGATCATATAATATATATGGCATAGCCCACAAAAAATAGCATACAATTACAACCAATGCAAAGAAAAATGTATCAGATAACTATGGTGGCATATATTCTTACAAGGAAAATCCTACACATGAGGCACCCGTTAGCATGTAAGAAAGATAAATAGTGTGTCAAGGCATGTATAAATCAATGAAAGATAAAGTAATTCTAAATGAGAAGTAGTCAAAATGTAGCAGTAGAACATGTGTATTATGTGATAATAAATAAATTAGATGCCCCCAGAAGCCTTAGTGGGACTGGTAAAATGTAATAACCAGTAAGAGATGGGAATTCGCTATAAAATACCAAGTGAACGTGCATGTATATATAGAGAATGATAATGACATACTTAGAATCTGTCTAACATTGAAAGAAAAGTGAAACATGTAAATAGAATAAGCTTAGCAAGAGTATATGCAACCAATATATGAAAATGTAATGTAAGAGTGTGATGGAATGGTATGAAAATTTTGAAAATGAAAGGAGTAATATGCCCCCCAATGAATGTGTATGAGATTAGGTTTATTTATAGGAACCCTAGGCAGTCAAAAATGAACCATAGAACAAGAGCATGTAATTGGGTAATATGTCATGTGAGAATAGATGCTATAAAGATGTATCGTGAAACATAGAGCATAAAATGTTAAGTGGATGTGATGTATTACACCCTCATCATTTGAGTATGAACCATGGAACTAGAGTGCATCATAGGGTAGTGAAAATACATAGTGTGTATCTGAGGGTTGGAAATTTCTTAGAAAGATGAGATATGAAACGTAGAGAATTAACTGTGATAGTAGATACTAAAGACAACTTGAAGGAATGGAAGGGGGGAAGTAAGCATGATTCCATCGAGTGTGTGATGGAGATAGGGATCAAGTAAACTCATCTATAATATCATTAGTGTCAATTACATAACTTGTGGGATCTAGATTAGAGAATTTTTAAGCAATAGTGTGGGGTTGATCATATAAAGATCCCATGAGGAATAAATTGTACATGGCCATAGTATATTCTTCATTGGTAAAAGGAGGCTAAGGACAATCGTATGCATACTAGCGAGTTATATTTTGAATATAGCCCAGGAATGAGTCATTGCATATAGAAACATGGCCAAAAGGCATTGGAAATGAGATGTCAGTTTGATTGGGATCCAAAATTCCACCAATGTGGTCAATCTAAGACTGTCCAAACATGAGTGGAGAGGAGAAAGGAGTACGTGAAAGGAAAACAGATAGATGGAAGACACAAAGACCATAGGTAGTGATAACAAATACAAATCTGTGATATAGGTTAGGAGAGTGGGGTAGGGCGATGAGATCAGCAAGTTTGAATCCTAGGCATACTAATCCATCATGTGTGTAAACAATCTCAGAGAGAGTAGGGTCAAAAATGAAATATGAGGCCAATACGATTTATGTATAAAAAGAGTGCATGTAAAATGGGTCAATATGCGGTGCAAAGTGGTCCTAGGGAGACGAAGGAGGTGGTATAATGTATAATGTATTGATAGACCCTTGAAAAGGTATCGTGGAATTAGTTGAAGGAGAAGGCTTCTTGAATTGATACTCACCAAATAAAATAGCTACAAAAGTATCCTAGAAGTATGATTCATCAATTTCAGTAGAAGAAAAATTAAGATTTCACAATGTGTCATTGTTAAGCTCTACAAAGTTAGCCTCATCATCAAAATCATAGGTTTTGGCATTATATTTTTGGATAGAATTATCAGGGATATTGGTACTGATGGAGCCAGATGTAGAATTGATAGGAGCCATGACAGGTAGTGAAGTAGTGTCCATATAGGTAGACATGGTGGGTGATAGGAGATCATTAGTATGGGTAGGAACAAATGAAATTCATGTAGAGATATAAAATGGTGCATGAGCGCTAGATTTACCAACATTATATGTACTGATATTATAATATGGAATATTTTGTGATGGCAAAATGGGCATGGAGGTGACGGGATCTATACAGAAAAACTAAAAGGGGTTAGGATTAGCAACAATGGTATGTTCATATCCATCATGTAGGCATTTAACACACCTATGAACTATGGAGGAAAAAACCTTTATTGTATGAATCCATGGTCTACTGAGTAAGAAATTGAACTAGAATGATGCATCGATAAGAAAGAATATTATAGAAAAAAATTTAGGCCCAACTTATAGAGGTAATGTGATAAATCTCATGCATGTTTGAGTAGCATAATCATATCCGTGAATGACTTTAGAGGATTTACTAATTAGATCATCAAAAATGCCCATTTTCCTAAGGAGGGATAGAATGTATAGATTTATAAAAGACCAATTATCAATGAGTACACGCTTAATAGAGATGGAGCTAATAGTAGTGGTGATAAGAAAAGGTGGAAATGGATTGTTAGCAGTAGAGAGAGGGATATCAGTTTCACTATAAGATATAACATGTGGTATATTTTTTAGGGATTTGATGATATGAGTAAAGGTAACAAGTGAGTTATTTCTTTTAATGTTGATGGAATGAAGGGTGGCCTATAATGTGTGATGGTAATAATATGCACTACGTAAGAGATCATAAAGAGAAAAAATAGGTGGAGCTGTAGAAGGACGAGTGCAGTGAGTGGTGACTAAATTTATGGAGTGATGAAGCGAGGATCATGTTGCTTATGGATTTTAATAAAATATACAGCGGTAGTAGCCATGCCAGAAACCGTGGTGGGAGTAAAAGTGGGATAAGAAGAGTGATTCATGAATTCAAAAAAAGGGGATAGATTATGATGCATTCTCATAAGGTAGGTTTTAAGCGATGGAGTTCACCAAATGATTAAATATAATATTATTGTTCCTAATGGTCTAAAAATTCTAAAATACAATACGACATGAGAAAAATAGCATGGATAGTATGTAACCCTAAGCAAGAAGAAGAGGAAAGAGGATTTAGCTAACTTCGGAATGGATAAGAAGTGATCTGGGAAGGTGCAAATTATGAACAAACTTTAAACAAGGTCATCACTATTCACTGAAAAATTAAGAGTAAATGAACAAATCCCTACATGAGATCCCATAGCATGACAGGGGTGCCTAGGCCTAGAGGTTGGAACTAGGCACTAGTTACTATGTAGAATGTTGGGATATGGTTTCTCCTGTTTTAGTAGGGTTTTTAAATTTTTCCCTATTGATCGTCTGATAATCACTCCTTGATCATTGATGATACTTGTAACCTCCAAAATAGAATTTCACTTGTACAAGCCCACAAACTGCATCAAACCTAAAAATGAAAATCCATAATGAGGATTCGGACTGACCCCAGTGGTCACCCTGAGAGTGAACTTACAACTAATCACTACACTACATCTTATACTCTATGTTTTTTTTGGTGTTTTTGTGTGTGTGTATAATAATTATTCCCTAAGATTCCCTTGTGTAAGTTACACTTGATAGTGGGATAGATATAGAATGTAAAAAATGTATAGCATGTATGGATGGAATAAAATAGACCTCCCTTTCCTATGTTATGTATGCAAAAGTATGTAACCCTTTTCTCTTGAATGGATGCTATATGGATGCCTATGGAGTGCTTTAGTGCCTTTGGAATGCAACACTAGGTGATAATAGTAATGTTTAGTGCTTGGTCCCTTTTTTTGAAAATATAACTATGTATTTATATGATTTCCTTGTTTGAATTTCGTAATTGAAAACTAGAAGGCCGACCCATGAGTATAAAAGATTCCCAAAAGATAAAAGAAACCTACAAAGAGTGATTAGGGTAAAAAAAGGGTGAGGGGCACCCAAGATGGATAGGAGCACATGGGAGCTTCTATCCTAGCTGGGCGATGGTGTCTGAAGTCATAAAATATTAAAAAATTATGTTGTAATTTGGTTATAAGGTGTCTAAGACCAAAGAGATAACAAGAGACAAAGAAAAGAGGCCAAAGATAGTTATCAACCACTATTTTTCTTACTTAGGAATCATATAAAATCTAGTGTGCTTTTTGGACCTTGAAATGTACCATAGTACGTGATTTTTTGTCTACAATTACACATTATCATGTGGGAGGATGGCTTAGGATTAATCTAGGGGTCATATTTTTCTACTAAGGTGGAAAAGGTTTTTGAGCAGGTGGAGGATGTTTTGAATTCACTATCATAGAAAAAATGAATAAATTAGAAGTAATATAAGAAAAACATATATTAATACCTTAAAATTTTTTCTAAACTCACCTTTTGGAGGTCTTTTCATTGTTTACTTGGTATCTTGAAGGTTTGGTGTAAGCAAAAAGCTACTCAAGATTTCTAAAATAAAAATTTGTGAGTATTATTGGTCTTGATCAAGATGTTTTTAACACATTGATAAATGATGTAAGATAATCACGTGAAAAGCTTTAATTTTGTACAAGATTGATAATTTTGAATCATATTTGACTGTTTGCAAGGTTATCAAGGGAGCATAAGAAAGAATAGTTTGTATCATAATGTGTAGGTGATTGTGTAGGAGTGCGAGGAATATTTTGTGTAATATTTTATATTATTAAGGGAATGGAAGAAATGGTGTGAGATAGGATTTCTAAGAAGGGTGTGCACAATAGTATCTTGTATTTTTTCAAAGGCTAAGGAGGGTAGGAATTTTGAAGGAGTTAAAAGGTGGCATGTCCGTATTATGTAGTGAAGTAAAATAATAATGCATGGATATTTTCTAAGGTCAATGTATGAATAGTGGCAAGGGGAAATTGTGTAGCAGAATAAAGGCACTAACAGACAATTTAAGAAACCTACAAAGGATTTACTGGATATTAACAGTTAGGTCAAATGTCAAGGGGGAAAAACTACCAACTAAATAGATGATATGGATTCTTCAAGAATATTTTCTCAACTACAAGACCATGGTAGTTCGACATCATTAATTATTAGGATTTGAATTTGAATTCGAGTAATAAAGGGAGAGGTATATGGAAATATGGAAAAGAGAGGAAATATTCATGTATAAAGTGAAGGTCCAACATTCAATTTAAATCTACTAAGATAGGGATCAAGGTTGCTGAGATTAATTGGAAGTTTTAGAGTTAGAGCTAATGAATGATCTTAGGATCATTACATAGCTAAGGAGGAGAAACATAGAGACCATGTAGGATTCCTTAATGTATAACACCACAATTATTATATTTATTGAGATATCTTATAAACTTTGTAACAACTCGATTATAGAGAATTACATTACATATATTGTTAAGTATCTCCAATTAATAAAAAAAATTGTTGTGATGATTCTATTTTTTTATGTTGAACTCTATAAATGGTACAAGATAATATTGATCCCACCCAATCATGCAATCAATTAGTTTCAATAACATGCTTACAACTCTTGTAAATAGATTTGAGAAGAGTGTAAGTATTGGTAGGTCACGAATCATGGGGAAATTAGTCAAAAAATAAAAATACCATTGGGAAGAGTTTTTAATTGTGATGCAGTGAATGCAAAAATCATGGTTGCATTAGGAAAATTCATAAATGAACTCAGATTTATGAGGACTAGGATTTAATTTTTTAAATTAGATCGACGGATAAGTTTTATTGCTCAATATTCTCAAAGTGGTGATAGGAGTAGATAGAGGTGAAGAAAAAGAAAAATAATTTTTAGATGGAGGAGAAGCATGACTCTTCAAATAAAATGGTTCAAGGAACAAGAATTGGACATTCCATTATGAATAAATATTTGATTAGATCATAAGCATAGAGGAATAATTTGAGTTTGAGTAAATCAATGAACCGTAAATAGTTGAGGTCACATAGACCAATTTAAAAGGATCATGCATCATTATGGTAGAGAGAGATCCAAAATGAGTTTCAAATAAGAGGAAAAGACAAGATGGTGTACTAGGATAGAATGGTTTCCAAGATGAAGAGTAATTTTATACCTTCTAACTATCATATGTGTTTATTTAAGAACTTACAAAACATAAGGAAAAACTAATTGTTGGTTGAGGATTACATAAAGGAGTTTCACTAGATCACGATAATATTTTGATATTTTGAGGATGACCAAGAGAAGGATATGAGTTATATCAATTTCTTGATATATTCCATCCAAGAGGAGATAATTCTTATGTTCAATCTTATTTTATAAGAGTCTTGTCAACTAACCTTTAAGATTGAAGAGAGGTTGGCGCAAAAGAGTCGAAGCATAACATTGGGAAGATGCATAAACAAGGTAGTACACAGGAAAAAGGAGTGTCATACTCATCAAGAGGACACATAATATTTATTATAGGTAGGGGAAGATGATATTTTCAAACATTTTTTAAGTTTGAAACATTTTGAGATCATGCATATGAGTGTTTGTGTGCATAGAATGAAGTAACAAGTAGGTGCATAAAAGAGAGCACACATGTAACACATAGTGATGCGGAATTAGTGGGATTTGCATAGAATTTTGAAATACCGGAGTGTGAATAATGTATGATGATGATAAAATTATTGTTGAATACTATGCAAAGGGAGGATTAATATGCATAAAGGAAAGTTTGTTCTAAACCATATGCAAGACTAGAGGAAAGTGTTGTAAGGTGATTGTTAATAGTAGTAGCACAAACAATATAGGCTTTTTTGTAAAATGGTTGAGAAATTGGGGATGAATAGGATTGAACATCCCAGTCCATATAAATTTTCTTGGTTATAAAAATACCATTAGGGCTTAGTGAATAAAAAATCCTTATTAAGTTCTAGATAGGGAATTATTACAATGAAGTTTTGTATGATGTAATTTCTATGTATTTATGCAATATATTGTTGTGGAGGCATTAGAAATATGAAAAAATGGTTTTCCATTGTTGTAATGTGTTGTCATACATTTTTTATAGCTCAAAATTTCAAACTTTCAAGCATAACAACTAAGCCAAATTTGAAATTTTTCTCTTGAGTCTTCCCAAATCCCTCTCCCTATCAATTTTTCTTCTATGTGATGATAATATTTACCTTATAGGTAATTATAATATGATTAAAAATAATGTGCATATGTTTGGAATGGTTTGAAAAGATCAAAAATTACATTCAGTGAAGAGTAACTGAAGACTAGCTCTTTGTCATGCTCAGAAAGGCTAATTTTAGCCTTTTCAAGGCAAGTATGTATCCTATGAGAAGGTTGTAAAATGCAATAAACACTTGAAGGTGGTATTAGAGATATATTATGGTATTATAAGTGATTTAGTAATATTTAGGGAATATTTTGAGGTTTTAGGATATATTGTGCAACATCATGTTTTTCACGTGTAAGGAGTAAGTAGTCAAAATTGGAACTTGAACTTCACCAAATGATTTTCGGAACTTCATAATGATTTGGAAGGAAAAAATTATGAATTGGAAATATGAAGTAATTATATTCATGTTGGAATCATCAAATTTTTCACAAGACTTGTTTATTTCTCAAGGACTCTTAATCTTGGCAGACACACCCTATTGTCTAAAAGAAAAATGAGCCATTTTTGGATATGAAAGAAGATTAAGGTTCTTAAACATATCCCATTGCTCTTTAAATGGTAATTTGGGTCAAAATAATATAAAATTTCATACGAAAAAGGCCATCTAGAGCTTCAGAAAATGTGTCATCAAGTTCCCTCTTGTACAAAACATGTTTCTCATACTTAGTCATTTTTTGGAGTGACACATGTCACCTTAAAGCTTCATGATGCACTTTTCTATACCACTTTTCCATTTTGTGAGGGGATATATGGGAAATAAAAATTTCCCCACCTTAAACCTCCTCTCTGATTCCCTATATGACCCAATTCAACCCAGCAGAGTGCTAATTGGGCTAATCTCCATCTCTCTCTCGTTGTGCCACAGAGTGACTCTTGTCATGATCTACTTGAGGAAATGTTACACACTTAGCCTATTACTTGTATTAGGATATGAGTGGCCAAATAGTGGCTTACCATATCATTTTATTATTTCATTTATATTTTCTCATGCTTAGTAGGTCATCCTTGGTGATGGCCATAACATATGAATAGTATAGATAGGGGTTTGTAGGTAGTACTTGATGATCATATTAAGCATTTGAGTTTTATTGTATGGTCTAGAGGTTGCCCCCTTGAAGTGGATAAGTTATTCTACTTGCATATTGATATCATTTATCTAAAATATTGTGTCCTTTTGTGTTCTATTGTTGCTAATAATCATATTTATACAAGTAATTGCATTATAAGTGGTATTAGAGCTACGATCTGGGTTTAAATTAGGGCAGAACCCCTAATTTTTTATTTCAGCTATATCTTGTGAAAAAGAGAGAATTGGTTGGATATTTTGTTACCATAGTTGTGAATCAATCCATGTAAGGTTCCTTGACAATTTCATAATTTTTGATTTATTTTGCAAAAGTTATTGCAAATTTAGGGTTTTTCATAAAATCAATCCCTAGGCTGAAAATTGTGGAATTTTTCCAAGTTATTTACATTTTTGGAAAGAGAATCAAAAATTAGTTATATTTTGTTCTCTACATGTTTTTATATTTGGCATAACTCTTATCAAAATTCCACAGCCTAAAATTTGATCTTGATCCCTAATTTTGGGGTATCATGGTGGGGCCTTCCACAAGAGGCAAAACGAATCCCATCACTCTAGGTAAAACTCCAGAAAATGATGAGATAATAGTTGAGGAGTTGGAGTCAAAAGAGTTAACTAAAAATTCATCTTGGTTATGGTTTACTTCGATGGATCATAAGGTAAACCAACTTGAGTTTAACCTGCGTGACCTTGAGTCTAGAGTGTCAAGTAAAGATGATGTGGAAAGGATTGGACAAAGATTGGAGGAGTTCATGCAGAAATTCAGTACACATATGATGGGTAATCATACTTATATCAACCAAGGTGGATCTTCAAGCCAAAGTAATAGAAACATGAGTCAGAGTGGATCGTTGAGCATTCCTAATCCAAATACAAACATTGTGCAAGCCCGTAACATGTTTCCGAAAGTGGAGATGCATAAGTTTGATGGAAAGGATCCACTCAATTAGATTAATTATATGGAGAATTTATTTGATCTACATCATGTTCCCTCAGGAAAAAAGGTTACCATGGCATATTTGTATCTTGAACCTGACCAATTCATCTAGTATCAATGGTTATGTGCTCAAAGGCAGAAGAGTGTTCTCAATGTTACATGGAAAATATTCACTAAAGATGTATAATTACACTAAAGTTATAGTGTGTCAGAGAATTACTTCAGAAAATCAGCAAAGTTGAGATAAACAGGATATGTTAAGGATTACATTCATCAATTCCAAAACCTTTCTCTATGGGTGGAAAACATTACTGAAGAGAATATGAATGACTTATTTCTTGGGGGTCTTAAGGATCACATTGAGCCTGAGGTATGTATGTTTAATCCTCATAAGGTTTCTAATTCTATGATTATGGCACGAAGGGTAGAGGAAAAAAAAATTTCAAGTAGGAGATAAATTTTACTAATATCAGAGATTGCAACACCTTGCCTCCAACACTCCCTCAGCTAGTCAAATTGAAAAATCAAAAAATTGGAGAAAAGAGAGCAAAAGGGTTATGTTTTAAGTGTGACAGTAAATATGGACCAAGACTAAAATGTGTTAAAAAGAATTTGTCTTACATTGATGGGCCTAGTGAAGATGAACAAAAGGATGAAGATGAAGAGTCAAAGGCCATGGTCGATCCAGAGGAGGAATCAGGAGATCCCAGCCAACAATCTCATGTTATGTAATTTCGGGTGTTAGCACACCCCAAACCCTCAAGGTGGTTGGATTACTAAAAAATGATAGGGTCACAATGTTGATTGACTCGAGAACTACTCATAACTTCATCAATCATAAGTTAGCAATGCACCTGAACTATTTTATTTATCTAGCTCCTGAATGTCAAGTAATGATTGTTTATGGAGGTATTGTTTCTTGATTTGGAAAATTCCATAACATTAATCTTTCCATGGGATATTACATACTAAATATACCCATGTATTCCATTTATATGGGAGGATAAGACATTGTGTTAGGAGTTCAATGGATTACCACCTTGGGAACCATTAAGATGAACTTCCAAGAATTGTTCATGTGTTTTGAGTCTGAAGGAAGGATTTTTGAGCTAAGAGGCTTAAGAGAAAAGTTTCCACAACTAGTGAGCTCTTATTAGATGCAAAAAATGATTTTAAAAAAGGGTGTTGAGGGATTTTTGGCGCAACTATTTTCATTACAGGTGCATCAATCTAAGGACATTATACCATCAGATATGCAAGCATTTTTGGATGCACACTCTATTTTGTTTGATAATATGCCAAAGGGTTTACCTCTAAAGAGAGATCATGATCACATTATTCAATTATTACTAGGGATCCAACCACCAAACATCAGAAGTTATAGGTACCCATATGTGTAAAAAAATGAGATCAAGAAGATTATACAAGAGATGTTGGAAGCAGGCACCATCCATCACAGTAAGAGTGTTTATTCTTCTCCAGTAGTTATGGTGTGTAAGAAATATGACATGTGGTGCATGTGTCCTGATTATAGGGAACTTAATAAGTACACAGTATTTTTTGATGACTTGCATGGTGTTGTTTACTTTACAAATCTTGATCTTTGTTCGGGTTACCGTCAAATCAGAATCAAGGAGGAGGATGTTCATAAAACCACCTTTCAGACACATGAAGACCATTATGAATTCTTGGTAATGCCTTTTGGACTCAAAAATGCACCTTCTACATTTCAAAGTTTGATGAATTTTGTTTTTAAGCCATTCCTACAGAATTTTGTTTTAGTGTTCTTTGATGATATATTAATTTATAAAAAAACATGGGAGGAACACTTGCATCATGTAAATAAGTTTTTGGAAACTCTTTAGGAACATCCATTTTATGCAAATCCCTCTAAGTGTTCTTTTGGAGTCAAGGAGGTTGAATATTTGTGTCATATTGTCTCTCACAAATGTTTTAAAAGTGAATCCTAATAACATTAAGGATATGATGGAGTGGAAGGTTCCAAAAACCCTAAAGAATCTTAGATTATTTTTGGGTCTCACAAGTTATTATCGTAGATTCATAAGGCATTATGGAAACATAACAGCACCTCTCATAGCTTCAATAAATAAATACTCATTCTTTTGGAATGATGACACTACCAAATCATTGGATAAGTTGAAATAGGCCTTGTGCACCACTCCATTCTTGTCTACTCTATATTTTTCCAACACATTCATTATTGAATTTGATGCATCAGGGTCTAGTATGGGGGTAGTTCTCATGTAATAAGGCCATCCTATTTCCTTTTTTCACCATCAATTAAAAGGTAATAATTTTTCAAAGCCAACTTATGAGAAGGAAATGCTAGCCATACTTCATGTAGTAAAAAAATGGAAACCATATCTCATAGGGAGACACTTTAAAGTGAATACATATCATGATATACTAAAATACTTCTTGGAGCAGCATTTATCATCTAAAGAACAACAAAAATGGGTCTCAAGGATGTTGGGATATTATTTTGAGATTATATACATGAAAGGGAAGGAGAATGTAGTCGCAGAGGCTCTCTCTAGGGAAGATGAAGTAGCTGCAGCATTGTTATGCGCCATATCCATCTTACAAGAAGATTGGGTAGAGGATGAAAGGACCAAATGGAGAAATAACCCAACTACACAAAATCTCATTCATAATCTCTAGAATGATGCAAGCATGTCTGAAACATTTTTATGGAAATGGGATTTTTTATGGTACAAATATAGATTATACCTATTTAATAAATCCACCCTTAAAAATAGTGTTCTATTTGAGCTTCATGCTTCTCTAGTAGGTGAACTCTGGATTCTCGAAGACTTATCATTAAATCAAACAATATTTCTTCTAGGAAGGGCTCAAAGGGGATGTCCGAAAAATTTGTGGCAGAATGCATGATTTTTTAGCTAAATAAGGGTGAAACATTTCAGTCCCTAGGTCTTCTAGAACCTCTATCTATTCCTAGCCAGCGGTGGGAAGAGGTTTCCATGGACTTCATCAAAATATTTCCTAAATCTAAAGGAAAAAATGTCATCGTGGTTATGGTGGATAGACTCACCAAATATGCACATTTTTGTGCCTTGTCACACCCATTTTCTACAAGCACATTAGCAACAGCCTTCATGGACATAGTACAGAAGCTAAATGGGACACTGAATATTATATTAAGTGATTAGGACCCTATATTTACTAGTAATTTTTGGAATGATTTATTCTCATGTTTGGGTACTGACTTATCTCATAGCTATTCTTATCATCCTTAGTTTGATGGGAAAATAGAAGTTGTAAATAAGTGTTTGGAGGGATATCTCTATTGCTTCACCTTAGATAAAAAAACGAGATGGGTTCAATGGCTTCCACTTGTAGAATGTTTGTATAGCACATCCTTCCATACTTCATCCAAATTTTCTCCCTTTTTGACACTCTATGGGTACCATCCACCATCCATATGATCATCATTGAAAGGAAAACCAAGGGTTAGAGTAGTGTAAGAACACATTCAGCATCAACAAGAGGTCCTCTCTAGTCTCAAGGAGAACTTGGCCATGGCAAAAAACCTCATGAAGCAGTAGGCTAATCAACATCACAGAGAAAGGCATTTTGAATTTGGTGACTGGGTTTTTGTGCATTTACAACCATATAAGTAAATGTCTTTAAGACAAAAACAAAAGGAAAAAAAAAATTCACCTAAGTATTATGGCCCCTATCAAGTATAGAAAAATATTCATACTATAGCATACAAAATAGAGCTTCCCCAAATAACCAGAGTACATTGAGTCTTTCGTGTTTCTTCCCTAGAGAAAATATTTGGACAAACAGTATCATCTGAAATAGTGTTACTTGAGCTCGATGAGGAGGGGAGATTCATCTTGGAACCTTAATGCATCCTTCAAACATGCACTAAAATATTGAGAACACGGGTTATTACTGAGTACCTGTCGAGTGGAAAAATATGGACAATGAAGATGCAACATGGGAGGATATGATGTTCCTACAGTAGCACCCAAAGTTTCTCAACATTGGTGATAATGTTTCTTTGGATTGGAAGGGCATGTTATGCCCTTAACCTATTTCTTGTATTAGGATATGAGTAGCCAACTAGTGGCGTACCATATCATTTTATTATGTCATTTATAATTTCTCGTGCTTAGTAGGTTGAACTTGGTGATGGTCATAAAATATGAATAGTATATATAGGGGTTAGTAGGTAGTATTTGATGATCAAATTGATAATTTGAGTCTTATTGTATGGTTTGGAGGTTTCCCCCTCAAATTGCCTAAGCTATTATACTTGCATATTGACATCATTTATCTGTAATAGTGCGTCCTTTTGTGTTCTATTATTACTAATAATCAAATTTATACAAGTAATTGCATTATAGAAAAATTGTATTACCCCCCTTTTCCCCATTCCCAAGGGTACATAGGAGACATAATTATGTTCCCCATCATATCCCCTCCTCAGGTTCTCCATACACCCAACTCTCACTTCCCAGGTGCCAAAGCATGCTTTCTCCATCTCTCTCTCTCTGCTCACACATCATAAGGACACTTTTCATGGTCTTCTTGAGGAACATTTTATTTTCTCCTTATTCCCAATGGGACAAAGGGGACACAAAAATTTTACCCATACTCAAGCCATAAAAACCCTAGTTTTAAAACATAAGAAACTTTCTCACCCGTGGTCAAAAAGTGGCTCTCGGGTAACTTAAAAACATTACAAACTTGCTTCAAAGATTAGTTTTTTACACAGTTTGACCTACCATCCATTGTTGAATCAACTAAACCTCTAAAAACACCAGACATGCTACCAAAATTCTTTCATAATAGTCATGAACATGAAAATAGATAGTTCATAATTTCCAAACCTAAAGATGGATTCTAGTGAGATTTTCACTGATTTTACTCATTTCAAGATCCCTGTGAACACTGAATATTAAATCCTCCATTAACGAATACCATGACATAGAAAAAAACCTAAAATCCTCCATCCCAAAATTTTCCATTTTGATTTGCAAGAGTTCCATCGGGCGGACCACAACAAAAATTGGAGCAGGAGATCCCGATGTAGAGCCGAATCCAAAAATAGTGTTTTTGTTACCAACCAACACCTTTTTGACCAGTTACTAAAAATATCATATTCTTTATGTACTCACATTCTAAAAATATTTATGCCTCTCAAAATCACAATCTACAATCACTTAGAACATCCAGAAACAATGAGGAATAAAAAACAAGGTAAAATTGGCAATTTTCCCAAATAGAAGGTTCGGAAAAAAGTAACCTACTAAAAATATAAACTTTCTAAAGATGGTAAAGAATTTTCAATGTATGTTAATTAATGTTTTTATGAAATTTATAAGACCATATTTGAGCAAAAAGGAAAAAATTCCCAAAGTAAGAGCTCCTGGTCTCACCTGTCAAAAATAGAAAGTTTCAGTTTTTAGTGCAGAAAGTTGTTGGCTCCATTTTCATTCATATCATTATTTTTTTCCATCCTCAAATGGTTTTAAGGTGCTTTCATATCTCAAAAAATGAAATAAACCCTCCATAAGGATCTTGGAGCATCATTCTGACCATAATTGTGTCAAGGAACAAGATGGAGCATATCGAGGCATAATAAGTGAAAGTTAGGAACATTATAAGGATAGTAAAAAGGTTGAAGAGGATCAAGAGATTCATTCAAATTCTATTCATTGAGAGGATTTTCTTCATAATAATGATGATAAGGAATATTTTTGAGTAAGGAAAGAGTTCATCTCAGGTAATACATACCTTGTGAAGTATTTCTAGACACTTAATTCATTCCTGCTAAGGGGCTCAAATCTTGCAATTTAATAGAGGTAGATTTTTCAATGTAGTGTGCAAGACAAGAACAATGGACTCATTATCATTCATTCCTTAAATTTCCATATGAGATTGGTCTTGTTATCAAGAAAGGCCACCTAATTCCATAAGAAACATGTGCACATGAGGTGTATGAATTGATCTCATTTATGATGTGTACTATATCTAAGAAAGGAAAAGGTATGATCTTTGTTCAGAATGAACAATCATATTTATTCCATCCAATTTTTATTATTGCTAATCACTCACATCGAACATTTGGGTGTGGTCATTTTCATCTCCTCATGTCATTCCAACTGGTGACCATTTCTCCAAAATCTCATTTGGATGCAATACTCTATCCACAATGTAAAGGCCTATTTAAGTAAGTGAGGGATAAAAATCAAGAATTTAAAGCATTATAAATACTTTTTGTGAGCACTAATGTCAATTTTTAAATCCTAAGAAATAAAAGAGTGACCCTCACCCTCACCATGAGAACAAGAATGAATCATCATGAGAAATTCCCATAGTCATCTCAGGATCTCATCGAGAGGTCTCACAACAGTGCTCCAAAACACTCATTCAGAAGTCTAAATTATCAGTGCATCTTGCAAAAGGAGGAGATTGTGATCACTATGCCTCAAAATACAAATTTTTTTGTCAGTAATAGATCATTCAATCCCTTCCCTTTGTCTCTTCTTTCTCTCTCCATGGAGAATGTACTTTTTTCTATTTTGTCTTGTTCACTTAAGTGACAATAAAATATTTGTAAAATGTAAAGTTACTCTCTCAAATTATAAGATAGGTAGTTAATTTGTTTATTCTAAGAGAAATTGAAAATTCAAAAGTGATGGGACATGAAGAGTCATGTTAGAGGTATATGAAGATTCACTTTTCTATGTTATAAATTAAAATGGCTTCTCCATTCTAGGGGTTGAAGTTTTATAGATTAAAAATTAGTTTTTTGTAGCGATTGTGGATTGTTGTAAGTTTTTGAGCTTAGTATCACCACTACAAAAGAAATAAGAGATGCATTTATACTATTCCCTTTTCTTATGCTTTCCTATATATTTCCTCTCTACTCTACAACTTGACAAGCATAGTGATCAAGAAGGAACTTTGTATCCTTGATTGATAAATCTAAAGAACTAGGTGTCTCTTTTTTGTTAGTATCACTAATTGCTTACATTGTTTTTTTCATCTAAATTGAATGCATACATATTATATTTATTGTGAGTGAACTGTTATAGTGCCTACTCACAACAATAACCCTCTCTTTCCTAATTTCTCCAACTCTCTTTTATCCCTCATTTATTAAAATTCATCCCTTGTACTTCATATAAGCACTTTCCCGCATGTGCATTGGAGTGTTCCTGTGTGATCCCCACCCTATTGGCTACCCCACATAATTATATTAGTTTACATTCAATAATGGGAGCCTCCCCATACATAAGAATGAGGTTCTTAGCCTAGTCACCATTGTTGGAAACACATAATTTACAACATGAAAAATTATTTCACCAGCAAAATTAAAATTTTATTCACATTAAAAAAATAGAGGGAAGTTTAATTTTTCATATTCAAAGGATATGGATGATGATGTAGTACAAAGTGGAATTTAGACGAGAGTTTTAGTTTTATCAGGGAAAAAATTATTGCAATATGTTTAAGAAGAGAAAGTGTGGTATGCACTTGTACCAAAATAAGTTCTGAACATTATACAAAGGAGGAGGAAATTCTTAAATACGTATGTAAAATGTTGAGGGAGTTTATGGACATAGTGAAAAAATACTTTATGTGAGGTTTAGCACTAGTGTGCAGTATTAATCATTATATTGATGTGGTACTAGAGTTAATTTTTCCAAATAAAGCACCATATAGGATGACTCCAAAGGATATTGGAGATGTAATATTTCAAGTGAAAGAGATACAAATAAATTATTAGTCAAGGAAAGTTTGATCCTATGTGCAGTACTTATTATACTATCACCTAAGAAAGGAGGATAACGATGCATGTGTATAGATTAAAGGCCCATCAACAATATCACAATCAAGTATAGGTTTCCATTGCCAAGGATGGATGGTTTCATGGATTTCCATAGTGGCATGTGTTATGTTTCCAAGATTGATTTAAAGATTGGATTCCACCATATTCAGATAAGAGAAAAAGATGAGTGGAAAATAGTGTTCAAGAAAAAGGAAGGCTTGTATGAATGCTTGATAATGACATTTTGGTTGAAAAATTTATCCAAGCATGTTTATGAGGATGATGAATGAAATGTTAAATCCATTCCTTAGAAAAAAATTAATTGTATATCTAGATCACATATTAGAAAGGGGGAACATTTGGATCACCTGGACAAAGTGGTGAAGAACTTGTGGGAGGATAAATTGTTGGTGAATATAAAGAAGTACAATTTTATTCATGAAGAGATGGTATACTTGGTATTTCTAATGTCTCAAGAATGACAACAAATGGGCCCATAGAAGGTGGACACAATAATAGAGTGGCCATATCTAAGGAATGTGACTGAGGCGTGAATTTTTCATTAATTGGAAATATTTTATAGGAATTTTATCAAGAATTTTAGTGCAATATGTACACCAATCATAGATATTATGAAATGATATCACAAGTAATTGTGTGGAAAGAATAAGTACAACACATCTTCTAGGAATTGAAGAAAAGAATTATGGCATCTCCAGTGCTAGTGTTTCCAATATTTGGAAAATTCTTTCTTGTAGATTGCGATGCAATTAAATCATCTATAGGCATGGTTCTATATCAAAAAGGGTGACAAATATCCTATTTTAGTTTAAATTTGAATGACACAAAGATAATATATTTGGTCTATGCCTAAGTGTTTTATGCTATTGTGAAAGCATTAAATAAGTAGATGCATTACTTGTTATTGAGTTAATTTGTCTTATACAAAAACCATCAAGCATTGAATTTCATCAATAGTCAATCCAGGTTGAACCAGAGGCACATGAAATGGGTGGAGCTCTTGAAAAACAATTCTTTTGTGTTGAAACATATAATTGGGAATTCTAATAGAGTTGCAGAAACATTAAGTAAAAGAGTGTTATTTCATACTAAAATGTGTAATGAAGTCATAGGTTTTGACACCATGAAGTAGTTGTATGCACATGATAAAGACTTCAAGGATGCATAGGATTCATGCATGATGCCATCACATAGAGATAGAACACATTGGTTGAATTATTCCATATAAGAAGACATGTTACTTACAGGATCACAATTCTATATAACTAAGGGGTCAATGCATGAGAATTAAATTAGAGAGAAGAAAAATGGAGGTTTGGGATGTCACTTCAGAGGTGATAAAACCTTATCATAATTAGAGGATAAATAATATTATCCAAAGATGGGTGTAGATGTGCACAATTATGTATAAAGGTGTGTAATTTACTAGTTAGCTAAAGGACACAAACAGAATATCATATTGTATCAACCCTTACTTGTACCAAAGAACCATGGGAGAATATCAACATGGATTTTATGCTAGTATTTTTGAGAACGTGGAGAGGAAATGACTCCATATTTTTAGTAGTAAAAAGGTTTTAGAATATGGTAAATTTTATCGCATGTATGAAGACTTGTGATGCATCAGGAATCAAAACTTTATTATTAAAGGATATAGTGTGATTATATGGGTTTGTAATGAGTATAGTATCGAATAGGGATAAAACGTATCTAGATCAATTATAGCGGACCTTATGGAAGAATATGGGGACAACATTGACTTTTAGTTCATCATATCATCCACAAATAAATGGACAAACAAAAGATTTGAAATAGAGTTTAGGAAATTTATTACATAGTTTGGTGGGAAATAAGCCAAAATAGTGGGAAATGGTGTTAGTGCAAATGGAATTCACTTATAATTACTTTGTTAACAGAAGTACGAGGAAGACTCCATTTCATAGTGTCTATGGGGTTAGTGTAAGAGGATTCATTGAATTGCGAGAAGAAGTGGGTAATCATAGTGCAAAGGCCAAATATATAGAATATATACACAAGTTGCATAAGGATGTGTGATGAGGGTCGTCAATCCTTTCCATTAATAATGTCAATCTAGGTTGGTGTCTAAAGGTTGTATGCATTAAGAGAAGAAGATCTTAGAAATCTACTCCTTTAAACACAATCCAAACTTGCATAAAATAAATCACACATGCAGAAATTTAAAGGCACACTTGCAGAAATGTAAACACACTTGTAGGAATATAAAGGCATGCTTACATAAAGGAAATCACACTTGCAAAAATGTAAACACAATTACATAAATTTAAATTTCTGAATTGGAAATAAGAAAAATTAAATGAAACACCTACAAGTTTACAACAGACTGAATGTTACAATACAAAGAGGAGAACAACACAACAAGATGAGAATTATAGAAAAAATAAATAAATACAAATTATTACAAAATAAAAACACAAATATAAAGATCCATTTTCCTTAGAATGAGTGGCCATCTCATTCCTTGGAAGATAATTTAAACCATGCTTCGAGATCTTAACTCAAAACTGCATAATATTAGAGAGAAAATAACATATTCATTTCTTAGTATTAAAACATTACATATCTGAGTGTGGAAGGTTGCATTTATAATTTATGCATCCAACCAACTCATTATTTTGGGAGATACAATCTGATCTTATCTTTATTCTAATCCTAACAACTAAGATCTCCATCTCCACAAAATATGGAGAGAGATATATTATTGGAGTCAAATTCTTATCTTTTTTATTTTAGGAAGATTTTCTCCCAAATCTTCTCCTTGTTTTCAGTAACAAGAATCATAATGATTTTATTATCCTACATTATTCGAAGGAGGTTTTTCCTCAAAATATTATTTTGACCAAATACCGTTCCCAAATTTTCCTTTTGACTTCATTGTTTTTTATTGTGGAACTTTTTATGCTTGTCTTATACGCTTTTTCCTCAGACTCCAGTTCACTAAAATTTATATTTATCTTCATTAGTAAAACCTATTACAAATATGAATGAGGATTTTGTTAAACACATTGCTAAGAACAAAAACCTCTCTCGAATTTTTTGTTTCTGTTTATGGAACTTTTAGTGCTCATTTGATACACTTTTTCTCGAAATGCAGCTCACTAAAAGGTATATTTTTCTTCATTGGTAAAACCTGTAAAAAATATGAATGAGGTTTTTGTTAAACACATTTCTATGAACAAAAAAATCTCTCAAAATTTCTGTTTGACTTTTCTATTTCTATTTATGCAACTTTTAATGCTCGTCTACTACACTTTTCCTCATATTGCAGCTCACTAAAAGTTGAATTTCTCTTCATTGGTAAAACCTGTAGAAAATATGAATGAGGTTTCTGTTAAACACATTGTTATGAACAAAAAACTCTCTCATATTTTCCATTTGAATTTTTATATTTTTGTTTATGGAACTTTTAGTGCTCTTTTGATACACTTTTTCTCAGACAACAACTCACTGAAAGTTATATTTCTCTTCATTGGTAAAACCTATAGAAAATATGAATGAGGTTTTTGTTAAACACATTGCTATGAACAAAAACCTCTCTCATATTTCCCATTGATTCTTCAATTTTTCACAATTCCTCAAAACCTTTCATTTCATTGATGTAGGTTCCAGAGCTAACACTGTCATTCCTTTTATGCAAGTTCCAGAACTAAAGTTTTCATTCCTTTTATGCAAGTTCTGGAATTAAATTTGTAAGTTTTGGAACTAAATCTTATTTTTCCACTAATTGTAAGTTCCGAAAATATTTTTCATTCTATACCTTACAATTTTGTCCACTATTTTAATTGCTTGAAAATATAAATATATGAATTGTAAGTTTCGGAACTAAATGTTATTCAATTGATGCAAGTTCCAGAACTAAATCTGTAAGTTCTGGAACTAAATCTGTGAGTTTCGGAACTAAATCTACGAGGTCCAGAACTAAATCTACGAGTTCTGGAACTAAATCTATGAATTCCAGAACTAAACCTGTGATTTTCAGAACTAAACCTGTGAGTTTCAGAACTAAATCTGTGAGTTCTGGAACTAAATCTGTGAGTTCCAGAGCTAACTTAAAACAACTATAACTTTTGCATATGATCTCGGATTGAGATGATTATTTTTTTGAACTTGCATAATTTTTCGAGAGGAATCTAAATATGAAATCATATTTGAGTTTAAAATTATTTTTCATGATCAATTCCACTTTTCCCAATACTAGCATTATCTTTCCTTTATGGGCGGCATACACAAGACTTTGCATCTTTTCCCAAATAATCAATAGGATTAGTCAAAAAAATAGATAAAAAAATATTTCTAAAGAATGAACAAGATATATATCATATATTATATCTTAAACAAACTATAAGTTCCTAGATTACATTTAAATCTACTTTCAAAGGTAACTTAGAAGGAAAAAATAATGGTAATTTATGGCCAATTTATGGCCTCATCAACGTGTGCAACAAGTTGTAATAGAGTAAATAGAATTACAAGGAGCATGTAGATGAAAGGTGCAAAGTCAAGGAATTTTTTGTTGGATACTAATTATCAGTGTATTTTCATAAGGAGATATTTCCAAGGCGTATTTATAATAAACTTAAATTAAATAAGATTGGGACATGCAAAGTATTACACAAGATGGGGCCAAATGCATACCATATTGAACTACCATAGGAGTTGGATATCTTTTTACTATTCAATTTTGTTTAATTTTATGAGTTTCATAAAGGGGATGATAGTTCATGACAAGGAATTAATGAGTTTGCGTAAGAATCAAATGCAAACATACTAAAAACATAGTGAGTAGTTAATTAGAGAAATTAGATACAAGAGAAAGGAAAGAAATAAATTGAGGCCACATTAGAATTAAGAGTGGTGAAGAATATGTGAGAAAATGAGTACAAACAAATAATATTTAGTGAAGTGGAGGAATCACACAAATGAATATGCAGCATGGATGATTTCGAAGGAGCATGTTCATTTGGTCCATACTCTTTATTAATTTAACTCATGAGATGGAGCTTACTTTTTGTAATAAGTGGTTTTTAATGCAAGAGTATCAAAAAAACTTAGTCTCTATAATCTTGACGTTTTTGACTAAGTTTATTTGGATTAAAGCATGACCTGATTGACAACACATTAATAATGGTGTTTAATGTGCTATAACAATCCACTTCATAATGAAAGAGATATGAGAAAAAATTATTATTATTAAAATTCCAAATGGATACAAATTGGTAAACTCCATAAAAGAGATATATGCCCAGAGATCTATCTCTTTATTTAAAACAAGCTACAAGGAGAATAATAAAATAACTAGTTAAAAATATAATATGAAGGGTTCTATATGGGAATGAAAATTTCATCCTACATGGAGACCATTCATATTCACCTTAGGGATGGATTTGAAAAAAAAGAAGTGGAAAAATCCAAAATCTATCCAAATATTACTATTACTTTATTATCCCACCTTGTCGGGGTCAAATCTCCTAGCCCGTTAATCCTTTTTGAAAACCAAAAGAAGTGTTTTAAAGATCATAGAATGAACTTGTCATGTCATCATATTGAATTACGATTACACATTTTTTCATTTTCTCTATCTTTAAAACTCCAGAAACACTGTAGAGACCCTTAATATTACAAAATACTAAAAGTTGTTGAAATTTTGCTAAAAATAGACTTCCAAGACTTTCCAAAAATACAAGTTTGGAAATATTGTGCATAAGGCTAATAAGAGAGCATAAGATAAAAGAGGCATGACATAATGTATAAGAAATTGTGTGAGAGTGTGGGGAATATTTTGTGTAATGTTTTGTATTACAAAGTACACAATAGAAATGATGCATATTCAGATTGTGAAGAAGGGAACGTGTAATAGTAAATAGTTTTTTTTTTCAAAGGCTAGCAAGTGTATGAATTTTTTAGGAGTGTGAATGTAGTGCGTTATTATTGTGAAATAGATAAAAATAAGAACATGTGGATATTTTCAAAGGTTAGTGTGTGGAGATTGGAATGGGATGATTGTGCAATAGACTTAAGCCACAAAGGGACAATTTAAGAAAGATACTAGGGTGTATCTAGATATTATCAATTTGACCACATGTCAAGGGGAAAAACTACTAGCTAATTAGATGGCATGGGTTCTTCTGGAGAATTTTCTCAACTACCAAACCAAGGTATCATGATGGCATTGACAAGTATGATTTGAATTTGAATTTGAGAGGGATAAGGAGAATTATATATAAGGAAAGAAAAGAGTGTGAACATGTATGTATAGTTTAATGTACAATATTCCATTTCAAGCTACTGGGAGAGGAACCAAGGCTGGTAGGATTAATTGGAAGTGTTGGAGTTAAAGTTAAGGAACAAGCCAAGGAGTAAGAAATACCCAATGAGGAGAAACAAAATGATCTTGAAGGTTTCTTTAATGTGTGACACCACCTTTGTTATAGTATTGAGTTATACCATAAAATATGTAATAACCCCATTAGACGGAATACCATCATAGATACTATTAAGGATTTTCTTTTATTTGGAATTTTTGTTTTGTTGAGTCTAATCCATTGTGTTGCACTCTACAAATGGTATAGGACCATCTTGATCCCACTCAATCAAGAAATCAATAACATGTTCATGTTATAACATGACCAAGTTACAAATAATCCAATTATAACATAATTTTCCATAACACTAGCATGTTTTACTCAAAATACCTATCAAACACTTCATTTTCCACTTTTGGGTATCTCATTTCCATGCACATACCAAACATTGAATATTATAGGTTATCGAGAACCAAAATGATATAGTAAATATGCATACATCCATATGTCATTGTCTATATTTTAAAATATATATTTCTTAGTATTATATATTCATATATACATACACCCTGTGAACTAGTTAACACAAAGATAACTTTACCAATATATCCTTATGAAGGTACACACAAATAACTCAGAATATTATAGACTTCCTTATAAAAATCAAAGATCTTTATTATTTTTGCAAACCATTTGCTACAACTAGAACAACACAGACCTATTTCATTTTTTTATGGTTTTACCACATTCAAATCAAGATAAAACATTGTAGTTACAATTTCAATACAAAAATCACTATATAGTTCATTTAATATTAGATACCTATTTTTTTTACCCATTTAGTCATGTACTTACTTATCCAATAAATTCCTTCAATAATAAAACTTCAAGAAATAACTTACTGACAAAATTACCAAGTTTTATAGAAATGTTGTCATGCATTTTTGCTAGCTCAAAAAATCAAACTTCCAAGCATGACAACTAGGCCAAATTTGAGAATTTTATCATAAGTCTTCCTGAACTGCTCTCCTAATCAATTTTCCTTCTTCATGTGCATGCTAACCTTTTAGGTCATCCCTTATTTTTAATAGGTTTTCCCTAGTGTTTAAAATAAGATAACAAGGTCATTCATCTCATATAGTAAAGTGCTTACAAAGCCTAGTTCTTTGATAAGATTAGAAAGGCTAATATTGCCCTTTTTAGAAATGGTGTGCATCCTCTGGGATGGATTAATATGTACATGTTATTGGATATTTATGAAGGTTTTGGAAGTTATTTAGTAATATTTAGAGAATTTTTGAAGGTTTAGGGATAGAGTGAGCAACATCGAGGTTTTTAGGTGTATGGAGTGTATACTCAAAATTGGTACATGAGCTTCTGTAGAGGATTTTAGGAAATCCCTAAGGAATTAGAAAGAAATAAAATATGAATTATAAATATTAAATAACCCTCTACATGGTGGAATCATAAAATATTCATAAGATCTGATGGATTCTTAGCGAAGCTCAATCTTGGCATACACCCCCTGTTATTCTAAAGAAAAGGGGATAATTTTTGAATATGCAAGAAAAATTGAGGTCTAAAACCAATCCCATTATTATTTAAATGATATTTGGATTCAAAATCATATAAAAATTCATCTTTAAATACCACTTGGAGCTCCAGGAATTGCGTCATCAAGTTCTCTCTCGTGCGAGGTACGTTTCTCATACTTAGTCATTTTGTGAAGAGGACACATGTCACCTCCTAGTGAGGGTGCACTTTTTTGTCCCTATTTTCCCCATTCCCAAGGATATAGAGGGTAAATTAAAAATTTCCCATCCTCATACCTTCCATCTGGATCTTCATATGACTAAGTTCAGCACTCCAAAGGACTTATCCGTCTTAACTCACCTCCCACATCTCACATCCTATGGATGACACTTGGCATCATCTAGTGAGGAAGAATTTTTTCCCCTATTATCCTCAAACTAAGAGGAAAGATGAGAAATAAAAATTCACCCCTCTTTAGCACCCCCTCTGGTTTTCCATACTACCATTTTCCATCTCCTTAGTGTTAAAACAAGTTGTTTTCCATCTCCCCCTCATTGCATCTTATGGCCCCACTTGTCCTCATCTGGTGAGGGAGAATTGTTCAATCCCCCTTGTCCTTGTTCCTAAGGTAAAATACGGTACATAAAATTTTCCCCTACCATATCTCCCAAAACCTTAATTTCAAGTTGTGAAGTTGTTTCCTCATTCATGTAAAAACTGTCGGGTTGCTAAAAACTTAAAATAACTACTTTTAATTACATTCCTTCACACATTTCAACCCTTGCGGCCAATTTTGATGTCACAAACCTCAAAAAACCTTTAAAAATATCAGGCATGCTGTCAAAATCATTTCAAGGAAGACATGAACATGAAAATGAAGAAAAATTCATAACTTCCAAGTCTCAGAGCAGATTCCAGTGAAATTTTCTCAACAAATATTCATTCTAGGAAACTTCAAGAAGAATTTAATTACAAGTTTGATGATGCCATACTTTTTATTAAATAGAATAAAACCTAAAAATTGTGCCCTAGAAGATTATTTTTCAATTTTTAAGAATTTTATCAGATAGATCATTGTGAAATTGGGAACACGAGATCCTAGAGATGAGTCAAATATGATTACTAAAACTTCATTGCAAATAGAGACTTGCCAATTCTAAAAATAGTATGTATCTAGTGATGTCACTTACTAAAACTATAAACCCTCCAAAAATTGTAATTCATATCCAATTGGAGCATTCAAAAAACAATGAAGATGACAAACTAGGAAAAGTAGGCAATTTCAGTAAAAAATTAGTTTTACCAAAAAAAGAAAAAATGTAACTTACTAAAAATAGAAACTTTCAAAAAATATAGAAACATCAATGAAGGTACTTGTATGACTGAAAATCAACACGTGCCCTTCATGTGCACTCGACCTCTTGAGGTTATGTCAAGATAGATGATGTGGAATGGATAGATGGTTATGTGGAATGAATGCTCAAAGATGGTTGTGTATGGACAAGAGATTATTAGGTAAATATGATGTCCTATATGGGTAATAAAGAATCTACTAATATAGGGAAATAATAGACTATATAACCTAAATGGGTGTGATGGAATAATCACGAAGAATACACACACGTAAGATTATATCAATTTTTGTGTTTGAAAATCTCTCAACTAGTTGTGGAATTCATGGGAATCTCCCTTTTTTCACCTCGAAGAAGTTTCCAGACAAGGTCATGGAAATACTAGATGAAACATATGGATAGGAAAAATGAATGGGCTATGGGAGCTAGTTCTACCCATGATGGTCCTGCCCAAAGTCGTAGACTTTAGTGGATTATTAATTCAGGACTTTTAACTATGATATGATGACAGGTGAAAGTGGTGAGGACCAAAAAACCAAGATCCTAAGACTCGTATCAACGTCCATCTCAAAATAAGTTATGTTTGGCTGTGGAACTCGAGGATCATATACTTCATCTCTCAGTTGGTGTGGTCCCTGAATGTTCATATGAGATATGTGAACATGTGACTATGGATAATGGGGAAATACATGGAGAGTGATCAAGGTAACCTCTAGCCAGGATGATTTTCCCAAAACTCAAAAGCTCTATCGTCTTTAGCATTCAAAGCCCTCAATTGTTCATTGATAACAGGTAGTTCTGAAGTGGTTCAGAAGATGTGAATTTATAATCCTTTATTGATGTCTGAAAATTCCACTAACAAGTTTGCTTGAGGTACTATCGGTTTGGAAATGTAATCTTTAGGATCTCTAGGACTTGAAATGGTCATGTGGTATGCATATTCAATTAATATAATGCAAGAAAGAAAACTAATTAAATAAAGGAAATATAATCTATGATTTTTCTTTATTTTTCAATTATGTAAAGGAAATGAAACAATAAACAACAATCTAATCTAAGTTAAATTAATATTTTTGTATTTTTTATTTTTCTGGGAAATAATAGAAGAAAGAGAAGAAGTGAATAAATATGATTGCTTCTACAATTTAAACTAAACAAATAAATAATCGGATGTGAGTATCTATCTTTGTTGAAAGAATCTAGGATATTCTAATAAAAATAAATACTTTTCCAAAATGTAATTATGGATGTAAATCCTCTATTTCCACCTTAGAGGCACACAAAGAAATCAAATCTTCTCATAAGCTTTTCTTCCCCTACAAATTCCCCGCTAGAATTAAAGAAGGATTCAATGGAAGATTTACAAATTGAAATGATATTACAATTGACTCTAAATAGATGTAGAAGCTTTCCTCTATAAAAAATTCCCTTGCAAACCCACAGGGATAGGTAGGGAATCAATCTATCTGTGGAATCTTTGTGCAAAAAAAATGAAAGATGTAGTAATTATCTAACTATTGAAATTATTTGAATTGAAATTATTTACTACTCAAGTAAATAATGTGCATACATATTAAATAAATAATTCATGAAGTCTTCAAAAAATCCAACCACATCCCCAACCTAGAATTTGTAGTTTTTTGACAAAGCTAGCTGTGGTTTATTATAGTGTTCCCTCAGTTTATTTTCCAACTTCAATGTTCACGTGAGTCCAAAGAGATGTGTTGGTCTGACAGGATTCACACTTACTTACCAATTTTGATGCATCTTTGAACAATGTTTTCCAATAATACCCTACATGAAGGATTTTATGTGTAGTGACAGCAGAGCAGAAATTCCCTCCACAAGCCTGATCATGAAAAGATGAAAACAACTTCTTCTGTTGTTCTTTTTCCACACACTTTCGGAATCTTCCATCTATGCCTCGCTTGAAAAAATTATTTTCCCATAATACATACTGTGAATACCTTAGCTTAATAGCTCTCTTTTCCTTGGAGTAATGGTGGCTTACTAGTAGTCTAATAGTAATGCAGGTAAAAGAATAATAATGCAAGAGAACAATGCTTGGTTGTGTAATTTCTAGCAAGATCATGGAAGCATAACAATGAAAACCATAACAAAAATCTCCAACCAATACTTTAGGAACAAGATTGGTTCTTATATAAAAATGGTGGGGAAATGTTCTAAGCCATTTGGTAGCCAAAGAATGCCACATCACAACAAGAAGAGGAAGTTAACTCCAATTAGTCATCAGGGGAAGAAGAGGAATTTGGTACGTATCCCAAAATCCTAATAATATCCAATTTGACCAAGAAATGTGTACTAAAATAATGTTTGAATAAAATAAACTTATTTATAACATGCCAAAATAACTTCTGGAAAAACTATATGCAAATTTTAGTCTGCGTAGAGGGGTAGTTGTGCAATTGTCACTGAGGAAAGACCTGTGGTTACATAACTACCGGGACGATTGCATAACCATCATGGAATTTTCGTAACTTAAGGCCAAAAACTTTGGGAAAAGTTGCAAAAGAGATAAAAGAAAGCAAGAAAATCATGGAAACAGTTAAGGGAAGCATACTAAGCTACAAATATACACTTCGAATAAGAAATGGGACTCAAACATTATTGGAAAAGATAATAATCATCATAGGTTACGTTTAACCATTTTTGTTAATGTATTACATACAAAATTAGGTATGCCCATATTGCCCCCTTGGAGAAGAATTCTAGTCATGAAAAGGCCTAAAACATAGAGCATGAGTATAATGTTCCGAAAATGGGGAATTAGAGGTTATACCTAACACGTTCATGTGTCAAAGTGACGCCGATATAAGCTCCCACTACCCACAAGAAACAAATTTGAATCAAGTGTAGATAGATATGAAATAAAAAAACATATTAAATCAAAATGATTGAGATAACTTACCATATCTACAGGGATAGAAATATACTTGTGCCAACTCTCCAGCCCTACAAAAAACACACACTCAAAACAAATTTAAAACATACTATATATAATCAAAACCACTATTTTTAAAAATCACTAAGCTATGGATTACCTGTGATGGTTTTGTGTGAAAGTATAGTTGATTCAAATATCACAATGATTTGATGGTAGCCCTACTAGCAGGAGGAGCAACAGTTCAAATATGGGCAAGTTATCTGCATTTATTTATTTTTAACCTATAGTGTGAAAATATTGAAAAGTTTAACTTAGGGAGGTTTATTTTTGATAATTTTGTAGTAGAAACATTCACAAGGGGGGCACCTAGGTAGATTCCTCTTTTATTTCATCAAAAATTGTTAATTTTTTTCCTTTTTTTAGCTTTTAACATATTAGGGTATGGCTCGTCATTTTTCAAATGGAACCGCTACTCTGCGCAGGCAGTGGTTATGTAACCACCACTCTGTGGAGAGGGGTGGTTATGCAACCTCTGCGATGATTTATGAAACCACCGCTCTACATAGAGGGGTGGTTACATAATTTTCAAGGCCCCATATGTCAGATGAAGTAGGGCTAGGAAACATGATTAGATTCTTGACATGGTCTTTCTCAGGAAGAGAGATATTTTACATAGAGTCGGGATATGGAGGATATCCCAAACACCAATGGTTGCACCTTCTAGCTATGTTTTAGCTTAAATATTGAGTTATTTGGATGCAAGCCAGAACACTTTCCGATATCCAGTGGTTAGAGGAGAGTGGACTTAGGAGACTGATCTTAGAGAGCACTAACTTAGTGGTATAGTCCCGTAATTGAGCATCCTATATGGGAGATGCATTGTCACCCAATACTAGTTCCAAGCATGGAATGAGGCTATTTTCAGTTCACTCTACCCCCATCCCTTCTTTGTGCAAGGCCATCATTGGCATTTTGGCTTCGTGCTTGGTTAGAGACAAGGGCGGGGATAAGTTAGTATATTACTGGGCTTCAATTATTTAGAGCATAGAGGAGCATGGATGAACATAGGCATGGGGGATTAACATAATTTTTTCTACCTACCATGATTTATACCTGGAGTTTTTCAAATAAAGGGAAAGGCCCTTATTCATCCTATATTGGTGACCAACTGGGTCTTTGAGCGTATGATTCCCTATCAAAGGGGTGTCAGGATAGACAGTCCCAGGGCTATGAGAGCAGTTATATGGACATTTATGGGTTCCCAAATGGGGCATCACTAGCATCCTATTACACTTACTACCGAAAACATGATTGCATAGCTGTATTAGGGAATGATTAGTTAATGGGGTGAGGATGTCATTATGTGGTGGCATATAGCACCACTACATAGCTGAAGGTTAGGACTAGCCGAGTGGAGACTCATCTAGTTTGGATAGTGCCCCAACATTTTGGGGTGCCCTATATTGATGCCCTCCTAGTAGTTTTATTTATGTATATGCCAAAATAACTTCTGGAAAAACTATATGCAAATTTTAGTCTGCGTAGAGGGGTAGTTGTGCAATTGTCACTGAGGAAAGACCTGTGGTTACATAACTACCGGGACGATTGCATAACCATCATGGAATTTTCATAAATTAAGGCAAAAAACTTAGGGAAAAGTTGAGAAAGAGATAAATGAAAGCAAGAAAATCATGGAAAAGATTAAGGGAAGCATATTAAGCCACAAATATACACTTCGAATAAGAAATGGGACTCAAACATTATTGGAAAAGATAATAATCATCATAGGTTACTTTTAACCATTTTTGTTAATGTATTACGTACAAAATTAGGTATGCCCATATTGCCCCCTTGGAGAAGAATTCTAGTCATGAAAAGGCCTAAAACATAGAGCATGAGTATAATGTTCCGAAAATGGGGAATTAGAGGTTATACCTAACACGTTCATGTGTCAAAAGTGACGCCGATTAAAGGCTCCCACTACCCACAAGAAACAAATTTGAATCAAGTGAATGAGCTACGCATTGTTCATATATATATATATATATTGTTTTGGATTTTTCTGAATCAACATTGTTTTCTTTTGTTTTGTAGCCACTACTGATGGTTAGTGAGATTTTATTTGGAGCATCCTTGTTGATACATTATTTATCCCCACAGGGAAGTCACACGAGTAGTTTCATATAGATTTAGGGAAGCCACTGATGGCTAGACATCATAATGAAATATTTTCACCAATTTGGTGAGCCACAGAAATTCTCTCCAAGATGAGGACTGAGCTTACCGCATTCTATTTTTTGGTCAGTTGAGAAGAGACAGCGGGGACACCATTCTCACAGTGAGAATACTACCGGTATATTTTCAACCCCATATCATAGACATTATCATCATTCTATACATGGGAGGTCCCACTCACATCAAAGGATCCACAGCAGGAGTCCTCATTGTGCTCCTTCATCTAAATCCCACATGGAGGGATAAGCCGCAGGCCTTTATTGCTTTGTTATACTTTTGGACACATATATTGATTTTTATTTTTGGGTTTTTTTTCTTATTACAAGTGTTATGACCACACCTAGAGTGCATTGAAATTGTATACAAACTCGGTTATATACATATGTATACATATTTGATTATTTTTGGCTCTAATATCTATTGTAAGATTTAACTTGTTTATGACTAGCTTCATCTGTGTACTCTTAGATGTGTAGATTCTGAAGATTTTTAATATGATTTATTGAATGTATGTATGGATGGTAATGATGATGCAAATGCATAACAGAATTCTCTCTCTCTTTTTTTACTCTCATGAGGATAAATTTCAAACTATAAAACTTTGGCTTTCAAACAATATTTAGTATTTTTGTTTCATTGACGAGCTTGATGAAAATGATATGATGATAAAATGAACCCACTCCATTCTTAACTCCACAAAAATAGTAAAATGTGAGGGCTCAACATCGAGAGCCAAGAAGGATGTGAGTTGTATGAATTTTATGAATGAAAGTGATGATATGAAGATATGGTTTTGAAAGATCCAATTAGGACACTATAACTCAATTTTAGGCAAGGCTAACTATCCAATTTAGAATGTATTTTTCTTGAATGTTTAACTATACTTAGACCCATAGATGGCCTCTTGATTGAAAAAATTTAGTTTTATGGATTAACTCTCTTGTAACTTATGAATCTAATTCATTTTTCTGATGATTATAAAGGATTCAAAGGACTTTTTATTTATTGATTTTTTTATACCTTATTAACTTATTTGAAATGACCCCCTATAATTTTCCCCCTGAAACTAGTAATTTGCATGGGATCATCATCAAGGAAAAGGTAGAGGTGAGTAAGGGCACTTCCCACCTTTCCCATCCATGTGCAACAAATAAGAAGGATTGGCTTATTACCGAAGACTGGTGAGGCAAAGAAGTGTGGTATTATTTGCAAAATGAAATTATTTTTGTATTTATTGTTTCTTTATTTATTTTTGATTGAATTTTAAATTTTGAATATTACTTTTGGAGAGTAAAACTTTCCCCTAGCCTCAACCCCACACAACCAATAGGATGTAAGGGCTCGCCACCAAAGGTTGAAGTAGTTGAAAAAGCAATCCTGGTGAAATTTTTTAGATTGATTTGTCAAAATAGAGATTTTTTAGGAAAGATGTGATTCCAGGAAGCTTCCAATATAAACCATGAGTAAAAATGACTAAACTAGAAGCAGCCGTGAATAGAACTAAGTAGATCTTGGTAGGATTAATGTCAAAAATTCATCTAGCAAGATGATAAAATATTGAATAATATATAGATGATATAGTGAATAGTTGAAGAAGTATGATTAAATGTTTTTCCAATTCTTAGAAATTTTATTTTAATTTTTTTTTTATTTCACAACAATATAATATGATTATGTAAAAGATATGCAACATGAATGTAGTAATGTAAAGATGGAAATTCAAATGAACTATTTATCAAAGTTTTTAGGGTGAGGCAATCTGATGAATGTCAAAGTCCTCACCTTCCAAGGTACACAAATGATCCACATGAATTTTTTAAAAAAAATCTCTTGACAAGGTCTTACTATCTTGGGTTTAAACTTACAAGCTTTTCCTAAAATTATATATATATATATATATATATATATATATGATCATATAGCATTGGCATGAATTTGTTTGCTTGAAAGAGGTCTTTATGGACCTCTTTGTCACGTTTTTTACATATCATATTCACATGAGCATGACTACACTACTCAATTTTTTCCCCTACGTAGGGCGTAGTGGTTTCATTTGACATTTTTTGCACTATGAGCTTTTGTCTTGTGGACACAATGAGATTAGTTTTTGACATATATGTGTCTATCCTAAGGATAGGAATGGAGGAAGCCCTAAAGATGGCTTTGATGGGTATCATATTTTTTCTTAAATCCCTCTTCTTTTACTATTTTGATCATGTTTACGTCTAGACCAAGATCATCAGCTGGAAGGGATGCCATATCAAGGAGGCTACCCATTCCTTGCAGTTCAAAAGGAGGAAGATCATCTCATCACTCTCTAAGAGTTTCACCATCTCTGTTGTGGTTTTGGTGGACATCGTTTCCATAGATATTGCTTTACCCTTATCTTTTTGTGCTATCTAAAATGTTTTTGGGTCAACAACTTTAGCCTTTGAAATTCTCAGGGTGGTGGTGAAAAATTATTTTGATGGAGGTGGTTTTTGTAATTGGTTTGTAGGGACCTCATATTCCAAATAAATCCTCTTTTCTTCTTGAGGTTCTCCAAGTGTATATCAAAGGGCTTAGAATCCCCTTGAGCAATGAATATTTTTCCCAAATGGAGGAATCTAACTTCTTGGAACAAGGTAGAATGGATAGCCTTCATTCGATGAATCCAAGGTCTCCTAAGGATCATGTTATAATTTATTTCCCTTTCCATGATGTAAAAATCTATCAAGATGGTTTTTGTCCTAAGGGAGACAAGAAGAACAAATGTTCTAATCAAGGTAGCCTTAATACTATCGTACCCTCACGACGTGTTTCTTGTAGAGGAGAAATTAGTCTCTCCATATCCTAACTTCTATAGGAAAGATAAGCAAACCACATTTACATCATCCCCATCATCGATAATTTCTCTCTTGATGTATTTTTTATAAACCCATACCTGTAGAAATAACACATGATCACATCTTCAGGCTATTTCAGTGTCAAATGGCATTTTTTCTATATCGAAAACAAACCCAGTATCCATATGACTATGTCACGGAGGATTTATGTCAAAGTCAATATGATTTATTTGCATTCCAGGAGGAGGCATAACATGAATTAGATGACCAATACCTAACGCATCAAGCAATCCAAGATAATGCATAGGGTAATTCTTTAACAGATCTAGCAATGAGATGTGATAAAAGGTCTTGTTCAAATATGATATCAAATCGTAGGATCCCACAGGTTTTTATATTTTAGGTATGTCATCTTGTGAGAAGGAATAAGTGGGTAGTGGTTGTAAAACATATTCCCTTGTCTAACTTATTGCATTAATTTCCAATTCAACCTCTAACTCAACTAATCCCAAAAACATTGTATTATTATTTAAGCCAAGGTTGGGAGAAAGTTGAGACTTCATGGTTTTTATTCCCTACAGGAATACCATTTTTTATGTTCTGAGGATTCACCTTAACATCCTCATGTTGTTTAGGGAATGGATCCCAAAATATGCTTAGGTTTACATTATGAGGTGTGATGGGTCCTATATGACTAGGTTGTGGGGTTGTTTCAGGATTTACTAAGAACATGTCCACAAATAACTTCCTTTAGTTTTTGGGGAGTCTTTGTAGGAACTCATTATAGTCTCTACAAGTCCTAGCATCATGACCAACGACACAATGGAAACCACAGTATAGGTTAGGATCATAATTTTTTGATCTTTGATGAGTGTTCTATTATTTTTTATTATAACCTTGATTGTAATATTTAAATTTATTTTTATATCCATGATTCATTTCCCCTTGGCTGGATTTTATGTACTAGTTCGGGCCTTGGGTTTTATTTTACTGAGGGGATGGTTCACATCAACCGTTTTGACCGAGGAAACAATGTTAGGGCCTATTTTATTTCATGTGTTGTTGTTTTTGTTATGATTGTTAGTGTTATTGTTTCTCATAAAACTTCTGTTGTTTGCTTGATCAATAACACCATTCACGATAGCACCATGATTACGATTCAATGCCTTAGGTCTTTGGTTTTTGGATCCTTTATTTATGGTTTTTGTTTTTTTGGTTCAAGATACCAATTTCTCATTGAGAGTGTTAGTCTTATGCCCACTATCTATAGTAACTTAGTCAATCCGAAGTGCACCTTCCAACACTTCTTTGTAGTTGCAGAAAGGAAACTTTTTGACCTCCTCCTTGGTCTCTCGATTAAGCAAGTTAAGGAAAATATTGGAAAGTTCCATCTAGTCCATTTTAGGTGCACTTGCAGAAGAGTAAATAACTTGACACCATCTTTGGACAAAATGAGTGGAATATTAATTCTATCCCTGTTTGAAGTAATTTTTTCAAGTCAAAATTTTTGATGAATTCCGGAACAAGTTGTTTAAAGGAATTTATAGAATTTTCCAGAATTTTATAATAGTAATCTAAAGCAATTCCCTCGATGATCTTTAGAAATATTTTAGATACTACAACATCCTAAGGAATAAATTCCCTGATAGTTGTAACATAGGCCTTAATGTGAGAATTTTGATCTCCTTCTCCCTTGAATTTGGAAAGATCAAGGAATGGGTGCGGAATCATGACTCTACGTATAGTAAAGTCAAGGGGTTCCATTAAGTACTTAGTGTAAGTACCCATTGCGTAGGATTCCACCATTCAAGATCTTTGATGAGGAGGTGGAGGAGGAGGATCTATATAAGTTACATTATAGGCATTGACTCGAACGTGTGGATCTCCTTGATATGGTACATAAGGATATGCAAAGGTATATGGGTCCATCTAGGGGAATTTTAATACATATGCAAGTAAGGTGGGATGATATCAGGATATGGACTAGTGAGTGTAAAACTAGGGAAATTCATAGTTCCTCATGGAGTGGCATTCAAGAATGCACTTCTAGTCAATCCTTTCATAGGATAATCTTGAGAAGGATGAGGACCCATCCCTACTATGTCATATCCTATGAGAAGATCACCTGGATTCGACTGAACTGGATAACCTTGTTGCATAGGATGTTGTATTGGTTTTCCATTAGTAAGGATGTATCCTTTTTTTTTAAATAAATACTCCATCTTCTACCCTATTGTATGAGTTTTTTGTGATGGTTGGGCACTCTCTAGTTCTCTAATCTTCTATACTAAATTAGAAATGACATTTTTGGGATAGGCTTGAGTCCCTTTTTGGGGTGCCTATGGTGTAGGGTTTGTTTGAGAAGGCACATGATACCCTGTTATAAATTGTTCATTTTTGTAATTCTTGTCTTCCTTAGAAATAGGAATCTTAGAATAGTTATTCGATAGATTATTTTTTAACATTTCAGAGGTATGGATCTTCATTCTATCTAAAGACTCATCTATTTTGCAAGGAGGATTAGCAATCCATGCAAAGATGACATCTTCTATTGATTATATGGCAATGTGAGGTCTTGACAAGATTCTAGGATAATCACTTGTTCCACTTGTAGAAAATATGTTGTTTGAATCAGATTGAATGTATTGTATGTTTAAAGGTTTATCAAACTCCTCTATCCTCGTATGACTAATGGGGTGTGAGACATAGCAAGGAGAGGTTTACACATTTTTAGTTTAATTATTGGCCCATCCGAAAAGAGAAAGGGATTGTGGTTGAATGTTGGTGTAATATCTATCATAGCCAAATGGCCCACCAAACTCTCTACCAGACATATTTTAGGAAGTATAAAACACATACCAAAAGAGGGGAATAAATGAAAAGGTGAGGTAATAGCAATTAAAGATAAGGAAATAAGAAGGAACTAGTCCTTCACGTCAGGTTCACCAGATTTGTACAGCTGAAAATCAACACGTAACCTTCATGCACACTCAACCTCCTGAGGTTGTGCCAAGAAAACCGATGTGGAATGAATAGATGGCTATGTGGAATTAAATGCTTGAATATGGGTGAGTATGGATAACATGTTATCAGGACAACCTGATGTCATCTACAGGTACTAAAGGAATCTTCTCATCTAGGGAAATAAGATCCTTCTTAACCTGAATGGGTGAGATGGAATGGTCAAGAAATATACACACACATAAGATTCTATCAATGTATTTGTGCAAACATCTCTCAACTGGTTGTGTAATTCATTGGAATTTCCCTTTGTTCACCTTGTAGAAGTTTCTAGAAAAGGTCATGGAAATAATAGAGGAAATATATGGATAAGACAAATGAGTGGGCTATGGGCACTAGCTCCACCTAGGATGGTTCCGGAATAAGTCATGGAATTTTTTTGGATTCTTCATTAAGTACGTCTAACTATGATATGATGACAGGTGGAAGTGGTAAGGACCGGAAAACCAAGATCCTTAGACTTGTATCAACTTCATTCTCAAAATCATTTACATTTAGATGTGGGACTCAAGGATCGTATGCTTTGTATCTCGGTTGTTGTGGTCCCTGAATGGTCATATGGGATATGTGAATAAGTGACTATGGTGAATGGGGATATACATGAAGAGTGATTAAGGTAACCTATGGCCAAGAAGATTTTCCCAAAACTCAAAATATCTATCATCTTCATCGTTCAAAGCCCTCAATTTTTCAGTGATAATAGGAAGTTCCATAGTGGTTTCAAATATGTGAATTTGTAAGCCTTGGTATATCTTTGAAAATTCCACTAATAAGTTTCGTTGAGGTACTATTGGTTCGAATACATAATCTTTGGGCTCTCTAGGACCTGAAATGGTTATGCAATGTGTGTATTCAATTAATCTAATGCAGGAAAGAAAACTAATTAAATAAAGGAAATCTAATCTATGTTTTTTTTTTCAATTATGTAAAGTAAATGAAATAATAAACAACAATCTAATCTAAGTTAAACTAATCTTTTTGTATTTTTAATTTTTTGGAAAATAACAGAATAAATAGAAGAAGTGAAGAGATATGATTTCTTATACAATTCAAACTAAACAAATAAATAACTAGATGATATTATCTATCTGTGATGAACAAATATAGGATATTCTATTAAAAAGAAAGATTTTTCCAAAATGTAATTATGGATGTGAATCCTCTGTTTCACCTCTGAGGCATGCGAAGAAATCAAAGCTTCTAATAATATTTTCTTCTCGTGCAACTTCCCTAGTAGAAGTAAAGAAGGATTCAATATAATCTTTACAAATTGAAATGATATTACAATTGACTCTAAATAGATGCAAAAGATTTCCTCAAGAAAAAATTCCCTTATAAACCCACAGGGATAGGTAGGGAAGAAATCTATAAGTGAAAGCTTTGTGTAAACAAAATGAAAGCTATAGTAATTATCTAACTAATTCAAATATTTTAATAGATATGATTTACTACTCTAATCAATAATGTGCATACAGATTAAATAAATATTTCAATAAAGCTTCAGGAAATCCAAGTACATCCCCAAACTGGAATTTAAAGTTTTATGGAAAAATTGGTTATGGTTTACTCTTATGTCCCCTCAGTTTCTCTTCCAACTTAAAGGTTCATGTGAGTCTAGAGAGTTGTGTTGGGAATGAAAATTAAGTAAAGAAGAAGGTTTTGGGGAAATTATGGCTTACTGGTAGTCTAGTATCAATGTAGGTAAAAGAAGAACAATGCTAGAAAACATTGCTTGGTTTTGTAATTTCTATCAAGATCATGACAACATAACCATGAAAATCACAACAAAAATATCCAACCAATGCTTCAGGAATAATCCTATTTATTATAGAAAAATGGTGGGGAAATGGCCTAATCCATTTGGAAGCAAAAGGATGCCACATCACAAAAAGAAGAGGAAGTTAACTATAATTAGTCATCAAGGGAAGAAAATAAAGTTGGTATGTATCCAACAAGCCTAAGAGTATCCAATTAGACCAAGAAACTTGCACTAAAATCATGTTTTAAGAAAAGAGACACATTCAGAACACACCAAAAGAGGTTTTGGAAAAACCACATGTAACCGCCAGTTTGCACAGAGGGGTAGCTACACAACCTCTAGGGAGGTTACGCAATGGTTGTTGAGGGAAGACTAGTAGTTGCATAATATTCGGGGTGGTTTCCTAACCACCACATAATTTCCATAACTTAAGGACAAAAACTTAGGGAAAAGTTACAAAAGAGATAAATAAAAGCAAGAAAAGAATGGAAAATTTTAAGGGAAGCATACTCAGCCACAAATATACACTACAAAGAATAAATCAAAATCGAACATCATTGTAAAATATAATAATCATCATAGGGTACTTTTAACCATTTACCTTAATGTATTACGTATAAAACTGGGTGTGTATAGTACTCTCAATTGGTTAGTGGCTTCAGAAAACTGAATTTGAGCAAAAAGTACATTTTCCCAAAAATAGTAATTTTTGGTTTTCAATGCAAAAAGTTGTAGTTTGCTCCATTTTCAATCATCTCACAAATTTTTATCATCCTCACATGGTTCTAATTTTTCTGTGTATCTCAAACAAGATAATTCACCCTTCACATAGATCTTGAAGCATCATCTTGATCACTATTATGTTAAACAACAAGGCAGGGCATATCGAGGTGTAGCAAGTGAAAGTGAGAGACATCATGCAGTTAACAAAGAGTTCAAAGATATCTAATAATTCCATTTAAATCCCAGATAAGGAATCATCAAGTATTTAAGCCATCATCATCTCTCCAAGATGAGCTATTTGAGGTGAGCCATCTGAGCTAGTTGAGGCAAGCTAAATGAGTTGGGTGAAATATGAGAGCTAAACAAGTCATTTGAGTACTTAAGATCACCTTGTACATAATAATTAGATACCATCTAGTCTTCAATTAAGGAAATTTTCATAACAAATTTCTTAAACACTCAATCAATAACCTAGTATTATTTTTAGTCCTTAAAGGGTGAAGCATCATAATTATGACCATGAGCCATTGAACATGATCCTTCAAGAAAGAAATTAATGAGCAAAGGGTGTACAGTGATTACATATTCTGGTAGAATTTGTAAGTAGAAAAAATCCATTAAATATATCATGGAAATTCTTAATTTAGGAAAGAGTAATCCATTACATCCTTCATCTCTTCAGGGGCATTGAGGTATGTTTTCCATAATGGCAGAGATTTCCCATAGTGAACAAGAAGTGATCCTGCATCAAGTTCCTAAAAAATGCTCCAAAAACCAACATCATGTCAACTCCTGAAGAGCCATTCCCATGGATACAAGAATTTATTGAAATTGAACCAATAACAACACAACAATCTTTCATGTCTAACCTTGGAGTTATCTCAATAAACTTGATATCCAAGTGAAGGAATAAATCCAGAAAAATTTCCACTTCTTCAGTTGCATCTTAAGTAACCAGTATGTAGAAGTTTCTAGGCCTAAGAACTCAAATCCTAATTAAGAGACGATTTCATCAAACTATGATTTGATTCACATATCATTAGGTCGAGATATAAATGAGGGAGACGCTCATCTATTTAAGGAATATTCTACTCACCTCATTTCTTGGAATGTAGAGTACAAACAAACAAACAATCAATTAGAGGAACACAAAAAACTCTCACTGTATTCATTCAACCCTTCTTAGAGCCTGATTCAGTACCTTCACTCCCTATGGAAGACATTTCTCTAATCACTAGATTTTAGCCTAAGGTGATCAAGAAATAAAAAATCTATATAATACAAGGGAAGGCTAATGAGAAATGGATCAAGAGGATTATCAATAAAGGTAATACATTGTTCCCAAAAATTGTCTCTATATTTAAATTTTTTCTTACCACTTTTTCAAATGTAAAAAAATAGAGGAGATTCTAAAAGAGAAGACCCAATGGGATGATTTTTTCCCACGTGTGACCAAGATGAGCTCCCTAGAATCTCACATTCTCATGAGTAAAAATGTGTTTTCATCAACTATTGACAACATATCTCTAGTTTGGGTCTGCATCATAGATGAAATATATATAATTCTCAAATATTCCATCTCCAAACTTAACTCTTGTGGACAACATGATTTTGATTTTTTGAATGAGTTTTGTAACTATGTTCAGAGACTTGGGTTCCCTCCACTCACTAATAATTAATCATCAAAAGAATGCAATATTTCCTTCCATGAGTTGTTGAAGAAAGAGGTAGGTGACTCTCTCTCCTTCAATGAAGATGTCTTAGAGTCTATTGCTAACATTAGAGACTCCATTGATGAAATTTCAAAAGATCACAAAATTTGTATTAGTTAATGAAAGAAGATAAATAATGTTCCCTAGTCATGTATAAAAGTGTTCATTTACATTTTCATTCCTAAAGAAGACAAGTTGACTCCTATGATACCTTGTTTCAGGAAAGAATTCAAAGAACAGGATCCCGTTCCTAAAACTCTTCCTCAGGGATCATGAATCAGAAAGTTCTTCATCATAAGGAGATTCTTTATTAGATCATTCAACTCCTTCATTTTTCTCTCTTTCTCCCTCTTTCTTCTCTCCCCCTTTCTAATCCTTCAATGTGTATGATCGTGATATTTTTTCTTATTCATTTAAGTTACTCTTTAATTTTGAATTGTAAAATTCCCTTCTGATTTATAAAAGGGGACTTATTTCCTCCCTTCCTAGGAAAATTTCTATTCACAAGTGGAATGAGAAGTTGAAGGGTCCTATGGGGGGTAGATGATAAGGCAATATGTAATGCTATAAATTGGAATGGCTACTTTATTCTAAAGGAACTTGAAATATTATTTTTTGGTAGCAATTTTGGATTATTATATGTTTTTGAGATTTTTATCACCAATACACAAGAAATAAAAGCCACATTTCTTCCATTAATTTTTCTTATGATTTCCTCTATTTTTAACTTTGCAAACATAGTGATCAAGAAGGAACTTTATATCCTTGATTGATGAATCTAAAAAAGTGGGTCTCTATAGTTTTTTAGTCTCGTGTTAGTGAAATAGTTTTTTAGGTAAGTAAATTTTGGGATTTCACCAATGTTATAGGACTAGGTCCCTCTACTTGAATGGGGTAGCTTCGTTTATTGAAAACAAGGAAACATATATACACTAATCTAATTGTGGGGGTGGCCTTATGACAAGAGATCACACAAGAATACGTCCCTATACCTATGGAAAATTTCTTGTGTGAAACATAAAAGAGGAATTATGAGGGAGAAATGTGAGGAGAAAAATTATGAGAAGGTATTTTATATTGAAAATAGAACATGTAGAGTTTTCCAACATAAAATAAAGAGTAGTTCCATGTGTTCAATGAGAAGAAATCATAAGCATCAACAAGGAAAAATATACACAAATCACAACGTCTTAATGCATAACATTCAACAAGTACATTTCTCATGGATTATAGTTGAGAAGAAGAGGAAACATTAAGAAAAGGGAATAGAAGAAATTTTATTACTTGTTTCTAAAAAGAGTATGTGATCTAGTAAACAACCATTAATACTCCTTTTACAATGAGTAGGTCATCTCCTTTTATATATTTACAATCCATCTCTTCATCTACCCCCCACATGACTATTCATTTTCCTATTCATCTTGTGACTTTTCATTATCCTAGGAAATAAAAAATCAATCCCCTTTTTATAATTACAAAAGGGAATTTTACATTACACAAGTATTACATAGTCACTTTAATGAATAAGAAAAAGAAGTCATGATAACGCACAATGAGGAATTAGAAAGAAGGGGGTAGAAGGATAGTGAGAAATAATGAGGGAAGAGAGGAATAATGCTCCCAAAGATGAATGAAGATACCTCTGCCCTTGATGAAGATCAGCTCAACTAATGTTTGAAGATGAAAAATTTCTCTATGATGACCTAACAAAGAGCTCTGATGAAGACCTTTGAACACTCTTGGAATGATGAACCTTTGCAGCACCACTTGAACACACTAAGAAGGTGAGTGATGAACACTGACCCAATATTGCACATTGTGAGCTCATGCCTTGATTTATTGGCCACTAGAAAGAGAGGTGGAGATAATTGAATATGATGAGAGAATAATTCCCTTACTTGAAAAATCCTTCAAACTTTGGAACATTGCAATGCCTCCCAATATGCCAAGTTCTTGATGCAACTTTGATACTGAAGGTGAGAAAATTTATGAAACATGCTTTGAACCTTTGATCAACTCATCTAATGAAGTCAGAAACACATCAAGACCATAATGCTCCATTGTGACCAAAATTGGGAACTGTGAAGGATCCTCTTATGTTTGAGACAAAATGCCAATTTTCACACTTTTGAAATCATGAATTAGTCATCTATGAAGGTTAGCATCAGTGAGGAATGGAGGATGAACAACAATGAACATTTTGATCCTTTTCTGGATACTTACTATTTTTAGTAAGTATTTTTTGGATGACATGATTAAGATAATCTTATTCTTCAAATGGGAATGAGAATACGTATTTATCATGAATAACCACACTATCTGATTTATTATCTCGATACTCATCAATAACCATTTCATCTTCCTCATGGCTTGTATTATCCAATAACTCAGGGTTGTCCTCTTGCAACTCAATATTTCTCCATACTTTTTCAAAATAAATACCCCATCAGAAGGGAAATTTTGGTCCTATCAAGATAGGAATATCATCATCCTCTTCAGATGATATGAAATGATTCATATTCCTGCTATCTTGGTACAAGGTTCTAGCTCCCAAAATTCCTGAATTTTGTACTATATAACTCATATTTTTTTCTAGAAGTAACTTTTCCCTATCTCCATTAATCGAAATGGTTTCGAAATACCAATTCATATATATATATATATATATATATATATATATATCCTCAAAAATTTTGGAAATTTTTTCTATTTAACAACATTCCAAATGAATCTAGAATGTCTTCTACCAAGATACTCAATGACAACTTGTCAGGAAATTTGGCAAGAGCCACTTGTGTATCCTTGATCTTCCCTACAAGTGGGAATTATTTTAACTCCCTGGAGTAACAAGATCCACTGTTCTATGTTAAGGTGATTTGAAGATCATTGGAAACTTTTATAGGCATTACATTATCAGAAGCACCTGAATCTATTATATAATTATTGAACCGGTATCTTTCAACGAGAAGGGAGACATTGAAAGGATTGATCTTATTGGTCTTAGATGCACTAAAAGCTAGCATATTCTGAGATGATGGGGAAGGAGGAGTTGGTCGTAATCCTTTCGAATATGGTGTGATAGTATTGTAATTTAGGTTACTACCTTTGACATGATGGAAAAACTTTTCAAAAAAATTCGGGTGAGTCCGTAAATATTCAAGTTCAAAAATTTGCATTGTAGACTTGCTCATATGTTCTATGATATCAAAAGAAGAGGAATTATATGTCTCCAATGTGGTGGAAGCTTTAAGGAGTGAAGGATATATTAATTTAGAAGTAGGGGATATTTTGGAAACAAAGGTAGGATTGGAAGATACAATAGGCTTAATAGATTGCTCAGAAGTTTTTCTAGAAATATTCACTATTTTGGATGTAGTATTAGAAGGCTTAGAAGAAGAAGATTTAATAGAGGTAGAATTAGGGGACTTACTTGTTTCAGCTGAGGTCTTCTTGGCTTTCACTAGATCTAGTTTCTCCAATACATACTCCATGGAAGGTGGAAGTGGAGATCCTTGACTGATTATTTTATTTTGTAGAGTCGTCATAGGATGATATTAAATTTTCTTATTTTTCACAGAAGTGGAGGAAGAATCTCCCTTTTGAGATTGATAATGGATGAATACCACACATGATAAACTAAGTGTATATTTTTCATAGAATCCAATTTTTACATCATTATCTAACTCTTCAATCTCTATTAAATCGATTTCTTCACTTTCTTGTTTAAGTCCTTATTGATCTTCTTGAGTTCTATGAATTGCATTGATAGGAGGATCCTCCAAGAAAATCCCTTGGGGTGCTCCTGTAATCTGATTTTTTTTATAATTTTGATGATATTTATATTGGGAAACTTCCCTTTTCAACATTGTTAATTCATTTTCCAATTTCTGTAACAATGAATCGCTTCCACCATTTTTGGGTTTCTAGGCATTATCCTTCATTGAAGGGTTCTTAACCTTTCATGATAGGATGAGGTCATATTCTACTTCAATGGAAATATCATGAACATGGTCCAAATTTATTGGTTGAACTCTTCGGAGGATAAATCCCACCTCAAGAGATTGAGCGTTAATGAAGAATCTTTTCATATTACCATTAGAGGGAAAAGATTTAAAGGGTGTCCACTTGAGAAACCTGTTATAATGAAATAAAAATTCCCTCACAATCTCATTGGGATATTTTTCATCTGAACATAGTGAACTATGATGTCTTGACAATATTTAGTGGATTTAAACCTTTCTTTAAAATTTGTTTATATTTAATCCTAGTTTTTGATGGATCTGGATCGTAGGAGATAGAACCATTTCGCTACCTTTTCTTATAGAGATTATAGAAACAATCTCACAAAAAAATTGTGTTCGATTCCAAGAATTCCACATGATTTGATGAAGGCAGAGATGTGTTCTATGTGAAGTTGTGTGTCGTCACCTTTTAACTTCATAAATCTATTGCGGAAACTTGTCGGTAGTTCATGAAGATGAGTTGTAAGAGAAAGTGGACATGTATTCCTTCCCCACAAAATAATTGGTTGAGTTATTTCTCCCTCTTCTGCCATTTATTTTTCTTATTCTTCTTCTTATTATTATTCCTCTTCTTCTTTTTATTCTTCTCCTTCTCCTTGAAATTATATGTTTAATGGTGGTTGAAATATAAGAGAATCAAAAGGGTATGCAGGAGGAGTATCAATGGGAGTTTGAATAGGATTTTCAATATTCCCACTTGATGAATTAGGTGGGGATGAAGGTTGAGATAAGTAGTATGGATTATCTGTGACTTTTTTTGTTCATTTTTCAAATATTTGAAGTGGGATCAATGATTTATCTCAATCTATTCAGCATATTATATCTTCTTTCAGCCATTTTATAGTGAACCTTGTGAATGGGGAAAAGTTTTGATTCAAGAAAGGTGCTCAACAGCAAGTTCTTTCAATGGGAATTCAGATTTTGGACACCAAGAGAATTTATTTTTTACATTTTCAGATTTTTATTTTTATTTTTTGGAATATTTTATTTTTAGAATTTTTTGGTTCATATATTGGGTGCAGAATATGAAAAATCTACCCCATGGTGACCACCAAAAATTGTTGATGAAATAATTTTTCATGTATGAAAATTGTGGCATTTCACCAACGCTACAGGATTAGGTCCCTCTACTTGAATGGGGAAGTTCCATTTATTGAAAAAAAAAAAGGAAATGTATATACACTACTCTAATCGCAGGGGTGGCTTTAAGGCTAGGGATCACACAAGAATACTTCTATATACCTATGGAAAAGTTCTTGTGTGGAACACAAGTGAGGAATTGTGTGTGAGATAAATTTGAGGAAAGAAAGTATGATAAGGGATTTTATATTTTAAATAGTACATGAAAATCTTTCCAACATAAAATCAAGAGAAGTTATATGCATTAACCATGACAATCAACAAGGAACAAAATACACAAAGCACAAATTCTTAATGCATGACACCCAACAAGTACATTCCTCAAGGATTATAGTTGAGAATAAGAGGAAACATAAGCAAAGGAAATAGAGGAAATTTGATCACTTGTTTCTATAAAAGAGTATGAGAGCTAGTAAACAAGTATTAACCCTCCTTTTACAATGAGGAGATCATCTCATTTTATAGATTTACAATCCGCCTCTTCATCTACCCCCACATGATTGTTCATGTTCCCATTCATCTTGTGAATTTTCATTATCCTAGGAAATAACAAATCAATCCCCTTTTATAATTAAAAAAGGAAATTTTACATTACAGAAGTATTACATGGTCACTTTAATGAATGTTGATCAAATACTACTTGTCAAAGATCACACAAGAAGTCCACGTGGGATAGAATGCCTGGAACCAAGGGCACGGAAGGACCAGAAGGACACGCACGTGGAAGGAAAGTTAAGATTTCAAGACTTAGCTGATTTTTGAGCATGAAGACCTATTTTTATAAGATGGCATGCGGAACACATCAACGGTGCAGAGATGTGTGCACCATGCATTATCTATCTTTGGAGAAGCAGATCAAAGCATTTTTTCATGGAGACAAGATGAGAATAGAATTGACACTTCAGTTAATTGTAAGAGGTCTATAGATAGCACACTTGAATGTGTGGTTATCAATAGCATGCAGCATATTTTTGGAATAGATAAGCGGTGAAGGGAAAGTCCCCACCCTTTATATATGATGTTAGGTACATATTAGATGTATGGAAGGAGATGTATGTATGTGTAATAGATAATATATTTATATGATTGAACTATTGTATCAGTTCCATACGCGCATTGGTATAGATTGAAAATACTGTAAGGAGATTATTTATTTATTAATAGATGGAAGATATTGGCTAAATCTAAGTGTCATTCTTTGTGTAGTTGAATAGTGCATGTTATTAATTCAATCATGATTACTATTTAAGCTTGTTCTTTCATGGATCTGAGTGTAGCATGCATTGTGGAATGATGGATTAGTTATGAATCTATATGTTTCTTCCTTTATCATGTTAACATCCTATTACAACAACCTTAAGAGGGACCTAATACCTTTGCGCGCTTAGTGTGAGCGCTCAGTCTAGGCTAAGTGATGTGCCAGCATTACTAGAGTATTGTCTGGTAAATTCTAGGCTGCATCATTGGTTTCGTTGCTGGGACCTCTTTTTCAATTATTTTCAAGATGGTTCACGATGAAGAGGTATCGGTTAACTCTAGTAAGTATTGAGGAATGGATACATAATCTAGAGGAATAATATGCGTGGTGATTTAGTAGTGGATCTGAGTTTAATGCATGCACTTGGGTAAAACAAAATCTATATGACAGCTTATATGAGAGCTTTTTCACTATATTTCTAGTAGAACTATATGAGTGGCTTACTGCTTATGCATCACAATGGAATTGGAGGTATCACGTACTTGTCTGGACACAGGAAGAATTTTAGGCCCTTTATGATGTTGATTTGATCTGGACTCACGCAGTGGATACGTGGTTTCACGGTGTTCTAAACAGTTATATTCTAGAATATTCAATTTTGATGTACTCTTGCCCAAAGGTACCTGAGTTCTAGTTTTTGCGGTATCCAAGAGGAACATATTTGCAAGGTATTCCACTGGTTATCAAGATCTTAATGGTAACTTTGAACCTGGAGAGTAAACCGATGGCTCACTAAACCTTGTCACGCGTGGGGACAGGAATAATTTTGGTTTAAGATGGCAGACCTAGTAGCAGAGAAGCAGAGCGAGAAAATTTGGTTTAAGTATAATGAGGTGCATGAGAGGGAGATAGAGAAGCAATGTTCCGTTGCAGAGATTATCACATGGAGGAGAGAGATGGCTCATGAAGGATTTACAGCTCACGTAGAAGACATAGAACCAAAGCATCAAGAACTCCCCCATATTAGAAAGCATGATAGAGATCCCCCCTCGGCCTCACACAAAAGTGCACCAGCAGAGACTACCTAGACCATGGGTGCACATCTTAATCCACCTGATGACCTAGCCCTTGTGCTTGGTTTTTCAGTATCTAGTATGACAAGTAACCAGCAAACTAACTTGGGAAGCAGGAGTAAGTTAGGGATCAAGAACATCAATGGTAGGATAGACGACTTCAATGTCAATTGGAGGAGCATTCTTAGGTGGATCATCTAGATAGAATTTGAGTGCACATAATGTTAGATTCACCTCTAGAAGTGGAACTACCTCACAGACTGTAGAGGTACATTATAGTACTACTATCAGAGCACATGGGAGTACATCTATAGACCCTATTCCAACTACAGGTGGCATATCAGGAGGTATAGGTGGTTCTAGTTCTAGTGGTTCTGGAGGTAGAGGGAACATAGGAGATTCCAGATTAGGTGGTCAAGGCACACAGCAACCACAAAATATCTATATGGAGATGTCTCTTCGTTTGTCAAAGTATAGAGGTATAGAGGATGTTTTCGAACATGTGCATATGTGTGAAATCTTGTGGCACGCTAAAGGGATCATGGCTGCTGAGTGAAAGGAAATTCAATTTTCCACTACATTACAGGGACACGTGCATAGCTGGTATAGGAAGTTTGACCCTGATAAAAATTGTGTGGATTATGCAACATTGAGATATGCTTTCTTAAAAGAGTTCCATATCCCTGAGTTTGAGCAGAAGAGTATAAGTGTGGTTAAGGATATCAAGCAAGGCACTACTGAGAGTGTACATGAGTATGATGCTCATTTTAAGACACTTTTATCTAAGCTATCTTACGATATTCACACTAGCCAACATACACAGTGCTTTGTTGAAGGATTGATTACACCATTTAGAATGGTGTTATCACATAAGACATACACTAATCCATGCAAAGCACTGGAAGTAGCTTTACATGCTGAGGCAGTTGAGAGCATTGAAACTGGCATTAGTCCATTTCTATAGGGATAGATTTCATCTATGGCAAAGCAACTAGAGAAGCTATCAGCAAATTCAGCCCATGAAACGCACTCAGGAATTTGGTGTATAGATTGTGAAGTGGAAGGTCACACCAAGGATAGTTTCTCTCTCAAATCTATACGCTCACTATAGTTGGACTATGAAATTTATCATTTAAATCATGATGCTAGTCATTGTACTTTGTTACAGCATACAATAAGGAAGAATGTATCTTGCTTTTGTAAAATTTGTAGGTCCACAACCCATGATACTAAGGATTGTTGGCTGATTGGTTAGATTCAGGATGTTATAGACCTTGGGGTACGAAAAACAAGTATAATAGATAATTCTAAGGGTAATAATGAGCACCAAGATTGAGATAATAATCAAATTTGCCATGATAGGAATGAGGGGAATTTTGAAGGAGGTTTTTGAAGGGTGCGTGGATATCATGGTGGATATGGAGGACGAGGCCATGGTTGAGGAAGAGGAAATTTCCCTCATGGAACATGTTATACGTGCGGATATCTCGACCACTAAAGGAGTGAATTTCCTCATAATATTACATGTTCTTTATGTAGAAATAACCATAGCTATGAAGAGTTCCTAGACTTATATGAGAATTTGAGTAAACAGCATAAGAAAGAAAACAAAGGCTCTAGGATGGTTAGAATCCAGCGCATGGTAGAGGATCAGTGTATGCCCAAGATAATAGAAGGACCTGAGGCATTGACAGTGAAGATTACTACATGTGTTGAAGCAGCATGCGTGAGACATGCATTGCACTAGAATCCTATGATCACAACGGATGAGGTTTTGCATGCGAGGTACCCAAATCCTACTCATTAGAAGGAAGTTTACAAGGATACCATGGAATTTGTAAGGAATCTTCAGGGTGAGATACAGTACCTAAAGGTGAAAAACAAAGCATCAGAGACATTCCAAACTGATATTGATGATCTGTGAGAGGTGTGCAAGATGTTGCACCAGGAGAACATTATTCCACTATTAGGAAGTTGGTTAAAAGGGAACACTCCACATGCAAGTATTGAGACCAGATGATAGATTCTGGATGCAAATCTTCCCCCTGATAGCATTGACTATGACAAATAAATTACTCTGAATTTTGTTTTGGATGGGTGGTTGTATAGAAACATATTGATTGATATAGGTGTGGAGGTAAATGTGCTTACATTAGATGTATGGGTACAAATGGTTAGGCCTCCATTATAGCCATCATCTAATGTGTTGTTTATGGCAAACCAGACTAAGGCCACTCCCATAGGATTTTTGAAAGATGCATCTATAACTATATAAGGGGCCAAGTTCACTGGGGATTTTGAGGTATTAGCACTTGCAGAAGCAGACAATTTTCCAACCCTGCTTGGATGCCCTTGGTGTTATGTGAATAATGTTGACTTGAGATTCAATAAGGGGTATATCCGCTTTGAAAACAAGGAGGAAAGGTTTGTGATACCTTTGATACATGGAAATTCTAAACCATATGTTAAAACTCTAAGTGAGGAGGATTTAAACAGAGTTTATGTATGCGCTATTCAGGACCCAGAGGTCAATGAGCCATCAAAATAAGGCATCCTATAGTTGAAGGATTCTCATTCTATTAGTGATACTATGATTATTTCTTGTGAAAATTGGGCTTATGGTAAATATGAATTAGTAGGGCACGAGGTGAAAAGTGTGGTTTCACACAAGAAGGGACTTCATTCAATTTTATAGACAAGTAGCACATTATATTGGTATACAGGGGCAGAAGATCTTCCTGCCTTTATGAAGGCCATGGAAACATAGTAGACAGATCAAATTAAAAGGAGAGATATGTTAGTATATACACTATGCAAGATAGTAGCGCGCTGGTGGGTAGTCCACAGAGATAATCTTATAAATTTGGAAGAGATTGGAGTCGCTTTGTCTACTAGGTTTATAAGGAATAATGCACCTATGCAAATATGAACTTATCATGGTGATCAACTTGTTCAGCATCACATTCATCAGTGTGAGAGACTCTGGATAATAGGACAAGAAGCATTAGCACCTTCACTATGGGTACATAGATTGTATTCTACGCTGCAAGGATGCACACATGCTTGGTATGTATATACAGAACTACATCAAGAAGCTGGATGGCAATATTTGAATACAGGAATGATCCATACTTTTGACTACTTATCGACTAAACCTCTTATAGAAAAGGCATTAAAAATTTTCAATCACTTAACTATGGGAGATAGTGCAAAATATGAGGAGAATATACAGGAATTATTCGGTGAGGTAGAGTTTGGAGCATGTTTTGAAAAGGAATAAGAAATGGACTTCATACTACTTGAACATGCTTTCCTTGAGAAAGAGAAAGGAAAGATGGTTTACATCATGGATGACGAGGAAGTTGAGAACCTGGATATTGAACATTCACATGGGGTGCGTGAGGTCTTAGATAGTGTAGACAAGGATACACGTGCCTACCACAAACCCATGAAGACAAAGAAGGTGAATATAGGTTTAAAGGCTGAGCCTAAGGAGGCCATAATTGGAGATAACTAGTCAGACTTGGAGATAGCAAAGATTATCGAGCTACTCAAGCATTATCAGGACTTATTCCCTCGAGGATATCATGAACTTAAATTCATGCATGAATCACTTGGGGAAATGAAGATTAAAATTAAGGGCAGTGCACAGCCAGTTAGAAAGAGACCTTATAGAATGAATCCTAATTTGTGTAAAAAGGTAAAAGAAGAAATTGATAAAATGTTGAAATCTGGAATTATCAAGCCCCTTGATGAGTCAGAATGGGTTAGCCCAATGGTGGTCAGTATCAAGAAGGATAGATGGATTAGGATATGTGTGTACTATATGGAGCTGAATGTTGCATGTGTCACAGATCCATTTCCTATGCCATTCATTGAGGAAATACTAGGAGTTGTACGGCACAAAATATATTCCTTCACGGACAGATTTTCTTGGTATCATCAAGTTAGGATTGCTCAGGAGGATCAAGAAAAGAAAACATTTACTACTGAATGGGGCATTTTTACCTATACTTTGATGCCCTTTGGATTGAAAAATGCACCTACTATATTCTCGCACATATTTGTTTAGGCATTTAAATATTTTATTCACAACTTCTTACAGGTTTATCTAGATGATTGGAAAGTGTATGGGCTTGTGAAAGATCATTGTGACAATCAATGCTTAATGTTTGAACAATGCAGACAATTGAGTATCTCTTTGAACATCAAGAAGTGTATATTTTCTATGCCATTTGGGATATTGTTAGGACATATAATCTGCAAGGAAGGTTTGCTAGTTGATCCAGCCAAGGTCGCAATCATTTTAGGCTTGGAAGCACCTACCAATCAGAGTGATGTGTGCAGATTTTTAGGTCATACAGGATATTATAGAAAATTCATAAAAGGGTATGCCAAAATTGCTAAAACCTTAGAAGAATTACTGAAGGGGAAATGTACATTTTATTAGGGAGAACCGCAGCAGCGTGCATTTGAGATATTAAAAGAGAGACTTACTACCACGTCTATTTTTCACTTTCCCTCATGGGATAAACCATTTCATGTGCTTGTGGATGCTTCTGGCATGGTCATTGGCATTGTGTTAGCTCAGCCTGGCAAAGGCATTATAGATCATCCAATTTGTTTTGCTAGTAGGAAGCTGACTCCTGCAGAACGGAATTATACAACTACAGAGCGTGAAGCTTTATCAATGATCTATGCATTGTAAAAATTTCAACAGTATTTGTTAGCAACACCATTTTTGTTTTATACAGATCACATGGCCTTGAAGTACTTGGTAAAAAATCCCATCTTACAGGGGTGCATATGCAGATGGGTGCTCCTATTTCAAGATTTTGACTTCACAGTTGTAGTGAAGCCAGGGAAAAGCAATTCTAAACCAAATCATTTATCTAGAATCAATTCAGGAGAGGATGTATAGACAATTAAAGAAACAATGTCAGATGCACAATTATATAGGTTACAACACGTGCCCATGGAATTAGAAGACATTGTTGTCTTTCTACGAACAAATATGGCACCAAAATGAATGAAAGCATTAGAAAAGAAGAATCTTGCTATATGCGTGACACCATTTATGTTAATCAGTGGTGACCTCTATAAGGTAGGAAGAGATGAAGTATTACTTTGTTGTGTATTAGAGCATGAGCGTAAGGATATCATGGAAGAAGCTCATGGTGGTATTACAGGAGTCCATTATGCAGGTGATGCAACTACCCGGAAGATCCTATTTGCTAGATTATGGTGGGAGACATTGTATAAGGACTGTAAAGAATATTATAAGGCATGTGATCATTGTCAACGCCTAGGAAAACCAAGGAAAAGAGATGAGATGCCTTTGAGACTTATCACTAGTGTCGAACCATTTGAGAAATGGGTCATTGATTTTGTAGGACCTATTTCGCTAGCTGTGCGAAGGACTAGATCATGCTATATCATTACTTGCACATATTATCTCACACAGTGGGTAGAAGTAGCACCTACCAAGGACTGTACAGCTGCTATAGTGGCTAGGTTTCTAAGGGAGAATGTTCTTATGAGATATGGATGTCCCTTAATCTTTACAAGTGATCAAGGTACACATTTTTTAAATGAGACAATCAAGATCATATTAGATGAGTTTATTGTTACATACCATAAAACTACACCTTATCATCCTCAGGAAAACGGAACTACTAAGGCCTTCAACAAGATTTTGAGCCAGACTTTGACAAAAAAATTTGATGTTGGGAGAAAGGATTGGGATGACAAAGTATTAACTGTTCTTTGGGCATCTAGAACAACTTACAAGAGATTGAACAAAGCCACACCATTTCAGTTGGTGTTTGGCATAGAAGTTGTTCTCCCTATAGAATATATGTTACCTTCTTTGTGCATTTCACACACTGGAGGTCTAGCTGATGAATAGGATTTAGAAGAGCATATCGAAAAGATGATTTAACTAGATGAGTTCTGAGCCATAGCAATATGGAATCAAAATTAGGAAAATGCCAGGCAGAAGGCATGACATGATAGCGACATAAGGGATAAGAAATTTGAGATTGGACAAATGGTAATTCTTTATGACTCAAAGTTTTTGTGCCATCCAGGAAAGCTCAAGGTACATTGGTTGGGGTTATATGTTATCACTTCTATACTTGAATTAGGTGCTTGCAAGTTAAAATCACTTGATGGAACACGGCTACCTAGTTACTTTAATGGGAGTAGGCTAAATCCCTACTATAAATAATTCTTCTTGGTGTTTGTAATAAGGAAGTATTTCCATTTAGTTTAGGTTTTCAATTATGTATTTCCTCCATTGTCGCTATGCTTTGTCAATTTCATTGTTGTTCTTGTGTAATAAGAGTGCTTGCACGCATAAATATAATTATTGTGTGAAGATTGTTTATGTGTAGAGGATTGCACATACTGTTAGTGTGGGGTGTTTGTAGTTATCCAAGAAAAAGACTGTGGTAATTGAAAGGTGAAAGGAATAAGCTACTACGGGTGTGCTTTAAGTCAAAAGAGGATTGCTTCTCAAAAGTGATCAAGGATGGAGATGAATGAAAGAATAGTATAATGTGAGATAAGTGGAGCCATGATAGCTACCAGGAGAAGGTACAATGATGAGGTACTCAGGCACAAGAGCGTGCACTGAAGAGAAGTCTGTGACCAGAGGGTAGGAAGGCATGCTAGAAGGTTATAGATGGGCGGAAAGATATACCATGCGGAATGAATGGATTTGTTCAATGAATGAGGGGATATTTGATAGGTGAAGGAGTAATAAATGCATCAAAATTTGAAAAAATATATAAGGATGGGATGCGGATTCATGTTTACCATTGTGACTAAGACTATTTGAGAAAAGATCCAAGTGATCAAGTTAAGGTGTGAAGGGTGTGAAACCAAGCATGACAACCAGATCTGTGCAACAAAAAGCTTGCATCCCCTATGGTGAAGGGTTTGAGTGAAGCAGGGAGATAGAAAAGGGTTAGGTTATGAAGTTTCCACCTAGGGCATGATTGAATTAAGCTAGGGTTTGATTTGTAAAGTTGCAAAGTTGAAGAGGAGACATTTGCAAGGTAAAAATGGCACTAAAGAAGGCATCTCTAGTAGCAGTAAAAGGAAATAATAAGGTGGTTGTTGAGGAGGAAGAGATGGCACCCGAAAGACATTTTTCAGAGATGCAATATCTGAAAGGATTCATCATTGGGCAAGAATGGGATTTTCCCATCAGAAAGAGGAAAGTGAGTGAATATAATCACAGGACTTTGGAGAACAAGAAGGAGCTCGATTGCTTGCTCACTGCTAGAATGAACAAGAGCATGATAGAGGATATGCCAGTAAGTGATGATGCAAGTGCAAAGATTTTAAAGAGAATTGGGGTCTACTAGTTTTATGAGCTTCCATATTTCAGGAAGTATGAGCCCTTGTATCAGTGGCTCATGAGGAGGGTGCACGAAGAATTATTCTACTTTGCATGACGTAGAGTTAGAATCTCATCTACACTTGTCTCATTTGTTACAGGTATGAAGGCCACATGAGAAGATATAAAAGGTGATCTTGCAGATAAAGCCATAATTGTAAAGACCAAATAGGAGCTAGGGTACTTAAAGGGTCCGCGTGGAATTGACATAGATAAATTGAAGAACTGTCTAGTTGTACAAGCTACAACACACCTTGTTACCAAGTTGAATAATCAGGAACAGTGGTCTCAGGTAAATACTATGTGGTTGCATGTGGCACATAAGATGTTAGAAGGGACAATCTACAACATTGCAGGATATATTGCAGAGTAAATAGTCAAAGAAGCATGCACAGGAGGGAAGATCAAATTTGGGGCTGTTCTACTATCACTAGTATTCATGGAAATTGGAGTACCAGATGGACCAAAGGAGAACGTATGGGAATACCCCTACAGAATAAGTCCCCAGCTGAAAGATTCAGCAAGTACCTATGCAAGGGGTTCATGAAAGATGATGTAAATCAAAGGGTGGAGAAGTGGTATGACATGCTATACGTGGCATTTGGGGAAGAGTGGTGCATCCTAAAGGACCTACCAACAGTGGTAGGGAAAAAAGTTTAGTTTTCTATATATCATCTTTTTTGCATTGTGCACTTCCCAATGAAATATGGAGTCTAGAGCCCTTGGTGCAAATTGCCTTACGCATTCAATGTAAGGTATTTATAAGCATTTGTTCATAGATTTACAAACATGTGCCGATTGGTCTTTAATGAAAATAAGGTAGACTGCAATTACCATATGTTGAGGAAGAAGTATGTGTATCCTAGTAGAAGTGATTATGTAGAGAGGATCATTTCATAAGTACTAAATATCAAGACAATAAGCCTGGCTGTAGCAGATGTGGGAGCAGCATTGGTGTATCTCATGTTGAAGATGAAAATGGAGAATAATAAATATGTGGAAGGTGATTTTTCACTTATAGCACCACCAAAGGGAAAGCATATAATGGAGAACATCCCAATGCCTAATCCCACATAGCCAATTGAAGTGCAAGATGAGGAGGAGGAGCGCAAAGATAGTTGTGGTTTAGAGAATAGGGGTAGGAGACATCCTACAAGTAAGGGTGAAGTTGAGCACACTGTGACACCACCTTAGCCACAAAAGGGGGATGATGAGGACTTGAATGGAGTCCAAGGGGAGCATAGGTTTAAAAGGGTATTTAGGAGAACAAGGACCCAAGGTACTACTCCAATGACTATGCGTAAATCACCCATACTATCTCCATAAAAGAAGGTGACCATGTAGAGAAGGAGGAAATTGAAGTTGAATGAGGAGGTGGAAGATTCAGAGAAAAGCACGCCTAATTCTCCTACACTTCCAGAGGACACAGAAGAACAGGGTAAGGCATCAAAGGAAAAAGAAGAGGATGAGAAAAGACCAGAGGAGACATCTGTAGAGGATGTTCAGGACATGGAGACACAAGACCCAAATTTGGAGGCTAAATTTCCTAAGAAGAAAATTTCTAGAAGAACAAGTGGAGAGCGCATTCCACCAGCCATGGGTTATGCAGAGGACATAGGAAAAATTATCTGTGCCCACTTCTAGAGCATGATAGTGTAGAAGGATTTATTTGGATGGGAGTTAATGGATGAAGATATGATGACGATGTGCACTTGAAAGAAACTATTGTGGTCAATGCACACCGACATGGATGAGTCTGACTTTGACATGTGTGAAGATTCATGCATTTCAAGATGATTGAAGAAGGCACCTTAGGCTAGACACATGACAATAAATCCTACTATCATGTCAGATGAGTAGGTCAGCAATGCATGGGTGAAAGTTTATGCTGAGGTGGCTAGAAGAAACATGGACAAAGCTTCCATGATTAGAGAGTTATGCGAGGATTTGAAGATAAACGATCAAGTGATAGCGCGCATAACACAGGAGAGGGACTTCAGGTAGAAGAAGAATGAGGTGTTTATAAGAATCCCAAAGGAGATTGGGGACAATGTCATTAGAGCAAGGCCACACTTGGAGGCCAAGGTACCACATACATTTCCTTCAGCGATACACTATGTGGGGAAGTTGGTGGACTTGGTACTTGAAGATGAAACTCTTATGTAAGTGCCAGAATGCTTAGAACAAGATGCCAAATGGGAGGAAGCATCAATAATGAGAGAGATTACATCTTATGAAGGGTTGTTACAAGCATTACAGGAATTATTGAAGAAATAATACCATGTTTTAAACATATGCATATCTCTAGAGGTGCTTATCAACATCAAGACCCTCAAAGAGAACAACAAGGTGTAGAGAGAAATGAAATATGAGAGATTGGGCCGTGCAGCAAGATTATGAATGGTTAAACAGAAGCACGAGGCCATGGCAGTAGCACAAGAGCCACACAATACTCAGCTAGAAGAGCATGGAAAGTTGATTGCACAGAAGATGGACCTTTTAGAAGGAAGAATGACATCAATGTCCAGTGTTGTGTTGGTTCTTCAAAACAAGAAGTAAGATATTATGAGGGATAAGTTGGAATCCTTTGTTGTGGACATCCCAGAACAAGTAGAGAAAGCACTCACCAACTAGCAGGTATTTGAGGCCAAAATAAAGGAGTATCCAGAGTTGATACTACAAACTGATACAGAGGAGGTTTCCTCATAACCTCATAGAAATTCTTTATTTATCTACATTCTTTCATTCTTATTCTTTCCATTCTTCTATTCATTCCTTCCATTTTTGGAGATACCCATTGTTGGGACAACAATGAGATTAGTGTGGAGTAATGTTAATCAAAGACTACTTATCAAAGATCACACAAGGAGTCCACGTGGGATAGAAGGCCCTGAACCAAGGGCATGAAAGGATAAGAAGGACCTACACGTGGGAAGAAAGTTTAGATTTCAAGAATTAGCTGATTTTTGAGCATGAAGACCTATTTTTAGAAGATGGCATGCAAAACACATCAACGGTGCAGAGATGTGCATGCCATGCATTTTCTATCTTTGGAGAAGAGGATCGAAGAATTTTTTGCATGGAGACAAGCTAAGAATAGAATCGACACTTTAGTTAACTGCAAGAGGACTATAGATAACACACTTGCATGTGTGGCTATGCTTGTAAACGACATATGACTATCAATAGCAAGTGGCCTTTTTCTGGAATAGATAAGTGGTGAAGGGAAAGTCCCCACCCTATATATATGATGTTAGGTACATAGTAAATGTATGGAAGGAGATGTATGTATGTGTAACAAATAATATATGCATATGATTGAACTACTGTATCAGTTCCATATGCTCATTGGTATATATTGACAATACTATAAGGATCTTCTGTATTTATTAATAGATGGAAGATATTGGCTGAATCTAAGTGTTATTCTATGTGTAGCTGAATAGTTCATGTCATTAATTCAATCATGATTACTGTTTAAGCTTGTTCTTTCATATATCTGAGTGTAGCATGCATTGTGGAATTATGGATTAGTGATGAGTCTATATGTTTCTTCCTTCATCCTATTACAACAACCCTAAAGAGGGACATGGTACCTTTATGTGCTTCGGGTGAGCACTTAGTCTAGGCTGAGTGATGTGCTGGTGTGACTAGGATGTTATTTGGTAAATTCTAGGCTGCATCAATGAATAAGAAAAAAATTCATCATTACACACAATGAGGAATTAGAATGAATGGGGTGTAATGAGAAATAATGAGAGAGGAGAGGAAGAATTCTCCCAAACATGAATGAAGATTACTCCACCCTTGATGAATATCAGCTCCACTAATTTTTGAAGATGAAAACTTTACCCATGATGACCTGAAAAAGAGCTCTAATGAAGTTCTTTGAACAATCTTTGGATGATGAACCTTTGTAACACCACTTAAACACACCAGGAAGGTGAGTGATGAACACTACCCCAATATTACACACTATGAGCTCATACCTTGATTGATTAGCCACTAGAAAGAGATGTGGAGAAAATTGAATATGATGAGAGGATAATTCTCTCAATTGAACAATCCTTCAAACTTTGGAACACTGTAATACCTCCCAAAATTCCAAGTTCTTGATGCAACTTTGAGACCATAGCCCACACAATTCAACCCAGTGATCTAGAGACTTGGGGGAGATCTAGCCATCCATGAGATGAGGTGAAGATTACCTCTACCATGTGAAGAATGAAAGTGAGAAAATGGATTAAACATGATTCAAACCTTTAATCAACCCATCCAGAGAAGTGATAAATGCACCGAGACCAGAATACTCCACTGTGGTAAAAATTAGGAGCTGAGAAGGATCCTCTTCTATTTGAGAAACAATGTCACTTTTCACCCTTTTGAAAGAAAGAGTTAGTCCATTGTGAAGGTTAAAACCACTGAGTAATGTAGGATAAACAACCATGACTATTTTAATCCTTTTCTAGACACTTACTATTTTTCGTAAGTCTTTCTTAGGTGACGAGTTTTGGCAATTTCACCGAGTTTTCACTTTTGAGAACTTCTCCTCTTGGGGGATGATCTTAGTTTCTCAAATCCATTCATTCTTTTGACCTAATACCCTTAGTAATATCCTTGAATGCTCAATTACTAAAAATATAAATTGGCCACATGGTGTTGGCTCGGACCCAAAAATATCTCCAAAAATTCAACTTCTCACCGGGATGCTTTACTCCAATTTTTAGGGGTTTTTCTCCTCCTAATCTTCATAAATTTGAAAAGGAAACTTATAGGTCTTCGTGTTCTTTGTCTAACAAAGTAGGATGCTGAAATATAATATTCCTCCATAACTTTAATTCAGCTCATTTTCACGATGCAAGAAAGGGCTCATTGGAAAGATGATTTTTTTAGGATCTCATGCTTTGAGTTTTAGCTCATTTGACTTGTTGCAACTCTAGATATATGAGGATGAATTTTTCCATGGCTTTAATTTTCTAATGTAAAAAAAATTGTAGGATGGAATCAATGGGTATGATTCTTGTATCTTTTTAAATTCCTTCTCAAAAGGAGTGCTCGGACAAAATTTAAGGAAAAACGGAGTAGAAATGAGGGAGTTATGAGAAAATTTGTTGTTTTTGGAGGAGGGATTCTTTACGAAAATATAAGAATGTATAGGTACATCAGCAATAGAGGAATGTGAGTTATGAAAAATGTCTCTAAAATGTTCGATTTCATTTAAATATTCAAACACAAACTATGGTTAAGAAAAACCAACTTCTTGGTTTACATGCACTTCTTCTCCTTAACCTGGGTTGAGAGTGGGTTGATACATTCTAGATTAGGTAAGGGAGTCTCCATTTCACCTTACCACATTTAGTAAATGGTGAAATGGTGCAATTTTCACCATAACCCTTGATGTACTTTTTCACTAGGTGTAATGGTTAAAAGGTGTAATTTTCATCGTTACATTGCAAAGTGTGTCATGGGGTCAGATCTCATGAGGAGGGGGACTTATTTGCACATTAGGGTGACCTGAAAACAATTTTCTAACATGCAAGTCATGATATCATCTTTCAGAGGAGGTAGGGATGCCAAGGGGTTACACTTTGTATCACCTAATGCACTTTTGCACTAGGTGCAATGATGCAATTTGCACCTCAACAACACGAGGGTAAGATTTATCATGGGAAGGGGATGTGTTTGAGTGTGAGTTGACTAATACATACCTATTGAACAACATGGTCACTTAAGTTATGAAATTAATCCTCCTCCAAGGGGTCATACTTTACAACACCTAATGCACTTTTGTACTAGGTACAACGGTGTTGCGGTCTAAATTACACCATTCCACCTTCTGTAAAAGTGCATTAGGTGCTATAAAGTATGACCCATTGGAGGAGGATTTGTTTTTTCACTTAGGTGAACATGTTTTTCACTAGGTAATTATTAACCACCTCACACTCAAACACACCGCCTTCCCATGACAAAGATTACCCTTGCAATGTTGCGGTGTAAATTTCACCATTACATCTGGTGTAAAATTACATCATATGCTGCAAAGTGCAACCCCTTGGTAGCCCTCCCTCCTCTAAAACTTTATCTCAAGACTTATATATTATAAAAAAAATCACCTCACCCCAATGTGCAAACAAGTCCCCCTCCTCATGAGAGCTGACTGCATAGCACACTTTGCAATGCTAAGGTGCAAATTACACCATTATGCCTAGTGCAAAAGTGCATCATTTGTTGCGGTGCAAATTTATCCATAACATCATTTACCGAATTCGGTAAGGTGAAATGGAAACTCACTTACCTCATTTGGAACATCTCAACCCGGGATAAGAAGAAGTGTATGTAAACCAAGAAGTGAATTTTTCTTAACCATAGTTTGTGTTTAAATATTTGAGTGAACTTGAGAATTTTGGATCCATTTTTCATAAATACCATTCCTTCATTGCTATTGTAAATGTGCATGCTCATATTTTTGAAAGGAAACCATCCTCGAGAAATAGAAAAATTGCTCATAACTCCCTCATTTTTACTATATTTTTTTGTGAAATTTTATCTGAGTAATCTCCTTAATAATGCCTTTAAGGATATCCAAGACTCGTCCCCATTGATTCCCTCTTCCAATTTTTATGGACATCAGAAACTTGCAGTCATGAAAAAATTCTTCCTCAGATATTTGCAGTTGTAGTGAGACGAACGAGATAAAAATTAGAGCATGAGATCCACAAAATATCAACTTTCCAATGATCCCTTTCTTGCCTCGTGAAAATGAGATAAATTAAATTTATGAAGGATTGGTATTTTCCAGCATTCTACTCTATCAAATGAAGAACACATAGACCTACAAGTTTCCTTTTCTAATTCTTGAAGATTAGTAGGAAAAAAACCACTCAAAAATTGGAGCAAAGCATCCCAGTGAGAAGTACAATTTTTGGAGATCTTTTTTGGCTCGAGCCGACACCCCATGGAAACTATCTATTTTTATTATTTCCACATTAAAGGAACTTAATAGGGTATTATATCTAAATAATTAGTGGATTCAAGACATTAATATCATTCCTCAGGAGGAGAAGTGTTCAAAAGTGACAATTTAGTGAAATTACCAAAACTAGTCACCCAAGAAAGACTTATTAAAAATAGTAAGTATCTAGAAAAGGATCAAAATGGTCATGGTTATTCATCCACCATTCCTCACTGGTGTCAATATTCACATAGGATGAACTCATTATTTCAAAAGAGTGAAAATTTTCATTGTGTCTTAAACAGAAGAGGATCCTTCTTAATTCCCATTTTGGGTGACAGTGGAGCATTCTAGTCTCAGTGCATTTCTCACTTCTACAGATGGGTTGATCAAAGTTTTGAAGCATGTTTCATCCATTTTCTCACCTTAATTATTCATGTGTTTGAGGTACTCTTTACCACATCTCATAGATGGTTTCATTTCCCTCAAGTCTCTAGATCATCAGGTTGAATTGTGTGTGCTATGATCTAAAAGTTACATCAGAATTTTGGGAAACATTGCATTATTCAAAAGTTTGAATTATTTTCCAAGTGAGGGAATTATTCTCTCATCCTATTCAATGGTATCCACCTCTAGTTCCATTTTCCAATCAATTAAGGTGTGATCTCACAGTGTATGATATTGGGGTAGTTAACATCATCACTTACCTTCTCGGTGTGTTCAAGTGGTGTTGTAAAGGTTCATCATTCCAAGAGTTTTCAAAGGTATTTATCAGATATATTCATCAATTCATCATGGAGAAAGTATTCATCTTCAGACATCAGTGGATCTAATCTTCATCTAGGGCGTAGGCATCTTCATTCATGATTAGGAGTATTCTTCCTCTCCTCTCTCATTCTTTCTCATTCTACCCCCTTAATTAAAATTCCTCATTGTGTGTAATGATGAATTTTTTCTTATTCATTAAAATGAATATGTAATTGTTGAGGAAAAATCACATCACCCCTGAATGGCCTTGGATATGTGTGGGGCCTTCGGTTTGATTGCACAACATTGGACCATCTCTCAAGTTGTGGGACTTGCGGACTTGAGATGACCCTTCGAGGAAAGCTGACTTCTTCTTCCTAAACTACTTGTCACAAGCTAATATAGTGTAGGAAAAATATGTAATCCTAATCTAGCCTTCCAAGGAGAAAGGGAGAGAAAGTGCATGAAAAAAAAGCCTACAGTAAGTAGTGATACACCAGAAAAGGAAGTGGCTGATCACAAATCCAACTGCCTAAAATGGAGTGAGGTGAGAAAAGGAAAGGATGGACAGATGCATCACAGACCAAAGATAAATGTCACACAGAACACCACTTCAACCCATTAAACATAGCTCCCATAACCTGCAATAGAAATCATAGTATGCACAGTATACCTTGCAATGACGAGAGCAAAGAAGAGACAATAAAATAAGAAAAGGATGGACAAGATGCATTAAAAAATATATTTTATTATTGCAATAGTTCACACAGTACATCATCAATGGGCAAGAGGCAAGGAAATGTCATTACAAAGCCAAGACAAGAGGCTTAGACTCACAATTCTACCCTAAGGAAGAAAGAGAGAGGAGTGACAGAAGAGAAACAATGACCAACCCCTTGAAATAAGCCCCTTCTTTAAAATATATAGGAAGAAAGAGAGAAGGAGAGAGGGAAGAATTTGAATCCTTCTTTAACCACCCTAAGAAGAGCATTGAATCCACCTACTCCATGATGGGCTTCACTGAAAAACACATAGCCCCATGTGCTATTCCTTGCTAGATAAGAAAAAGGCCCATTCTTCATTATGGTGGTAGATGGGAGACTTGAAAGCCTTGAAAATAGCAGGTCGAAACATTAATGGTGGAAGGTGAGAAGCCAACACTGAGAGCTTTCCAAAATGTCCTCTCCCGCTTGAATCTAAGATTCCAATTAAAATATATGGCTGCCTGAAGATCAGGGTCACGGGCTCACATTATTTAAAATATTCCATCCATATAAGACCCACATGGCAACCCCACGCACCTTGAGATTTCACCCCCTCCTCTACACTTTTGAAGTTGCACCAAAGAGACATGTGGCATCATCCCCAAGCCTACTCTATTGCCTTTGTATTCTCTCTAACACCCTTTCATTGGCGGAGATATTGTGCCTAACTCAAGACACGTGGAGGCTTTGTGCATGTTTGGGGGCCAATTTTTGATTTACCTCTTAAAAGAGTGCCGAAGAGACACGTGGCTCCCTCTACTATCTCACTCTATTTATTTTGTGTTTTGGTTAAGTCCCTTTTGTTTGGTGGGGCCATATGTCTAACCCTGGACACGTGGAGGCTTCGCCTATGTTTACGACTTGCCTCCAAATTTTACTTTTGAATTTTCTTCGTGCTCACACATGGCTCCTTCCACTAGTTTGCCTCTATTTAGACTTTTCAACGGCCAATTCTACCTTATTGGGATCTTGACATGTAGAGGGCCAGCACTTTTTTGAGTCTCTGATTTGGGTCATGCCTTTGAATTTATGCCAATGAGACACGTGGAGACTTCCACCGGTTATTTATACTTAGTCGGTTAAAAGGTCAGCTCTGTCCCTTTTTTGGACCTGGGACATGTGGAATCTCCACACACATTTGGCAACCCACTCTAGATTTTACCTTTGAAGTTACACCGAGTTGACGTGTGGCTCCTTCCGCCAGTCCTAGACTCTTCAAGGTCTAACTCTATCTTATTTTTTACTCTAACCACGTGACGAGCCCATGTTTGTTTAGAGACTACACCTTGGGCTTGACCTTTGGAGCTACATCATTGAGGCACATGGCACATTCTGTGACTCTACTCTACACTTAGCCGATTCAACAGCCGTATTTTCCCCCATTTTGACTCTGACCACATGGTGAGCATGCACTCATTAGGGAACCCACTCTATATTTCACCTCTAAAGTTGCACCGAGTTGACACATGGTTCTTTCCACTGGCCTTAGAATTTTCAATGGCCGATTCAACCTTTTAAGGCTCTAACCACGTGGAGGGCTGGCACACATTTGGGACCTCCACTCTTGATTCTTCCTTTGAAGTTGTGTCATTAAGACACATGGGGGCTTTCACTGACTCTCTTATACTTACGTGATTCAGGGCATCGAGTGAACACTGCCACATTAGGTTCTGACTACATGGGGGCTTCAGCTCACCCTGTTGCTTCACTCTGAGTTGACTCATATGTGAAGTCTGGAACTTTGAGCCCTTGATCCGATTTTCTCTTGTTGAGCCTATGGTTTCCTTTGATGTTATTGGCCTCCTTTTCCTACCCTACTCCTCCATTGTTGGATCTAAAATGTGGGCTCGCATGACTGAACTGACTTTTTTGATTTTCTTCTGTGTGGGGTCGTGTTTGATCAATTTTGTCAGGGGGGAAAAATTGGGATAATAGTTTTGTGAATCATGGGTACATCTACCTACTAGATGAAGTGATCAGTGGCCTTGAAGTATCCATTGGGCATGGAGTCATGAATGATAGCCTGGTACTAATCTTGTCCCTGAAAACGTGAGCCTAACTGTTTGCACTTGGTGACCCTAAACCTACCCCTCTATCCACACTCTTAATTTTTATAAGAAAACCATGATTTCTCGTTCTGAGAGTAGAAAATTGTATTAACCTATGGTTTTTACCTACTCTAGAAATGGACTATTCATGAGCAACAAAAACACCACACCACACACTATGTAAAAAACTGAAAATCATACATATCCCAAGTGGAATATGTAAAGTACGCACAAGCACTTGTTCTGCTGAAAACAAACCTACTCCTACTCCTACACTAACCCTAAGCAAACAAGGACTCAAACAAATCCTACAAGTGGCAAGGAGAAGTAGCTTCCCTTTCTCACAATTGGTAGCCATGCAAATGATTTGACATTGAATATGGCTACTTGTATGAGTGAAAAACCGATAAGAGGTCGATCTTCCACCGAAAGCATCAAGATATCAACATCAATCAAAAATACCTCCTCAAGCTGATTGGAATTGGACTCCTGGAGGTGTTGATGGTGACCCTTGGTGCTTTGATACTCATCCTCATGCCCTAAATTAGGCATGATTGGTTTTTGCTTCTCCCTTGGCTCTAATGAAGCCAAGTACCTGATTGGGCATGGTCTGATCAGATGGATGTGCCCATGGTTCTGAATTTCAACTCCAAGAGTGGAGCCTTCTCTCGGACCTTCCTGGGTGCATGGTGTGGGAGAGATGGTTTCATTGTGCTCTTTCCCTTCTTCCTTCTGAGAAGAGCATGGAATATTAAGATCCTCTAACCTTGGTTCTAGAGGGCCATTGTGAGATGTAGGATGTTTTCCTTGGATGTTCTCCTCCATGGCAGTGGACTCATGTGCTTGGAAGGTGCATGATGGAGGAGAAAATGATGTGATCTCCTTGGGATCCTCTCCATCAAGAAAATCCTCTAAGTTTGATAGAAAATCTACCTCCTCAATGTCCTGCTGCATGTGTTTGACCTCCTCCATGGTGTCCTTTGGATCTGTAATTTTCTCACCATGGTTCCCCTCATCTTCAAACATGAAGTTTGAACACTAAAACTCTTCTTCAACACTAGAGCTTAAAGGGGATGAAGTGGGAGGAAGAACTGAAGGATCTTTTATGGCCTACTCCGCACTTGGAGCCTTTAAAACCGTATGGTTCTCCTCTAGAACTGCACCCTCTAGAGCTAACTGTTTTTTCTCTAGAACATGTGACCATATGATTTCATCTTCCCATTCGGAGTCACATGATTCACACCATTATTCAATTGTCCTACAGTCGTCTAACAAGATGACATTGGCTGGGGAAGGTGCGTTGGTAGGGGTTGTTCATTTATGGTACATCTAGGAAGAGGGGACTTGGAAGAATATGGGAGGATGGATGCAAAAGGGATGGAAGGCATGCTAGATTTTAGAGTCTCCATTCCTTTCACCCACTCTATAATCTGTGGCAACATCTCAATGATGACGTGCAGCTTCTACTTGGGGCTAAACCAGCTTGGTACAGGGCCGACCCATGGACAAGGGGCCTTGTACCCAACTTAAGCTGCCATTATGGAGCACTTGAATCTGAGTTGCATCATGTCCATCTCCATCTCTTGCACTTTCCTTTCAAAATCAATTTCAGCCAAGGAGTTACCACCATCATCTACATAAACATGTTCCTTATAAACATTTTGTCTAGAAAAAAAGTGGGTTGTATGCATTTTTGGGATAATGGGTCTTATAAAATTGATTTGGAGGAGGATTTTGAAATTGTGGGGATGGACGGAAATAGTTATATTTCTGAAAATGAGAATTCCATGGTGGGAAAGAATTCATGAGTGCACAACTTCATGGGATGGAAGAAGATGAAAGATGTGGAAAGAGTAGTGGGTGTAAATGGATGGGAGGAAGGTATGCAACTCAGACGATGGGTTGTTGACCAGATGAAGTCGTCAGATGTGATTTACATGTGCCTAGAAAGGATGAATCTCACCAAGAACACATCAACTTGATGACATGAAGTGGTAAGGTGCTTCAAACCTATCCCATTGGTCATGCCAAAACTGTTGAGGAAAAATTACAGCACCCCAAATGGCCTCGAATCTATGTGGGGCATCTGATGTGATTGCAAAACATTAGACCATCTCTCAAGTTGTGGGACTTGCAGACTTGAGATGGCCCTCTGGAGAAAACCAACTTCTTCTTCCTAAACTACCTGCCACAAGCTACTCTAGTGCAGGAAAACTATCTAATCCTAATCTAACCTTCCAAGGAGATAGGGAGTGAGATTGCATGAAAACAAAGCCTACACTAAGTGGTGATAAACTACAAAAGGAAGATGCTGATAAAAAATCCAACTGCCTAAAATAGATAGAGGTGAGAAAAGGAGAGGATGGACAAATGCATCATAGACCAAAGATAAATGTCACACATAACACAACTGCAACCTGTTGGTGCTCAATTTGGTCTCATCCCGTTTATCATTGAAATTCTTTAGTTTACGGGATTTGTCATGTTTTCTATCTCCCCGTATTGATGCATGAAAACTCTGTCCTCCATTTGGTTGCCATGATCAATCCCTTCCTTTGGTCAAGGATCACTTGAAAGTCTAGAATTTTTTTTTGTTCCTCTATTTATGTGAATGAGTCTGTAACTTGGGCTAAAACTCGAGTCTTTTCCTTCCGTCCATTTTCTATAGTCACGTTTTTTTGCCCCTGTCATTTTTGTCCCAAATATATGTGGAAACGTGATTGGAAGTAGCTTGGAGGATCACATTTGCGCCTTATATTATTTCCAAACTCTCTATTCGTGAAGAAAGATTCATTTCTGGGATCAAATGGTGATTTTCCTACATTTTATGGTTTGACGGGTGTGTTTTTCCCCATCAAATTTACATCTCAACATCTATGTAAATGTGGCCCTTTCAGGTTGGATGCAGCTTAATAGGGAACTTTGAAAACTCTAAGGCCTGATTAACCTCAAAACTTGTCCACGTGGAGGGTCGGCGCTCATCTAATAATTCACCTTTTGGTTTGGCCTTGAAGTTGTCTCAGGGAGACATATCGAGGTTTCCACTGCCTTATTAAGACTTAGACAATTTTTTCATGTGGTCAATGTATCTTTTGTGGACCATGGACACATGGAGGGCCAGTGCTCATTTGAGGATCCACCTCAGGGTCCCACCTATTGGTGCCATTTTTTGAGCCTGTGCCTTGTTGCCCTAATTTCTCAAATCTATATGTGCTCAATAAATGTGTTACCCTTTGAATTGATGGTTTGAAACTCTTCCCCTCTAGTCAGATGCTTTAAAATGCTCACAAACTTGTTGTTTTTCCCTAATTTGAAAGAATAATCCAATTTTTCCCTTTTTTGTGCCCTAATTTTTCCAATTTCACGAGCTATGTCATTTTTCCCTTTGCCAGATTGTGGAAAAATAAAATTTGGCCAATTCATACTTGTTTGTATTTGAAAATCCAATCCCAAGGTCGAAAATGTTGTAAAATCATGCTTCAGTTGATTTAGAATCGAAAAATCTGACATCCTTGGTGAAAAAATTCAATTCTAGGGCATACCTGGAATTTTTTACATTTTGACGGTCATACGGGCATCATTTGCCCATCAAATTCATCCTCAAAAGATATTGGCAACATGGTGGGTTTTCATTGGTCGAGGGGATGCGCGGGTGGTGGAAGATTTTATGGTTTTTTGGCTCAAGGTGTTAAAGTAAATTTTTGGCCTGAAAGCGCTTGGCCAATCGCAGGTGGACACGTGTACTGAAAGGTCAAAAGGAAGTGCGGGTTGTGGAGCGAAATGGGGAATTTTTCCCCTTTTTGGAAAAATGGATAAAAGGTAAATTTTGGCCCGAAACTCCACAACGAATTAGAAGCAGACACGTGTCCACAATTTGTGAGCAGGTTGGTGGGTCGGCAGAGGTTTTGGTGATTTTGAAATTTTTAAACGTCAAATGGTTTAAAAGGAAAATTTTGGCCCAAAAATCCGAAACAAACTAGGAGAGGAGACATGTCCTGAAAGGTCAAAAGGGAGCATGGGCCAACAGTGGAAATTTTGAATTTTCAAAAATTTTGTAAGGAAGGTTTAAAGGAAGAAAGGGAGACTTGGACCCACAGCGAATAGGAGATGGACACGTGGCAGGGGAGAAGTCAAAGATGTGGGCCTACGGAGACAAAGTTGAGCATTTTCCCTTGGCTTAAAGGGAGTAAAAATGAAGATTAAGCCCACAGGTCCTCAGAAAATGAAAGATGGATGCATGGCAGAGGACACGGTGGGTTGGTAGGCTAGCGGAGGTAAAAGGGATTTTTTTCCCTTTTTCACAAAAGAGTTCAAAATAAAAAATTTAAGCGTTGGCCCACTAGAGAATCACACGGAGACACGTGGCAAGGGAGAAATCAAAGGTGTGGGCTTGTGGGGCAAAAAGTGAAAAATTTCCAATTCTCTAAAAAGGGTCAAAAAGCACAAAAATGAAGTGTGAGCCTGATGGGACCCACCATGTGCCACGTGTCAGCTCCAAAATTCAAAGGCGGAGGGTCGGAGAAAAAAGTCAAAATTTTCCATTTTTTCAAAAATGTCAAAAAGACAAATGGTAAACCCAAATTGATTTCTAATCATTTTTTCCTACGTGTCTGGCCTTATCCAAAAAAATTAAAAAGGTAACTCAAGCTTATTTCTAAGTTTGCATCTTCCACATGGAGGGCCAGGATTAAAAGATGGATAAGATCAATGGTTATTGTGTATCCATTTGTTTTGACTACTATGGGAGCTCCAGAAATCTTGGAATCACTATTTTTGCATCAAAATTCATCAAATTTATAGTGATTTTGTGTTGTCTTGGCCTTCCAGGATCATTGGCATCACTTTCATGGCTTAATTATTTGATTTGAGATGTTTTTGAAATAGTTTTTTGCCCCAACCTGAGTAAACACGTGGAATGTCAAAATCAAAAGTTGCAGAGTTAGTTTTAAAAGGTGAAAAGATAAAAATGATGAGTAAAGGGTGTTTGCATGCCTCAATGATGAAAAACATGCCTCCGAGATGGATAATGATCCAGATATTTGTAATAATTTAATCTTTTGGGCACACCTAGCAACTTGCGAGTGTTTTTCTATTTGATGTCATTTTCATTGAATCATGAGCAATTGTTGAAATAGAATTGATCCCTTGACATATTCTTTTCTTGGGAAAGAAGGATCAAATATGGAAAGAGGTATATAATGCATTTTGGGAGAAATTGTAAAAAGAGGAGATTGAGATTCACGAGCAAACATTCTGAGAGAAAGCTCATTTTCTGAGAAATCCATCAAAGAACCAGGTTAATGTCTCATGTGTTGGAACTTCATGTATGTGATTTGGTTACAAGTGTATAGCTATCACACAACTTTGAGATTTTTCATGTAACTCTCCCCTGCTATTGAATCTGATAAGTTTTGAATTAAATCTATGTTTTCTTTAGGCAATATGGTGTCTGTTATCATTTTTAAATGCCTACAAATAGTTTTTATTGTTCTTGTTGAAATATTGCATTAAAAGTCTTTAGAAATCACACAGGATCTCCATTTCTATTTGGTATTTTAGTGGCATTTGCAATCTCATATTCAGAAGAGCCTTCATCTAATAAGGAGATAAACAAATTTAAAATCACTTTACCTTCCTTGACTGTAGATATTTCTTGTAAGCATTTGGGGGTACCTTAGGCATGGTTTGATCAAGGATTTTTGTGTTTAATTGAGTTCTTTACTTCAAGTTTTTGTGGTAAGTTCTCAAAGATTGTGTGAAGAGTGCAACCTGGGATTCCATTTGTGCCTCTTCTGGTTGAAAGAGCATCCTGATTATTTGAGGCATTTCATCTGATAGTTGTTCAAGTATTGTAGATATTTTCAAAGATCTGATCTATCCCTATTTGTCTTGTCAATTCCCCACCAAAAATCATCTAAACAACAAATATCTTATCATGTACTATCCCTGATTTGCATTTTTATACCCAAAAAAGATCAAAGTCCATTTGCAAAAGTATGCATAACAGATCAGGATTTTCAATGTCTCTAGTAACCTTTTCCTTGTTTTGAGAACATACCCATGTTTTGAGAAGTGACAACTTGTGAGAGTTCAGATCTGAGGTGTTGATCATGTTTTCATCAAGGTCTCCATCATAGAATTTCAAGCAAAGAGAAGGACGTCTTCATCTCCTTCACCATTACAAGGTTACAAAATAGGTCCTCTTACCTTGGTTATAAGGCACAACCTTAAACAACTAGGAAAAGATCAAGTCCTATTGGAGTGCTATCCATTTCTTCACAAACCTGAGTGCCAGCTAAACCATATCCCCAACTAGCAACGACATACAACATGGTATAATCTTTCTTTAAGCTTCATGACATATCTATGGTGCTACTCAAACTGAAAAGGAGAACAAATTTGGATACCAACATGAGTGGCGCCACTACCAAGGACTTCTTAGAATTTCTTGGTGTTTTTGAAGTGTTTTAAGAGTTTGAGCATTTCTGTATTCAAGTATTTGAGTTTCTACATTGTTGAAATAACATTCTATGCTTTAGATCTGCAAGTTTTAAACAAGGGTTTCAAGTTTTGTCTGTCCTTTTTCCATTTCCTAGTAGTTTATACACTCTAGTTGCATTGTGATAGATTAATCTAGGATGAAGAAGATCTGATTTATAAATCCTTGCAAAGGTTTCAGTACTAGCAAACATTTGAAATATTACTTTAGCACATTTGCACAACTAAGGTGAAAGTCCTTAGTGGTGACGCCATGCTGATTTGATCTTAAAAATAGCAGTTGTCTTACTTTTCTATCATTTATAATTTGTTGTTAATCCCTACAAAACTGGAAGGAAGAAGATCTCTCTTCATCAAGGACTCTACTAAGAAGTTGTTTACAGATTCAAGAAACTCGGAGTTAGAGGGAAGAAAGGTGTGGAAGGTTGTTGGAGACTTGACTGCAAGAAAGGAGATCCCTATTGTTGAGTTTGAAGTGAGCAGCCTATTATTGAGGACTGTAATTATTCTTCAAGTGGATCTGATTCAGACAATCCTATTGCTGATTTGAATTCCCCATCAGGTGAGGGACCTTCTTGTGCATTTGAAAGGCTTGCTCCTAAATCTGCTCCTGTATTTTCTAAATTTGCTAGATATCATCAAGAAGGAGAGCCCTTAAGAGAGATTTGTATTGAATTTTTCATTCACATTCCCCAAAGACCTCTCACTCCTCATCGGCTTGTTTCACCTCCAAGATCACCCCCACCAAATAATATGGTTCATCCTAGACCTCCATTTGTTGTTAACACCTTTGGTCCTATAAATTTTAGAGGAATGGATGGTTGCCCAAATGCTGTCCCACAAGATGGCAGAAATAGGTTGCCAAAATTCTAGGGTAACAATGCTATTACTGGTGATCAATATCTCAAACTTTTTGATATTATGATAGAAGATTTTGAGATAAAATTTGAGGATGTATATGTGAAATTGTTTATTCATACACTAGAAGAGGATGCTAGGGATTGGTACAAGGCTCTACCTGATAATTCTATTGCTTCATGGATAGAAATGAAAAATGCATTTAGGTTGAAATATGGTGACAAGACTAATCCTAGATTTCTTTTATCTGAGTTTGAGAATATCAAGAAGAACCCTAATGAATCAGTCCATGACTTCAACACAAGGTTTAACAAAAACTTTGAGAAGGCTTCATGTTGGTTTGAGGCCTTGTGATGAATCTTGTTTAATCAAATATGCATATGCATTTGATAAGAAGTTAGCCTATTACTTAAGAGACAAGAACCCAACCAATCTAAGACAAGCTTTAGCCATGGCACTTCAAATTGAAAACAATATCAAGGATGTTGGGAAACCTCTCAAGAGAGATGGTGTAAAATTGATAAACCCTGAAAAACCTCAAGCTAGCAAAGGTGCTGATTTAGAAGAGGTTGTGAAAACTTTGGTAGGGGCTGTCAAAGAAATCTCATACAAGTTGGCAAGAGCTGAGAAGGGAATTGGGAAAACTTCACAAGGTTGGCCTAGGTAGCAAACACAAGATAGATTTGGCAATCATCTAAGGGTGATCAAAGACAATATGATAGACGTAAATGACCTGTGGGAGGGGGAAATAGACAACCCCAAGCACATGAAAGTAGATTTGTTCCTGACCCTCTAACTATCAGGGTTGTTGTTGTTGATGAAGTTGCTGATATGGATTGGTGTGATAGATGTTTTCTTCCTCATCCTCCATTTGAAGTGGACCAATAGGTTGATGAAGCTGATAATGAGGATGAAATTGATGATGATATTTGCATTATGGGTTGTTCTTCAAGCTCACAAGGAGGAGCAACATCTACTAAGGTAATAAGTGTTAGGACTGCTTCTACCTTTTGGGATTACATCAAACGGGTACAAGTATTTCTCTCCCCTCATGCTCTTGAAGTTGATGTAGTGCAGGCTTTTGAAATTCCTAACAATGATTTTGAATACTTAAGATATTTGATGATGGTATCCCTTAGGAGGAAGATAGAAAATTGTTGATGAATGCTTATGTAGCTCAAGAGAAAGACTATAACACTAGAAACAAAGTTATTAAGGGAGTTGGGCATCAAACCAAACCTAAAACACCCTTTCTCACAAGTATTCCAAAAGAAGCTCCTAGGAGAGAAGCACCTGTCAAAAGTTCTATTGTCCCGAACAAAAATTACAGTCTTCCTCATCCCTAGGCTACAAAGAATCCACTATCATCTAATGAATCTTCTTGTCTCCCTTCCAATGTTGTTTTACCAAAGATTTTTCCCTATAACATAGCCCAAGTATTGAGCCAAATTAAAGTTAGTGTTTCAATCATTGAGTTGTTTAGAATTCCTGAGCATTTGAGCATTTGGGGTTGAAGGAAGAGAAGATCACTCTAGGAAGAAACATTAATGTTGTTAAAACTCCTCAAATCATTGTTGACCTTGAAACACCACCAGTAGTAGAAGATCTTGGAGAGACACCTAAGGTATATTTGGGGACATCTTTGGTTGATTCCAAATTGAATGTTGATCCATTCTTCACAACTTTGATCATAAAGGATAGGCTACTTCACAATTGTATGTTTGATTCCAGTGTATCATGTAATGTCATGCCTCTAGAAGTCATGAATGAGTTGGATATCAAAGTGACAGTTGCCTATGGGAAGAGTACTACCATGGATTCAAGGGAATTTTCGATGGTTGGTTGTGTGAAGGGTTTGGTAGTGCAGCTTGCAGCCTATCTGGGTAAGAATTTGAAACTTGATGTTTTAATTGTTGACTTCCCTACTAAATGGGGTATGTTTTTGTCAAGAAAATGGATTGCAAGTGTTGGTGGCAGCATTCAAATGGACATGTCTTTTTCCACCATTCCAATAGAGGGCAGCCTTGTTAAACTTTATGGTGAGAAGAAGATGGTGTACCTAATTGAAGATCACAACAATGCTTCCTATGAAGTGTTGTTTGCTGATGTAGATGCTAAGAATTTCATTGGTTTTGCTGATGGAAAAGAAAATAAGATGGACAAATCAAAGTTCCTTGATATGGTAGATTCTTCATGGACATTGCTATTTGATGGAGCTTTCTCTAAATTTGGGAATGGTGCTGGTATAGTTCTGCTTTCTCCTAGTTTGGAAGAGTTTGATTTTTCGTTCAAAATTAATTTTGAATGCACTAACAACATTGCTGAGTATGAGGCATTGTTGTTGGGGTTAAGAATTGCATGGAAGTATGGAGTAAAAAACATTGTTGCAAAAGGATTCAGAGATGGTTGTCAAACAAATAAGAAAACGGTATGCTACAAAAAATCAGCGTATGAAATAGTATAAGCATGCAGTTTGGGATCTAATTGAAATGATTGATTCCTTTAACATTGTGTATCATGATAGAGGTCTCAATGCTACTGCTAACAAGTTGGTAGCGTTGAGTTCTAGATTTGGAAATTACACCATTTCACCTTATTGTGAGTACAATGTTGAAGTGCTAACTAGGTCAACTGTCCCTGATAATGTGAAACATTGGCAGGTGTTTGATTATGATTCTCAAGTGCTAAGGTTCTTGCAAAACCAAGGTGATTTTGTAAATCAAAATATTGATTGGGAACTGTACGATGGAAAAGTGACAAGCGAGCATGGGAATCTACAAGTAACTCTTCCTCGCACTTGACCTCCCGAGGTCATGCCGAGACAGCCAGTGGGGATGGAATATACATGGGATGTAGACAAACTAGTTAGGAAATCTTATGTCTTCAATGCACACTAATGCAACTGCGAATCTAAGGCAAATAAGGCCCTCTTATCCTGAACTAGCGTGATAGATCGGTCAGCGAGGATGACTACTCGAAGGCTCTAATCAATATTGAGTTCTGGCGTGATCCGATCTATGGGTTGTGGGATATGGGGAAAATGACCTGGGATTGTTTCGTGTATATTTCCAGACAGGGTCATAGGGTGGATGATGGATATAGTGGACTCTATGGGTGATTATCTGGCCTAGTCCAAAATTCCTTAGCTTTATTAGCTGCTACGTCTAACAAGGATAACTGTTTGATGATGATAGGTGGAAGTGGAGTAGATCTGAATACGATGGATTTGTTGGGCTATGGGATTTTTGGGTCACAACCATAGATTCATGTTTGCTGTGGTCCTACTATGGTCATGTGTGAACTCAGTCCCTATATTCAGAATTAATAGTTGTGTGTTCTTTTCAAAGTATCTCACAGGTGTTCGTGCAACCTGAATTCTTAAGCTGGTATCTATATCTGTGAGAGTGTCTCCTACGTCTGGCTGTGGGACTAAAGGATCACAACCAAATGTTTGCTCTCTTTCAAGCCCTTCTACAGTCATGCGGATATATATCTAGGGTAATCTGTAGTCTGGTTGATTTAACAAAAACGTGTGTGCTTTGTCATCTTCTATGTTTAACCCGCTTAACTGGAGGCTAATCTGTTGTAAATTTGTCGTTGTTTGGAAGACTTGGATCCTAAGATTCTGATCTATATCAGTTATTGCTATGATGATATCAGGTTGGGGCATGATTGGCTCAAATACGTATTCTTTGGGCTCTCTAGGTCCCATGATTGTCATACAAAAGGCAACAATATAAATCCAATTGCAGCAAAGTAAAATTAACTATGTGAAGTGTATTTATAACATATATAACTTCTCTATTTTTGTATTTTTCTGATGAATTTATATAAATGAATTGAAGGAGAAACTATTTTAATATATCTAGAATTTGACAACTAATCTAATAATGAATTTAAAACAAACAAAGCAACTGAGTAGAGCTACTTGCCTGTGCAGTTGTAAATCTATTCTAAATAATGAAATAAATGATCTAATATATTTGAAAGACTCTCGATCCTACCTTAGAAGTGAGGAATGAATCATAGTTTCTCAAAAACTATCAATCCCCACAGCTTCCTTGGCAATATCGAAAGTAAAATTGATTGAAATAAAGTGATTGGCTACTCTATTTGATATGCTTCTAACCAGACCTTTGAAAGCTAGAACCTGGATTTTGCAAAATAGTGGTGAATCCGATGGTGTGTGTGGTTTTGTCCCCTCATTGTGATCTCCTCGTTCCTTTGTGCTCACATGGATCCAGAAAAGTGTGTAATGCTAGCATCAACAAAAGTATATGTTGGGACAAAGGAAACTTAGGATACATACTGAATACAATGTGAGTAGAAGAGAGATAGCACAAGAGTAAAGAGCTTGGCTTATGCAATTCCTAGCGGGATTTATTGCGAGTCATGCAATATAAAACGTCCAGAACTTGAAAATATCTTGTTTGACAAGTAAATCCTGCAACTTTAATGACTTCCTACTGAGAATTAAACTGCTCTATTTCAATGGACTATATGAAGTAATGACAGCCCTTGCACAAGATGGATATGTGGCTTTGTAATAGCAAAACAACATTAACTAAGCATGCAATGAACTAAACTATGAATCCTAAGCAAAATAAAAGACTGAACTACTAAAATGAGAAATTGAGAGGCAAATTTGAGGGGCCATTTTCTTGAGCATAAGCCAGCTATTTATAGAATTCCTATTTACCCAAAGGTAAAAACCAAATTGATCTCTTTAACCATAAACAATGCAAAAACACTATTTCAGGGAACCAAAATCATAAATACAAGCAAAGGTGGTGAAAAAATCTGGTAAATGTTGAAATTTACGTGAGTCACGTTAAAAAGAACATTCTGGAAAACAAGTGAAGGACCGCTGCCCTGAGTAGGGTGGCAGTTACAGGACCGCCGCCCAGCCAGGGCAGCAGTTTCATCACTGAAGACCAAAACACAAAGAAAAGGAGGGGAGAAGAGAAAATAAAGCATACAGGGGGTAAGCGGGGCATGCGGGATGTTAACACATACTTGGATCTAGCTTTTTCAGATCCCAAACACCTTGCAAGGAGACCTATATCATCATTGGGGCATGTGTTACGTTGTCCCGATGATGCAGTACCCTACAATTTTGGGTACGTAGAGAAACCAATGGTTTGTATGACTGAAGGGAGAGAGACTTTGTTTGGAAAAGACATCATCCAATTGAAAACAAACACCATTCCTAGAGGTCTTGTTGCACTTGAGTCAAATTTTAACAATGCTAATTACATCATAAATAGAAACCTGTTTTCCCCAAGGGATTTGGAAGAGCACAACTTGGGAACTAACAGTAAACTAAGGAAGATTTGGTTGGGCAGCAATTTAAGTAAAGAGGAAAAACAGTCCTATGCCCAACTCTTGAAAAAATATCAAGACTACCTTGCTTGGTCCTATTCCGAGCTAAAAGCATATGAGAATACTTTTTTCACATGATATCCCTCGAGGCCAAGGCTTAGCCCTTCATAAAAGGCAAATGCCCAATAATCCACTCTCTCCACTTCTCTCCATGAAAATTCAAGAGGATTAAAGAAGTTTGAGAGATTGAGGTATTATTCAGCCACTAGATATTCCAATCTTGGGTTGCAAAAACCTGGTGCCATTCAGAAAGAAGAACGCGACAATCATCATTTGTGTGGATTTAGAAATTAACACAAAGCATCCATGAAGGAACTATCCCTTACCAATATGGAAAATATGTTTGCAGCTATTGATTGAGTTATCTCCTCTTCTTCATGTGATGATAATTCCACTGATACATACTCACCTGGTTCTACTTCTGATGACGAGGATTTTGCACCCAGTTCTAATGCAAAGATCACTACAGAGGAATCTTCTCCTCTTTCTCTCACTATTCCAGAGAGCGTTGACACAGCCCACATCTCATCAAATATCGAGTACGTCTCAGAACTTGACTATATCTTCTCATGACATTCAGTAACACCCTGCCTCTTTAATCCACTTCCTTTTTGTGAGGCCCCTTTCACTTCTCTACCTTCAATGGACTGACTCATGACCTATCTAACATTGCTCTTGCTCAAGATGGATATGTGGCTTTGTAATAGCAAAACAACATTCATTAAGGATGCGAGGATCTTCCTGACCTTAGTTGTCTTTTCACAAAGTCTACTTGTGAATGCCCTATAGCAAAATAAAAGACTCATCCATCTAATATGAGTGTTTCAGAGGCAAATTTCATCATCTCATGTTGTTGGGAGTGCCCCTAAGCCAGCTATTTATAGAATTCCCATTTCCAGAGACCTTCATTTACCCAAAGCTGTAAAAACCAAATTGATCTCTTTAACCATAAACAATGCAAAAACACTATTTCAGGGAACCAGAATCATAAATACAAGAAAAGGTGGTGAAAAAATCGTGGTAAATGTTGAAATTTACGTGAGTCACGTTAAAAAGAACATTCTGGAAAACAAGTGAAGGACCGCTGCCCTGGAGCAGGGTGGCGGTTACAGGACCGCCGCCCAGCCAGGGGTAGGCAGCAGTTTCATCACTGAAGACCAAAACACAAAGAAAAGGAGGGGAGAAGAGAAAACAAAGCATACAGGGGCTAAGCGGGGCATGCGGGATGTTAACGCATACTTGGATCTAGCTGCATTTTCAGATCCCAAACACCTTGCGAGGAAACCTATATCATCATTGGGGAATGTGTTACATTGTCCCGATGATGCAGTACCCTACAATTTTGGGTACGTAGAGAAACCAATGGTTTGTATGACTGAATGGAGAGAGACTTTGTTTGGAAAAGACATCCCATCCAATTGAAAACAAACACCATTCCTAGAGGTCTTGTTGCACTTGAGTCAAATTTTAACAATGCTAATTACATCATAAATAGAAACCTAAGTTTGCCCCAAGGGATTGTGGAAGAGCACAACTTGGGAACTAACAGTAAACTAAGGAAGATTTGGTTGGGCAGCAATTTAAGTAAAGAGGAAAAACAGTCCTATGCCCAACTCTTGAAAAAATATCAAGACTACCTTGCTTGGTCCTATTCCGAGCTAAAAGCATATAGAGAAGACTTTTTTCAACATGAGATCCCTCTTGAGGCCAAGGCTAAGCCATTCAGAAAAAGGCAAAGGCCAATTAATCCACTTCTCTCCATGAAAATTCAAGAGGAGTTAAAGAAGTTGAGAGATTGAGGTATTATTCAGCCCACTAGATATTCATCTTGGGTTGCAAACCTTGTGCCAGTCAGAAAGAAGAACGGAGACATCATAATTTGTGTGGATTTTAGAAATTTAAACAAAGCATCCATGAAGGAAAACTATCCCTTACCAAATATGGAAAATATGTTGCAGCTTATGACAGGGTCTGAATTGCTTTCTACATTGGATGGTTTCTCTGGATACAATCAAGTGGTTGTCAAAGAATTAGAAAGACTTAAGAAAACATTCACTACTCCTTGGGGAACATATGTTTTTATTAGGATGCCCTTTGGTTTGATGAATGTTGGTGCCACTTTTCAAAGAGCAATGGATGTTGCTTTTGCTGGTTACATCAATGACTTTATTGCAGTTTACCAAGATGATGTGACTGTGTTTTCAAGGCAGAGAGATGATCATTTGCAGCACTTGGAGAAGATGTTGATCAGATGTAGGGAGTATGGCATTTCTCTTAATCAAAAGAAGTGTCATTTTGGCATGTAAAAGGCCAAGATGCTTGGTCACATTGTGTCAAAAGATGGTGTTATGATAGACCCTGATAGAGTGGAAGAAATTAGTAAAGTACCTATCCCAAGAACCAAGAAGGGCATCCAATCTTTCTTTGGTCAAATTAATTTTATTAGAAGGTTTGTTTCCAACTTTGTTGAGTTGACTCTTCCAATCACAAGCATGCTAAAGAAGGACCAAGTTATCAGGTGGGAGGAGGCTGTTATTCATGCTTTTGAAGGAATTAAGGATGCGCTTAAACAAGCACCTATTTTAGCAGCCCCAAACTATAAGAGGCCTTTCCAAATCTTTTCCTTTTCCTTAAAGAATACCATTGCTTCTATTTTTCTGTAGAACGATGAGAATGGGGCTGAGAGGCCCATTTCCTTCTTTAGTAAGGCTTTACAAGAAGCTTAGCTGAAGTATACAACCATGGAGAAACAAGCATTTGCCTTGGTGAAAGCAACAAAGGTTTTCAAGCCTTATATATTGAGTTCAAAAGTTGTTGCTTATGTTCCCCACACCATGGTGAAAGAAATATTATCAGAGATGGAGATCTCAAGTAAACTATGTAGATGGGTGAACAAACTGTAGGAGTATGATATGGACATCCAAACCACAAAGCTAGTAAGAGGTTTGGGCCTTGCTAAGCTCATGGCTGAGAGAAACTTGCAGAATGTGAAATGAATTAGCTAGAGGAAAAAGGGGAAGATGTACTTGCCAAGTTGATAAGTTTTGAGTGGTACAAGGATATAATATTTTACTTTAGACACCTTTGTTGTCCTAATCATTTAAATAAAAATAAGAAAAGAGCCCTCAAGCTGGATTCTAAAAAATATATCATCACAAACCTTGGGCTGGCTTGGAATAACCCTGAAGGTGTCCTCTTGAAATGCATAACTGAAGATGAAGCTCCCAAGATAGTTGTTGATTTCCATGGGGGAGTTTGTGGATGACACTTTGCTAGAAGAGTAATAGCACATAAGATTTTGAGAGTTGGTTATTGTTGGCCTACTCTCTTCAAAGATGCAACCCAGCTGGTTAGAAAATTTGATAGTTGCCAACATTTCTCTGGAAGACTAAAAGCTTCTGGCTCCCTTCCTTTACAGCCTATATCAATTGAATCTCCTTTCAAGTAATGGGGGATGGACTTCATTGGTGATATTTCAGATCTTTCTAGTGATGGCCATAAGTGGATCCTTATAACCACTGATTATTTTACAAAGTGGGTAGAGGAAATCCCCACCAAGAAAGCAACACACCAAATGGTAATGGACTTCTTATTGAATCACATCATATCCAGATTTGGAGTCCCAGTCAAGATTGTAGCTGATAATGCCATGTGCTTTTGAGCCAAACCTTTAATGGCAATGTGCAATGAATATGGAATCAATCTGACTTATTCTTCAAACTATAACCCCCAAGACAATGGACAAGCTGAGTCTAGCAATAAGAATTTTTTGAAGATCATTAGAAGAACCTTGGAGCAAAACAAGAAGAAATGGGGTGAAAAATTGAAATTTGCAGTTTGGGCCGATAGGATACCTCCTAAAAGAGCTACTGGTAAAATCCCATTTGAATTGGTGTATGGAACTCAGGCTTGGCTACCCTTAGACCTACAATTATCTTCATTTCAGTTTGCCCAACAGTTGGAAGATCAAGAGCTTGGCCCATATGAATCAAGGATCAATCAGATTATTGAGCTTGATAAAGAGATGAGAGCATCCCATCAAAGGCATGTTAGATTTAGGGAAAAATTGAAGAGATTATTTGACAAGAAGGTCACTCCTAGAGCCTTCAATGTTGGATATCTAGTTTTCTTGTGGGATAGTAGGCATGAAGACAATGGCAAGCATGGAAAATTTGATGCATTATGGATGGGCCCTTATGCCATTGATATCAGAATTGGTGAACATACCTTCATTCTCAAGGACTTAGATGGGTAATTGTTGGAGTTTCCTGTTAATGGTAGGCATCTGAAGCATTTCTTGGATTAAACCCCAAATTTGAGCTATGCACCAACTTGTACAGTGTATAGTGTTTGGATTTTTCTCTATTTTTGGTGTTTTATAAGTTTTGTGGTTTACCTTGCTATGTGGTAGCCATTTTTGTCGGGTTCTCGGTTGGTTTTTGGTGATTTTGGCTCTTGACTATTCTACCAAATGGATTTTTAGCACTTGATCTACATTTTTCCCTTGTGGCACTCACTAGGAGTGCCCATCCCCAAGCAAGAGCTGATGTAGGTGCCATTTTTTGAGCCTATGCCTTGTTGCCCTAATTTTTCAAATCTATATGTGTTTAAAAAATGTTTTACCCTTTGAATTGATGGTTTGAAAATCTTCCCCTCCATTTGGATGCTTTAAAATGCTCAAAAACGTGTTGTTTTTCCCTAATTTGAAAGAATAATCCAAGTTTTCCCTTTTCTATGCCCTAGTTTTTCCAATTTCATGGGCTATGTCATTTTTCCCTTTGCCAAATCAAGGAAAAATCGAATTTGGCGAATTCATACTTGTTTGTATTTATAAATCCAACCCCAAGGTTGAAAATGTTGTAAAATCATGCTTCAGTTGATTTAGAATCGAAAAATCTGCCATCCTTGGTGAAACAATTCAATTCTATGGCATCCCTGGAATTTTTTACATTTTGACGGTCAAACGGACGTCATTTTCCCATCAAATTCATCCTCATAAGGTATTGGCAACATGGTGGGTTTTCATTTGTCGAGGGGATGCGCGGATGGTGGAAGATTTTATGGTTTTTTGGCTCAAGGCATTTAAAATAAATTTTTGGCCCAAAAGCCTTCAGCCAATCGTAGATGAACACGTGTCCTGAAAGGTCAAAAGGAAGTGCACGCCACGGAGTGAAATGGGGAATTTTTCCCCTTTTTGGCAAAATGGATAAAAGGCAAATTTTGGCCCGAAACTCTGCAATGAATCATAAGAGGACACGTGTCCACAATTTTTGAGCGGGTCGATGGGTCAGTGGAGGTTTTGGTGATTTTGAAGTTTTTAAACTTCGAATGGTTTAAAAGGAAAATTTTGGCCCGAAACTCTGCAACAAACTAGGAGAGGACACGTGTCCTAAAAGGTCAAAAGGGAGCATGGGCCAACGGTGGAAATTTTGAATTTTCAAAAATTTTGCAAGGAAGGTTTAAAGGAAGAAAGGGAGACTTGGACCCACAGCAAATAGGAGATGGACACGTGGCAGGGGAGAATTCGGAGGCGTGGGCCCACGGAGATAAAGTTGAGAATTTTCCCTTGGCTTAAAGGGAGTAAAAATGAAGATTAATCCTACGGGTCCTTAGCAAATGAAATATGGATGTGTGGCAGAGGACAAGGCGGGTCGGCGGGCCGATAGAGGTAAAAGGGGATTTTTTCCCTTTTTCACAAAAGAGTTCAAAATCAAAATTTTAAGCACTGGCCCACTAGCGAATCACATGGAGACACGTGGCAAGGGAGAAATTTGAGGTGCAAGCCCATGGGGCAAAAAGTGAAAAAATTCCAATTTTCTAAAAAGGGTCAAAAAGTACAGAAATGAAGTGTGAGCCTGATGGGACCCACCATGTGCCACGTGTCAACTCCAAAATTCAAAGGTGGAGGGTCAGGAAGAAAAAAGTGGAAAAATTTCCATTTTTTCAAAATTGTCAAAAAGACAAATGGTAAACCCAAATTGATTTCCAATGATTTTTTGCTACGTGTCCGGCCTTATCCAAAAAAATTAAAAGGGTAACTCAAGCTTATTTCTAAGTTTACATCTTCCACATGGAGGGCCAGGATTAAAAGATGGATAAGATCAATGGTTGTTGTGCATCCATTTGTTTTGAACACTATGGGTGCTCTAGAAATCTTGGAATCACTATTTTGCATCAAAATTCATCAAATTTATAGTGATTTTGTGTCATCTTGGCCTTCTAGGATCATTGGCATCACTTTCATGGCTTAATTCTTTGATTTGAGATGTTTTTGAAATAATTTTTTGCCCCAGCCCGAGCAAACATGTGGAATGTCAAAATCAAAAGTTGCAGAGTTATTTTTAAAAGGTGAAAAGGTAAAAATGATGAGTAAAGGGTGTTTGCATGCCTCAATGATGTAAAACATGCCTCCAGGATGGATAATGATCTAGATATTTGTAATAATTTAATCTTTTGAGAAAACTTGGAAACCTGGGAGTGTTTTTCTATTTGATGTCATTTTCATTGAATCATGAGGAATTGTTGTAACAGAATTGATCCCTTGACATATTATTTTCTTGGGAAAGAAGGATCAAATATGGCAAGAGGTATATAATGCATTTTTGGAGAAATTGTAATAAGAGGAGATTGAGATTCACGAGCAAAAATTCTGAGAGAAAGCTCATTTTCTGAGAAATCCATCAAAGAACCAGGTTAATGTCTCATGTGTTGGAAATTCATGTATGTGAGTTGGTTACAAGTGTATAGCCATCACACAGCTCTGAGATTGTTTATGAAATTCATTTCCCCTGCTGAGTTGAATCTAACAAGCTTTGAATTAAATCTATCTTTCTATGGGCAATATGATGCCTGTTATCATTTTAAAATACTTGTAAATAATTTTCCTTGTTCTTGTTGCATTCTTGCGTTAAAAGTCTTTAAAAAATCACACAAGATCTCCATCCTTAGTTGATAGTTTAGTGGCAACTTGCAATTTCATATGTCAGAAGAGTAACTTTCATCTGGCATTGAAGGAGATAAAGTAAATTAAAATCACTTCACCTTCATGTGTTAATATTGATATTTCTTGTAAGCCTTTGGGGGTACCTTAGGTGTGGTTTGATCAAGGATTTTTGTGTTTAATTGATTTCTTTACTTCAAGATTTTGTGGTGAGGTCTTAAATATTGTGTGAAGAGTGCAAATTAGGCTTCCATTTGTGCATCTTCTAGTTGAAAGAACATCTTGATTGTTTGAAGCATTTTATCTTGATAGTTGTTCAAGTATTGTAGAGGTTGTCAAAGATATAATATATCCCAGTTTGTCTTGTCAATCCCCCACCAAAAATCATCTAAACAACAAAGATCCTATCATGTACTATCCCTGATTTGCATTTGTATACCCACAAAAGATCAAAATCCATTTTCCAAAGTATGCATAACAGATCAGGATTTCCAATGTCTCTAGTAATCTTTTCCTTGTCTTGAGAACATACCCATGTTTTGAGAAGTGACAATTGTTATCCAAAATTCACCCCTCAAGGTAATTTTGATAACATGCATCAAATTCTTTAGTCCCAAGCAAATAGATTGATTTAAGGCAAAAAATCATGTTTCTGGGGTCCCCTCGGCTTCTTTCTAACTCTCCTGTCCAAGAAGAAAACCCAACGAGTTAGAAAAGGTGAAAAAATTGCAAAAAAAAAAAACAAGCTTGGGGCCGAAAAATGAAGAAAATCGACTAAGTCCTAGTCCGAGCGGTCTGTGGGACAGTTGGGACGTCGGGGCATGAATCGGCCGAAAAACCACCAGGAGGTCCACACAATAGTTGGGACAGTTGGAACATCGAGATACGAGGGACGTGAAAAGGTGAACCGGCTGAAAGTGGAAAAAATTACCTAAGTCTTGTTTCGCGCGGTCTGGGACATCCGGGCCAAAAGTACGCAGAGGACGCGAACCGGCCAATTCGGTCGAAACAGGGGACTTTCGTTTGGGATAGTTGGGCAAAAATTATGCGTGGGACGTGGAAAACTGAAAGAGCCACCAACGAATGGAATCTCGCCACGTGTCTTCACCACAAAGAGGGACAAGGAAGCCCGATTCGGCCAAAGCAGGAGACTTTCGTTCGGGACATCCGGGTCAAAAGTATGCAGAGGACACGAACCGGCTGATTCAGCCAAAATAAGGGACTTTCATTTGGGACAGTTGGGCCAAAAGTACACGTGGGACGTGAAAAGCTGAAGTAGCCGACAGTGAAGAAGAAAAGTCAACGTTTGACCCGTGAAACTTCAAACGGCCATAACTTTTGACTCCGAGCTCCGATTTTCATAAAATTGGAATTTCTGGAACGAGCACGACGTCCTCTACACCAAAAAAACTGGATTTCTTATTTTTAATAAGGGTAGATATATATAATTAAAAGAAACATATTCGGCTCCAGTCAGTTAATGCTCATTCCCGTCAAATGACAGAAAACACCTGTCAGACCCAAAATAGCTGCCCGCACTCAGAAGGCCATAACTTTTGCATTTCTCAACAAAATCATACAAAATTGGTACCGTTGGAATCATGGCTCCGAGCCCGATGCATAGAAATCAATAAATTCTAGATTTGATGAGAAATTGGTTAATATTTTTTAGAAAACGTGGCTGGGTTCATAACAGTGTTTTATTTGGTGGTTGGGAGTGCAATTAAGAGGCATGGTCATCATTCTTTCTCTACTACAGCACATGGGACAATATGGGGAGCCTTTTACAAGTAATATATAATCATTTTACTCCATTTAATGCCTCTTACAAGTGGTTGAAGGACAAATTTCAGGATTTTCATTTTTTCCACCTCTCTCTTCTCATCTTTTATATAAATTGGAGTGTTGGGCTCATTGTAAAGGGGGGAGTTTTCAGATAGAAAAGCTCTGTCAAAATTGCTTTGTGAATCCAATGTGCTGCAGGCCCTTGTAGTGGACTCCTTGCATGGTGATCTAAGCCCTTATCCTATAATAGATTGAACTGCGCATATCATGAAGCAATAAAATATCAGTTTGTGGATATATCTCCCCCTGCTGTGTTTTCTTACATTCTTCTTGCCCCTTTAATCTTTCTACAAGAATATTGTGTCTATTATTATGTTCTTGCAGGGATCCATTATCATTGTGTATGCTTGGAATATTGTTGTGAATGCATTTTGCTAGATTACGGAGAACTGTCATCACCTCTTCTAGTGTGCACTTTGCTTCTGTATTTCACGCATTTGGAGACTACTCTCACACCCTCCTTTTCTGGTGTATCACCACTTTAGTGTAGGATTTCATTTTATGCATTCTCTCTCCCTGATCCCTTGGAAATTTAGATTAGAATAGTTAGTTTCCCCTGCATTAGAGTAGATTGTGGCAGGTAGTTTAGGAGCAAGAACCAGCTTTCTCTGGAGGTCTATCTCAAGTGGCAAGTCCCACAACTTGGAGATAGTACCCATGTTATCCAATCATACCATGATTTCAAGTATATGCACTTGTATAAACATAAGGGTGCTATGATTTGGTGATAACAACAACTTGTGAGAGTTCAAATATGGGGTGTTGATCATGTTTTCATCAAGGTCTCCATCATAGAATTTCAAGCAAAGAGAAGGACATCTTCATCTCCTTCACCATTACAAGGTTAAAAAATAGGTCCTCTTACCTTGGTTGTAAGGCACAACCTAAAACAACTAGGACAAGATCAAGTCCTATTGGAGTGCTATCCATTTCTCCACAAACCTGAGTGCCAGCTAAACCATATCCCTAGCTACCAATGACATACAACATGGTCTAATCTATCTTTAAGATCCATGACATATCTATGGTGTTTCTTAGACTGAAAAGGAGAACAAATTTGGATACCAACACCACCTTAACAATTGTGACAAGGAGACATGTGGAGGCTTCTACCGGCACTGCTCTATACTTAAAATTTTCAAAGTAATTTTTAAATTCCTGGGACACATTGAAGGACCGTGCCTGTTTGTGGACCGGCCCCTGATTTTTATTTTAAAGAAGCACTAGGAGGACACTTGGAGGCTTCTTCTCACTTCTTCCCTTGCTTGGACTTTTCAACGACCAAGGAAAACTATCTCAGACCCTAGACACATGGCACCTTCTGCTAATCCTTCAAAATTTTTAACAACTCTACCAAACTGAGACATGTGGTGAGCCCACACTTGTTTAGGGTCTCTTCTTTTGGGGACTATCTAAAAGTGTGTCATTAAGACATGTGGAGGCTTTCACTGGCTCCTTTTTGCTAACACTTTATTAGATACCAAAAGACAATTTTCTTGGACCCAAGGCATGTGGAAGGCCCATGCTTGTTTGGAAACTTTCCCCTATAATTCTCCTTTGCATTTGCTCTAAGGAAAAAACTGGACGGTTATAAAATAAAGTGGAGAAGGGTTAGAATCAATGGTTGTTGTGCATTTCACCTATTTTTTCTACCATTTTTGTTCTAAGACTCCTGGAGATGTGAATACGCACTATTTCTCATCATTTTTGATGAAATTCATTGTTGTCTCTATCTGTACAGTGCCATTAAATGGATTCAAAACTTAATTTGTGAGTCCAGGGATTGTTAAGGTCAATATTTTGAAGTTGGAATTCCTCGAACACTTGCAAAAATGGGAATTACCAAAGAGGATGGATGCAGAGTAGAATTGCAGAGGAAAGAAAGGTAAAAGGATAAAATGATGAAAGTTACAGGCACAAAAGATGAAAAAGGTGTTGCGTCAAGAGTGGAAAGGATTACCTTTCATATCCAGCTATGTAGAGCCTCCAAAAAATGATTAAAAAGGGGATGTCTCGCATGACAGAATCAGAATGATTAGAAGGATTCCCAAAAATTTGTGGCATGGCATCCTAGTCATTAGTCGAGGGCCCAAGAAATGTGATCAGTTCACAATTGGTCCACTTGGCAGATTTTGGATGTGAATTTGTTAAATGTCACTTTATGAGGAAAATTTGTAACAGGCAAAGGTCCCTCAAATATTCTTCTCTTTTGGGGGGGAAAATTGAGTGACTGAAATGTATACATGTAATGAGAATACTCTTGTAATTGGTCAGGGATTAAATTCTTAAGAGAAAATTTGAGAAAGTCCATCTCTCTTAAGAGACTAATCTAAGATAACCTAGTTAATTCTCTTCTGTGTTAGATTTTCTATCATGTCAAGTTGGTTGTAGATGTATAGCCATTGATGAGCACTGAGATTTCTTCTGGAAGCTTTCCCCTCCTAATGAATCTAAGCAATTTTGAAATTAATTTGTGTTCAATCTCTAGCACCTCTTAGTGTCTACTTTGTTTTTGAATGTCTGCAAATAGTTTTTATCATTCCTATTGCAATCTTACATTGAAATCTTTGTGAAATCACACAGGATCTCATCCCTTTGAAAATTTGGTGGAATTTGTAATTTCATATCAAGAAGAGACTTTCATCCTTTGATGAGATAAACAAATTTAAAACCACTCCACTGCCATTTGTTGATAAATATTGTCTGTAAGTCTTCAGGTGTACCTTAGGCATGATTGATCAGATATTTTGGTGTTTAATTAAGTCTTCTAACTCAATCCTTCATGCTATATTCTCAAAGACTGTGTGAAAACATGCTGATATGGGCCTCCATTGCAGCACACCTTCTAGTTGAAGGAATGTCTTAACTATTCTAAAGCTTTATGTTGTTAATTTTTCCCATTGTTGTGAAGTTTCTCAGAGATCTAGGTATAATCAATTTTATCCTGCTTCATCTCCCACCAAAATCATTCAAAAACCATGAATCCATCCAAAACTACCCCTGTATTTGCCTTGTATATCAACAAAGGAACAAAATCTATTTACTAAAATATGCAGAACAATCAGGATTTCTTAATGTCTTCAGTAACCTTAGCCTTCTGTTGAAAGTATCTCCATCTTTTAGAAGTGACAACTCTTAAGAGTTAAATTATGGAGTATTTATCATATTTTCCCAAGGTTTTCTTCATAAATTTTTTCTAAATGAAGGATATCTCCATCTATTTCATCAAACAGAGGTTACACTAAGGGTCCTCTCACCCTAGTTGAAGAGGCACAACCTAAAGTAGTGAGGACAGGTCAAATCCTCTTAAAGGTGCAATCCATATCTCCACAAATATAATTGATAAAGGGCCATTTAGATCTCATCCCTAGCTATAAAATGACACACATCATTGATCTATTTGTCTGTAATCTCCATGTCCAATCTGTGTTGTTGCTTGGCTTAAAAAGGAGAAAAAATTTGAATACTAACACTCATGGTGGCATTATCGGGGATTGTTTTGCATTGCTGGGGACCTAATTTATGTTGCCGAGGAAGATTTTTTGATTTTTTTCTAGTTCATATCCATTTGGTCTATCAACAACACTCATGGTGCCTTTTTCAGGGACTTATTTGCATTGCTTGGGACCTGATTTGTGTTGTCAAGGAAGATTTGTTGATTTGTTTCTAATTCATATCCCTTTGACCCATCAACAACACTCATAGCAACATTACCGAGGATTATTTGAAGTATTTAAACAAAGATGTACATGTACAGACCCTGGTAATGCTTTTTATAGATTTTAAAGTGCAAATACATTGTTGAAACATCATTATCTATTTAGATCTGTAATAATTGTTTAAATTTGTGAGTTCTAAGTGTAATATTTCTAGCTTATATAGTTATTGGACTAAAGTTTGGTATCATCATTGATAAATTTGGGTAAAAGAAGAGTAGATCTTCTAAGATTTCCAGGAATTTGGTATTGACATACATTTGATAGGTATTTCATAGTGCATTTTCACAAACTAAGGTGAAAATCCTTAGTGGCGACTCCATGATGTTTAAATTCTTTATAAATGCCACTGTCTTAAACATATATCAAGTAAGATTTTTCACTGATATCTATAAAGCTGGAAGAAAGAAGATCTATCTTCACCAGGGACCCTAGTAGAAGGTTGTTTCAAGACTTGGGAAAGTCTAATTCAGAAGGAAGAAGAATTTGGAAGGTTGTTGGAGACCAAGCATCAAGAAACGAGATCTCTCATTGGTGAAAATGATCAGCTTGTGATTGAAGATTACAATAATTCCTCAAGTGCTTCTGAATCAAGTAGTCTCTTTGTTGAATTGAATTCTCCATCTAGAGAGGGTCCTTATTTTGTATTTGAAATATTTGCATCTCATTTTTTCCTTGAATTTTCCAAATCTAATAGATTTTTCCAAGAAACTGGAGCCTTTAGAGGGAATTCATTCTGAAAATTATATCCCTGTACCACACAGACCCCTCACTCCTCATCATTTTGTTTCTCCTGTAAGATCACTTCCTCATAATAATATTTCTCAACCTCTACCCAAGACCTCCATTTGTTGTTAATACTTTTGTTCCCATCAATTTTAGAGGTATGGCTAGCTATCCAAATGTTGTGCCATAAGATGTAAGAAATAGATTTCCTAAGTTTCAAGGAAATAATGTAACCACTGGTGATCAACACTTAAAGCTCTTTATCAATATGATGGAGGAATTCAAAATAGAATTTGAGGATGTATACATTAAATTATTTATCCATACTCTAGAAGAAGATGCGAGGAATTTGTATAAATATTTTCCAGATAATTCCATTGATTTTTGGACAGAGATGAAGAATGATTTTAGAATGCAGTATGGTGATAAAACAAACCCTAGGTTTCTTTTGTTAGAGTTTGAAAATATAAAAAAGAATCCTAATGAATCAGTGCATGATTTCAATATAAGATTCAATAAAACATTGAGAAGACTGCCTGTTAATTTGAGGCCATGTGATGAATCATGTCTGATAAAGTATTCAAATGCATTTGATAAGAAAGTTGCTTACTATTTGAGGGATAAGAACCCTATAACTTTGAGGCAGGCCTTTACCATGGCTCTGCAAATTGAGAACAACATTAAAGTGGTTGGGAAACCTCCTAAGAGGGAGGGTGTTAACTGATTAACCCAGAGTAGCCTCAATTAAGTAATTTTGTGGATCTTGAGGAAGTTGTAAAGACTTTGGCCGGGGCTGTCAAAGAAGTCTCTTACAAATCAGACATGGCAAAGAAAGGAATTGGACAAGGTTCTCAAGGTCATAATAGGCAACAAGGATAAGATAGATTCATAAATCATCTTAGAAATGATTAGAGATCTGATGACAAAGGTAAAGGACCCATGGGAGCTAGACATCCCCAAGCTAGAGAAAATAGAGTAGTGTCTGATCCTCTAAATACCAGAGTTGTTGTTTTTGAAGAGACAAATGAAATTGATTGTCATGATAAGTGTTTCTTGCCCCACCCTCCATGTGAAGTAGATTAGTAAGTTGAAGAAGTTGATGATGATGATAACACTGATGATGCATGCATGCATGGTGGACTACTATACAATCTCACAATAAGGAGCAACTTCAACTAAAGTAATAAGTGTAAGAAGTGTTACAAGTATTTGGGACTACATTCATTGGGTACCTCTTATTCCTCCCTCTCATGCTTTAGAAATAGCTATGGTACAATCTTTTTAACTTCCTAATAATGATTTTGAGTACCTAAGAGCTCGAATGATTAAGAAGTATGATAGAGGAATCCCATTATAAGAGGATAGAAAACCGTTAATGAATGTTTTTGTTGCCCAAGAAAAAGAGTATAACACAAGAAGTAAAGCTTTCAAAGGGGCAAGGCCTCAAGCCAAACCAAAAATCTTAGTTCTCACCAATGTTCCAAAAGAAACTTCAAAGAAAGATGCATCTAGAAAAGGCCTTGTTGTCTCAAGTAAAACTTAACTGGAGTTCCCACCCATACCCAAAATGTGAAAAATATTCAGCCATCCAATGATTTTTTCAATCTTTCTCCAAATGCTAATTTTCCCAAATACATTCCTTATGAAATTGCCCAAGTCTTGATTCATATCAAGATTTATGTCCCAATTGTTGAACTGCTGAGGATTCCTGAGCACAAGAAGAGGGCTTTTGAGTATTTGGGATTGGAAGAAGATAGGAGAGCCCAAGGCAGAAATATAAATAATGTAAACAATCCTCCAACCATTACAAACCTAGAAAAACCACCAGCATTGGAGGAGATAGGTGAACCACCTAAAGTTTACTTGAGAACATCTTTGGTTGAGTCTCAATTAAATGTTGATCCATTTTTTACAATGCTGATTATTAACGACAGACTATTACACAATTGTATGTTTGATTCTAGAGCATCATGTAATGTTATGCCTCTAGAAGTCATGAATGAATTGAATATTAAAGCGATAGCAGCTTATGGCAAGTGTACTGCAATGGATTCTAGAGAGGTGTCAGTTGTAGGATGTGTAAAAGGTTTGGTGGTACAACTTGCAGCTTATCCAGGTAAGAAATTGAAACTTGATGTAATTATTGATTGCCCTACCAAATGGGGCATGTTGTTATCAAGAAAGTGGGTAGCAAGTATAGGTGGAAGTGTTCAGATGGATATGTCTTTTTCCACAATTCCAATTTAAGGAAGCCTTATAAAGCTATATGGAGAGAAGAATATGTTGCACCTCATTGAAGATCCCAATAATGCTTCTTATGAAGTTTTGTATGTTGATGTAGATGTTAATAACTTTGTTCGGTTAGTTTATGGAAAAAAGCACAAGATTGATCAATGTAAATGTCTTGAACAAGTAGGTTTACCTTGCACCTTGTTATTCGATGGAGCTTGTTCCAAGTTTGGAAATGGTTCTGGTATTATTCTGATTTCTCAAGGACATGAAGAGTTTGTTTTTTCTTTCAAACTCAACTTTGAATGCACCAAAAAAAATTCTGAATATGAAGCACTGTTATCAGGCTTGATAATCATGGAAATATGGTATAAATGATATCATTATCAAATGGGATTTAGAACTGGTTGTCAAGTAAATTATAAAATTGTATGCTACTAAAAATCATAGAATGAAACAATACAAGCATGTAGTTTGGGATTTGATTAAAATGTTTGACTCTTTTAATACTGTGCACCATGATAGAAAGTTTAATGTTGTTGCAGACAAGTTAGCAGTGCTAGGATCCAAATTTGGGAATTATACAGTATCTCCATTTTGTGAGTATGATGTTGAAATACTAACACGGCCATATGTCTTTGACAACGTTAAAAATTTGAAAGTGTTTGATGATGATTCCCGGGTGAAATGGCTTCTGCAGAACCAAGGTGAGTTTGTTGACCAAAATATAGATTGAGAACCAATGGTGTGTGTTGCTGAAGGAAAGGAAACTTTATTTGGCAAAGACATCATCCAGTTGAAGACAAACATGATTCCCAGATGTTTGGTGGTACTTGAATCGAACTTTGATAATGTTGATTGCATTATTAAAAGAAGTATGTCAGTTTCAAAATATGTGGAAGAGCATGACCTGGGAACAAAGGAAAGACCACGTAAAATATGGTTAGGAAGAAATATTATCAACGAAGAGAAGCATTCCTATGTTCAATTGCTGAAGAAATATCAAGACTTCCTAGCTTGGTCTTACTCTGAGTTAAAGGCACACAGGGAAGATTTGTTCCAACATGAAATTCCTCTTGAATCTAATTCCAAGCCTTTCAAGAAAAAATGGAGGCCTATCAATTGCTCCTTTCTTTGAAGATGCAAGAAGAACTGAATAAGTTGAGGGATGAAGGGATCATTCAGCCCACAAGGTACTCATCTTGGGTTGTAAACATAGTGCCTATCAGAAAAAATAATGGTGATATAAGGTTGTGTGTAGACTTTAGGAACTTGAATAAAGCATCATTGAAATATAATTACCCTCTACCAAACATGGAGAATATGCTACAATTGGTAACTGGTTCTGAATTGTTATCCACTTTGGATGGTTTCTCTAGCTATAATCAAGTTGTTGTGAAGGAGTTAGAAAGAATAAATACTTCCTTTACCACTCCTTGGGGAACTTATGTCTATGTTAGGATGTCTTTTGGCTTAATGAATGCTGGAGCAACTTTCCAAAGAGCAATAGATGTAGCATTTGTAGGTTATATTAATGATTTCATTGTTGTTTATCAAGATGGTGTAGCTGTGTTTTCTATAAAAATAGATGATCACTTGCAACACTTGGAAAGAATGTTGTTAATGTGTAGAGATTATGGCATATCATTGAATCCCAAGAAGTTCCATTTTCGAGTGAAAAAGGAAAAGCTGCTTGGTCACATTGTATCAAAAGAAGGGTTTATGTTTTATCTTGAGTGAGTGGAAGCCATCAACAAGGTTCCAATTCCAAGAACTAATAAGGGAGTTCAATCCTTCTTTGGACAAATAAACTTTATCAGAAGATTTGTGTCTAAATTTGTTGAGCTGACCATCCCCATTACTAGTATGCTGAAAAAGGACCAAGTTATCAAAAGGGAAGAATATTTCATTCAAGCTTTCAATGGGATCAAGGAAGCACTAAAGCATGCCCCTATTTTGGTAGCTCCAAATTACAAGAAGCATTTTCAAGTGTTTTCTTTTTCTTCAAAAAACACCATTGCATCTGTTTTGTTGCAAAAGGATGATGAAGGTGTTGAGAGACCAATTTCCTTTTTTAGTAAGGCATTACAAGGAGCTGAGTTGAAGTACACCATCACGGAGAAGCAAGAATTTTCCTTGGTGAAAGAAACAAAGGTTTTCAGACCCTACATATTGAGCTCTAAGTTTTTTCTTATGTTCCACACACCATGGTGAAAGACATATTATTAGAGATGGAGGTCTCAAGCAAAATATGCAGATGGGTAAACAAGTTGTAGGAATATGACATGGATATCCAAACCATGAAATTGATAAGAGGTTTGGGCCTAGCTAAGGTTATGGCTGAGAGAAACTTGCAAACTATTGAGGTGAATGAAGTAGAAGGAGAAAGGGTGGATGTCCTTGAAAATTTGGTAAGCTCTGAATGGTACAAATATATAATCTTTTATCTCAGACATCTATGCTGCCCTGAACATTTGAGTAAAAATAAGAAAAGAGCTCTTAAGTTAGCCTCTCAAAAATATGTCATTACTAATTTTGGGTTAGCTTGAAAGAACCCAGAGGGAGTGCTCTTAAGATGCATTGCTGAGGATGAAGCCCCAAAGGTAATTGCTGATCTCCATGGAGGAATTTGTAGGGGACATTTTGTTAGAAGAGTTACAACACATAAAATCTTAAGGGTTGGTTATTGGTGGCCAAATATCTTTAAAGAAACAACTTTATTGGTTAGGAAATGCGAAAGTTGCCAGTGTTTTTCTAGAAAAATGAAATCTTCAAGATCCCTTCCTTTGCAGCCTGTGTCAATGGAAGCCCCATTTAAGCAATGGGGAATGGATTTCATTGGCAAAATTTCTGATCCTTCCAGTGCTGGTCATAAATGGATTCTTGTAGCCGCTTATTATTTACTAAGTGGGTGGAAGCAATCCCTACCAAGAAAGCAACACACCAAGTTATCATGGACTTCATGTTGAATCAAATCATATGCAGATTTGGAGTGCCAGTTAAAATTGTTGCTGATAATGTCATGAGTTTTAGAGCCAAACCTTTGGTGGCAATGTGCAAATAATATGGAATCAACGTGACATATGCTTCTAACTACAATCCCCAAATAAATGGACAATCTGAGTCCAACAATAAAAACTTGTTGAAGATCATTAGAATAACCTTGGAGTTGAACAAAAAGAAGTGGGGTGAGTAACTGAAGTTTGCAGTTTGGGCTGACATAATCACTTTCAAAAGAGCTACTGGTAAGATCCCATTTGAGTTGGTATATGGAACTCAAGCTTTGCTGCCCCTTCATTTGCAATTGCCTTCATTTTGGTTTGTTCAATAAATTGAAGATCAAGAAGTTAGTCCATATGATTCTCGAATCAATCAAATTATTGAGCTAGATGAAGAAAGAATGGCATCCCATCAATGACATGTGAAGTTCAGAGAAAAGTTGAAGAAGTTATTTGACAAAAAGGTGACTCCAAGAGCTTTCAGCATTGGGGATCTTGTGTTATTATGGGATAGCAGGCATGAAGATAAGGGAAAGCATGGTAAATTTGATGCATTATGGATGGGCCCTTATTCAATTGACATTTGAATTGGTGAAAATACCTTCTTCCTAAAAGACTTAGATGGGGAACTACTTGGATTTCCTATTAATGGCAGGCATTTGAAACATTTCCTTGATTTATTTCTCAGAATCAAGGTATACTCCATTGTATAGTGTATAATTCTTTGTTTTCATTCTGCTTTTGTGTTTTTGTTTGTTCCGGTCCTTGGTGACCTGGTTTTGTTGGTTTCTCGGTTCATTTTTTGGAGGGTGGTTATGGTTTCTCTACACTTCAAGCTCATTCTTTGAATCCATTTCCCAATGGTTTGTTTTTGGAACTTGGTCTACTATTTGTTCTTTTGGCACCTATAAGGAGTTCCCATCCTTGAGTCAGAGCCAATGTTGGTGATCAACTTGGTCTCACCCCGTTTGTCATTAAAATTCTTTAGTTTGTTGGCTCTATCGTGTTTTCTATTTCCCTGTATTAATGCATAAAACTTTTTCCTCCATTTGGTTTCCATTATTAGTCCCTTCCTTCGGTCAAGGATCACTTAAAATTCCAGAATATGTTTTTCATTCCTCTGTTTGTGTGAAAGAGCCTGTAACTTGGGATAAAACTCGGGTCTTTTCCTTCCTTCCATCTTCCAGTCACGTTTTGTTGTCCCTGTCATTTTTTCCCCAAATATCTATGGAAATGTGATTGAAAGTGGCTTGGAGGATCACATTTGGTCAAGGATCACTTAAAAGTCCAGAATATGTTTTTCATTCCTTTGTCTGTGTGAAAGAGTCTGTAACTTGGGATAAAACTCAGGTCTTTTCCTTCCTTCCATCTTCCATTCACGTTTTGTTGTCCCTGTCATTTTTTCCCCAAATATATATGGAAATGTGATTGAAAGTGGCTTGAAGGATCACATTTGGGCCTTATATTATTTCCAAACTCTCTATCTGTGAAGAAAGGTTCATTTCCGGGCTCAAATGGTGATTTTTCTGCATTTTACGATTTGACGGGTGTGTTTTTCCCCGTCAAATTTACATTTCAGCATCTATGGAAACGTGGCCATTTCTGGTTAGATGCAGCTCGATGGGGCACTTTGAAAACTCTAAGGCCCGATTCAACTCAAAAATTATCCATGTGGAGCGTCGGCACTATTCAGAAAAAAATTTCATGTGGTCGGTGCAACTTTGGCGGACCATGGACACGTGGAGGACCAGTGCTCATTTAAGGATCTACCTCAGGGTCCCACCTTAACAATTACAACTGGGAGACATGTGGAGGCTTCTACCGACTCCGCTCTATACTTAAAATTTTCAAAGAAATTTTGAAAGGCCTGGGACATGTGGAGGGACCGCGCATGTTTGGGGACTGACCCCTAAGGTTTATTTTGAAGAAGTGGCAGGATTAAAATTGAAGGCTTCCACTCACTTCTGCCCTTGCTTGGACTTTTCAATGACCAAGGAAAACTATTTTGGACCCTAGACACATCACGCCTTCCATTGATCCTAAAAAAAATTTAACAACTCTGCCAGACTGAGACATATGGTGAGCCTGCGCTTGTTTACGGTCTATGCTTTTTGGGACTATCTCAAAGTGCGTCATGGAGACACATGGAGGATTTCACTGGCTCCTTTTTGCTAAGACTTTTTTAGAGACCAAAAGGCATTTTTATTGGGCCCAAGGCATGTGGAAGGCCCGTGCTTGTTTGTAAAATTGCCCCTATACTTCTCCTTTGTAGTTGCACCAAGGAAATATGTGGATGGTTATAAAATAAAGTGGAGAAGGGTTAGAATCAACGGTTGTTGTGCATTTCACCTATTTTTCTACCATTTTTTCTCCAAGACTCCTGGAGATGAGAATATACACTATTTTTCATCATTTTTGATGAAATTCCTTGTCGTCTCTGTCTATAAAGTGCCATTAAATGGATTTAGAACTTAATTTGTGAGTCCAAGGATTGTAAAGGGCGATATTTTAAAGTTGAAATTTCTCGGGCACTTGTAAAAATGGGAATTACCAGAGAAGATGGATGTAGGACAGAGTTGCAAAGGAAATAAAGGGAAAAGGATTAAATGATGAAAGTTACAAGCACAAAAGATGAAAAAGGTGTTGCCTCGAGAGTGGAAATGATTACCTCTCATGTCTAGCTATGCAGAGCCTCCGAAAAATGATTAAAAAGGGGATTTCTTACATGACAGAATCAAAATGATTAGAAGGATATCCATAAAGTTGTGGCATGGTATCCTATTCATTAGTCGAGGGCCCAAGAAATGTGATCAGTTCACAATTAGTCCACCTGGCAGCTTTTGGATGTAAATTTGTTAAATGTCACTTTCTAAGGAAAATTGGTAACAAGAAAAGGTCCCTCGATTATTCTTATCTTTTGGGGGGAAAATTGAGTGAGTAAAATGTATAAATGCAATGAGAATACTCTTGCAAATGGTCAAGGGTTGAATTCTTAACAAAATTTTGGAGAAAATTCGTCTTCCTGAGAGACCAATCTGAGATAACCTATGAATTTATTTTGTGTTAGATTTTCTATCGTGTCAAGTTGGTTACAGATGTATAGCCATTGACAAGAACTACGATTGCTATGGAAGCTTTCCCCTGTTAATGAATTTAAGCAATTTTGAAATTAATTTGTGTCAATCTTTGAGCAATTAGTGTTTGCTTTGTTTTAGAATGTTTGCAAATGGTTTATTTTTTCCTATTAGAGTATTACATTGAAATATTTGTGAAATCACATAGGATCTTGTCCCTATGATAGTTTAGTGGCATTAGTAATTTCATTTCAAGAAGAGCCTTCATCCTGTGATGTGATAAATGATTTAAAATCACTCCATTATCATTTGTCGATAAATATTGTCTATAAGTCTTTGGGTGTACCTTAGGCTTGATTGATCAGATATTTTGGTGTTTAATTGAGTATTTTAACTCGAGCCTTTGTGTTAGATTCTCAAAAATTGTGTGAAAACGTGCTGATATGGGCCTCCATTGAAGCACACCTTCTGGTTGAAGGAAATGTCTAACTATTCTGAAGCCTTATGTTGATGATATGTCCATTGTTGTGAGGTTTCTCAAAGATTTGATATAATCAACTTTATCCTACTCAAATATCCCACCAAAATCATTCAACAACCATGAATCCATCCTAAACTACCCTTGTTTTCCTTGTATATAAAAAAAGGAACTAAATCTATTTACTAAAATATGTAGAATAATCAGGATTTCATGTCTTCAGCAACCTTATCCTTGTTTTGAAAGTATCTCCCATCTTTTAGAAGTGACAACTCTTGAGAGTTAAATTATAGAGTATTGATCATACTTCCCCAAGGTTTTTTTCATAAACTTTGTGCAAAAGAAGGATATCTCCATCTCCTTCATCAAACAGAGGTTACACTACGAGTCCTCTCACTTTGGTTGAGAGACATGGCTTAAAGTAGTGAGGATAGGTCAAATCCTCTTGAAAGTGTTATCCATCTATCCACAAATCTAAGTGGTAAAGGGCCAGTTAGATCTCATCCCTAGCTACAAAATGACACACAACATAATCTATCTGTCTCTAAGCTCCATGTCCAATCTATGATGTTGCTCATCTTGAAAAGGAGAACAAATTTGGATACCAACACAACCCATTAAACACAGCTCCTAGAACCTGTAATAGACATCAGAGTATGCACAGTATACTCTGAAATGACGAGAGGAAAGAAGAGACAATAAAATAATCAAAGGATGGATAAGATGCATCACAAAATAGATTTTATTGCTCTAAGAGTTCACACACTACATCATCAGTGGGAAAGAGGCAAGGAAATGCCATTAGAGAGCCAAGAGAGGAGGCTTAAACTCCACATTCTACCCTAAGGAAGAAAGAGAGAGGGGGGGAAGGAGAGAGACAATGACCAACCCCTTGAAATATTTCCTTCCTTTACAATATAAAGAAAGAAAGAGAGAAGGAGAGAGGGAATAATTCAAATCCTACTTCAACCACCTCTAGAAGAGCATTGAATCCACCTACTCCATGATGGGATTCACTGCAAAACCCATGCCCCCATGTGTTATTCCTTACTGGACAAGAAAAGAGGCCCATTCTTCATCATGGAGGTAGGTGGGAGACTTGATAGCCTCAAAAATGGTGGGTTGAAACATTAATGGTGGCAAGTGAGAAGTCGGTGCCGAGAGCTTTCCAAAACGTCCTCTCCCACTTGAATCCAAGCTTCCAATAGAAAGATATGGCTACTTGAAGATCAAGGTTGCGGGCTCACAATATTTAAAAGAGTTAATCTATACAAGACCAATGTGGCAGCCCCATGCACCTTGAGATTTTTCCCTCTCCTCTACACTTTTGAATTTGTGTCAAAGAGACACATGGCATCGTCTACGGGCCTGCTCTATTTCCTTTGTATTCTTCCTAATCCCCTTTCATTGGTGGAAACAATGTGCATGACCCGATACATTTGGATGCTTCATGCATGTTTGGGGGCCACTTTTGGATTCACCTCATGAAAGAGCACCGAAGAGACACGTGACTCCCTCTGCTACCTCACTCTATTTCTTTTGTGTTTTTGTTAAGTCCCTTTTGTTTTTTGGGGCCATATGTCTAACCCTAGACATGTGGAGGCTTCGCGCATGTTTAGGACTTGCCTCTAAATTTTATTTTTGAAGTTGTGTCATGATGACATGTGGATCCTTCCATTGGCCTACCTCTATTTTGAGTTTTCAATGGCCAATTCTGTAATTTCGGGCTCTGGACACATGGAGGGCCAGTGCTTGTTTAAGTCTCTACTTTGGGTCGCGCCTTTGAATTTTTGCCGATGAGACACATGGATACTTCTGTCGGTTCTTTATACTTAGTCGATTAAAAGGCTGACTCTATCCATTTTTTGGACCTTGGACACATGGAAGCTCTGTGCACATTTGGGAACCCATTCTATATTTTTCCTTTGAAATTACATCGAGTTAAAGCATGTTTCCTTCTGCTGGTCCTAGAATCTTCAACATCTGACTCTGTCTTCTTTTTTTACTCTGACCACATGGTGAGCCCGTGATTATTTGGAGACTACCCCTTGGACTTGACCTTTAGAGTTATGTCATTGAGGCACATGGCACCTTTCATGACTCTGCTATGTACTTAGCTGATTCAACGGCTTTGTCTGCCCCCATTTGGACTTTTACCACATGGCGAGCACACGCTCATTTGGGAACCCACTCTTTATTTCACCTCTAAAGTTGTGTCGAGTTGACAAGTGGTTCTTTCCGCTGGCCTTAGACTTTTCAATGGCCAATTCAACATTTTGAGGCTCTGACCACATGGAGGGTTGGCTCACATTTGGTACCTCCACTCTCGATTCTTCCTTTGAAGTTTTTCTATTGATACATGTGGGGGATTCCGCTGACTCTCTTATACTTAGCTCATTCAGGGCCTCAAGTGAACACTGCCTCATTGGGTTCTGACTACATGGAGGATTCTACTGACCCTGCTACTTAGCTTTGATTCAACTCATATGTGAAATCTGAAACTCTGAGCCTTTGCTTCAATTTTCTCTTATTGAGCCTCTAGTTTCCTTTGACGTCGTTGGCCTCCTTTTCCGACCCTGCTCCTCCATTGATGGATTTGAAATGTGGGCTCACATGATTGAACCGACCTTTTCAATTTTATTTTGTGCGGGGTTGTGTTTGATCAATTTTGTCGGGGGCGCAAAATTAGGATAACAGTAATACTTGTGAAATGTAAAAGTCTCTTTTTCTATTATAAAAAGGGGATTGATTTATTTTTTTCTATGATAATTAATAGTCACAATATGAATTGGAATATGAATATTCATGTGGGGGTAGATGAATAAGTAGATGGTAAATCTATAAAAGGAGATGGTCTCCTCATTCTAAAGGACGTTAATGCTTGTTTACTAGAACTCATTTTCTTTGTAAAAACAAGTGCATCCACTTCCTCTATTTCTTGTCTTTTACTATTTTATCTCCATCTCAAATTGTACTCCATGACCATTGTAAATTGTGCAACTGTAATAAAACTATTTGTTTCTTTTTTATTGTTCATCTTTATTTTTGAATGGTTTCTTCTCATTGATGGAAGTGAATTATTCTGATTTTAATGCAATAAAATATTCTATCCTGTTTGTTGATTAAAATCCCTTTTTTCCCCTCTTCTATCTACCTCTCTTATATTACATATAAGTGATTGCCTTAGGTTTAGGGAAGAATTCATGTGTGATCCTCGGTCTTCGGGCCACCCCATAAATTAGTTTATATTTTTTCCCTTTCTTTTAATAAATGGAGCTTCCCTATTCAAGTAGAGGAACCTAGTCACAGTGTATTTGTGAAATCCCACAAATTTCCCACCAAAAAAAAAACATTCCCCAACATCTCATTGATTGCTTACATTGTTTCTTTCCTCTAATTGAATTTGGACCTACTATGGTTATTATGTGTGAAATCTGCTAATGCCTACTCAAAACATTAACCTTCCCTTTCCTAATTTCTATCATTTACCCCTCATCACTACAAATTCCTCCTTTGTAACCCATACAAGAACATTTTCACAAGTTCATTGAAGTGCTCTTATGTGATCCTTGGCCTATTTAGCCACCCCACAAAATTAGGATATTTTACATTCAATAATGTGAGCTTCCACATACACAAAACGGATGGGCATATACTCGTGAGCATTGGTGGAAACACATAATTTGTAACATGATAAAATATTTCACCAATAGTTTTTGGAAACTCTATTGGGGATAGTTATGCCCTCATGCATCCATAAAGATATCTTTAAAATATAAAAAATTATATATTTCACAAGTTAAAAAATCATATTTTGAAGCTAACTCTATCAAGGAACGAATCCATGTCACATTCGTTTCCTGCATCGCAATGATGAAATTTCAAGATTTTTGTCTAGTACCAATTATTGAAAATAAATATAAAGAAGAAGAAGAACCTAATCTTTAAATTTTTTATCAGTGGTCATTTTGGACCATATCTTGTAAAAGTAAAGATTCTTCTTCAGTGAAGGGATCTCTTACTTCAAACAAAAATATGCAATTAACTAAGAGAAAGAAGGTCTATATTGTTTATGTAGTACTCATGAAAATATTGTATAGAATGGAGAACATTGTTGTTTGCGAATATCATGTCATTAAGTCTTGCTGACTTCAATTCAAGAGGATTTTTGGTATTGGAAAGAGAATGGGAATTTCCTCTGTTGATCAAGAATCCAAGAAATTTATGAGAAATATTCATGGTCATGATGGTGAATAATGTACTTAAATTTTCAAATTCTTACAGCTAACTAAGAAAATAAGAACATTGTCTTTCATCTTACTTCCTCTAGATGATTTCTTTGCATACAGAGATGGAGAAATGGAAGTCTTGAGAAGAGAGTTTTTGTAAAGGATTTTGAGTGTAGAAGAAGGAAATTATGATCCTAGCATGAAATTTTGAGTTATTGATTGGCCTTGTAAAAAAGGTATGAGCATCTTGAAGAACTTCACAATGTTGAGGAAGAAGAAACTCATCTTTGAAAATAAGATCTTGATGATTGTCCACACTATGAGGTGTTCATTCCTAAAATATTCTTATGCAGTTATGATGGATTTCATATCCTCAAACCTTCCAATGTAAATCAAATCAATACCTTGGAGGATGATGAAGAAAAAATGATATTTGAACCTCCATTGATCAATTCATTTTGGTTTGAGGAATAACCCATTGGAGAAATAATGGATATAAAAGATGAAGACTCTTATTCCATGTCAATTAATCTATTTTTGACTGAAGAATCCACCAATAATGAAGAAATAGGAGAGATCAATCCTCCATCCTAGACTCAAGATGATGAATTTGAGGTCCTCATGGATAATATCCTTTCCAATTTTTTACTATTCAATTGATACCTAAATGTTAAAGGATGAAATGGAGATAACTGAAAAAATCAAATTCCCTTCTTGATAAAATCATGGATGAAAAAATAGAAGAGTCCAATTACCTTCTTGAAACTATTGTAGATGGGAGAACTGAGCATGACCTCTCTAAGGAGATAGTTCCACCATCCTCACAAAAGGAGTGTAATGTTGATCATCATGGCAAGTATGGAGCCTTTCCTTTTCCTTGTGAACAAGAAGATTGTATAAGGAATGGTCAAGATGGAGAAGATGATCATCCTTGTGTTGCATCTAAACCTATTTTTCTCTTTCCTATTATGAATATGATCTAATGGATCTTGATCTGAAATGTGTACCCTTCCCACATAGCATGGATCTCTTCTCCCTATCTGAAAAATGATGAAAACCAAGTATGCTCAGTCTTGCAAGAAGGTAAGATCCGGATGACCATAAATTTTGATAAAGAGAAAGAATTTTTCAAATGAATTTTTTCCATGTGTAGATAAAATTTACAACCATCTCCTTGAGGATCAATTCGAAGATTTTTCAAATGAATATGGTAGTGATTATATGGCAGATTGAAAGAGATATCAATGCAATAAATTTTAAAGATTGCAGAAAAAATTAAAGACACTCAACTCGGTCTCAAGATCTTGACCCAAGCCATGGAAATGAAAGATAGGTATGATTCAATTTATACTTCTCCTTTCAATTCACTGATGTTCGATGATGAGACATAGAAAATGGATGAGCTCAATGTTCTCTTCAAAACCTTGTAAGATGAGCATGAATGTGAAGGTAATATTTCACCTATATCATTTTGTGAAGAAGAGTGCATCCATGATAAATAAAAGAGAGATGAAATTATGGAATATACTATGGATATTCTTGATCATGAAGACAACACCTCCACCATATAAAATGATGTCAATTTTGATCCGGTATGTATAGAAAATAATTTTTCTGAACAGAAAAGTGAGAAGCTTGAACAAGCTTGTGAATGGGAAAAGCATCACATTACTCTCACCAATTTCAGACTCATTGTTGATTCGATAAATGATTTCATATTGTAAGCTTCATTCAAGGATGTTGAATGCCTTCATGGAATAACTCGTGATTCCATTTTTTAGAACATGGAGGAATGGCTTCTCACATTCACTGAGCATCAAGTGAAATTTTCTAAACACCATACTTTCAAATAGATTACAAAGTGTTCATTAAATCCAAGAGTTTTTTAGTGTAATATAAGTATGAATATGGAATATTGGTCTCTCTCCTTCTTCTTAAACCATGTAAATCCATCATGAGAGCATGTCATGATCAGATAATGATTTTTGAACTTCATAGGTTGGAATTCAACCAATTGTTCTATGATGGTACATAATTCTCCCAACCCATTATCGAGTATGAGTAGATTCTTCTCCTGTCTCTAAAAATTTCCCTCCCCTATAATATAGTTTCCTTTTTTTGTGTTTTTTCCACTTTTGGTGTGTTTCCCTTTCGTCGGTGTGTTTGTTTGGTTGTTTTTTGGATAAAGGAATGACTCTATATCCCAATAGATAAGGTGTTGGTCCACATAGTGTCTTGAGATTTCAGGGTTCCTTCTTTCCTTTTCCTTATTTTTTTTTATCTAGAACAAGTCCACAAGCTATATTTCGTTGTTTTCATGCATTTTTTCTAGCTCAAAAATTAAAAATTTCAAGCATGAAAACTAATTCAAATTTGATAAATTGTTCCTAAGTCTTCTCGAACCCCTCTCTAGATCAATTTACTTATGTATCATGCTCATCTTGACCTTTTATTTCCTCCCCCTATGTTTAATATGATTTCCCTAGTGTTTGAAATGATATAACAAGGTCATTAATATCATATAATAAAGTGCTTCCAAAGGATAGTTCTTAGATAAGATTGGAAAGGCTAATTTCTACCTTTTTCAAGACTAGTATGTATCCTCTAAGATAGATTTGAAAGCCCATAATAATTTGGAGGTGGTATTGGAGGTTTATGAAGGTGTTGTCAGTTATTTAGGAATATTTAGGGGATTTTTGAAAGTTTAGGGACAGACTGGGCAACATCAAATTTTTCAGGTGTATGGAGTGTATGCTCAAACTCGATACCTGAGATTCTAAAAAGGATTTTGGAAGCTCCGTAATAAATTGGAAACAAAAAAATATGCAATGAAATATTAAATAACCTTCTGCATGTAGTAATCATAAAATATTTCACAATACCTGATGAATTCTCAGGGCAACTCAATCCTTGCATACACACCCTGGTGTCCTAAAGAAAAAGGTGATTAACTAAAATGTTGAATGATTCTAAGTTAATCTAATATTAATAAAATCACTAAATAGTAAATAATTAAGTAAAGAAAGTAACCCAAACTACTAATCAAGTAGAAATGTGAAACCCTAATGATAAAAGAGGGTTAGGAAGAGCTTAGTTTATTCGAATACTATTTAGGACCATTTCGCAGTGTAGATAAAATGAATAGAATGTCAGAATGACCACGTAGAAGATCTAGAAAACACAAATATAGAATAGTAGAATAGACTGTGGCACCTAGAGAGGGACAGGGGCAAATGTGGGAGCCCTGGTTTGAGAACTAGGTGCCCTAGTCTGTGAAAAAGCTCTAGAATCTTCCTCCAAGGTGTCATTGAGTGATCACCTACCTTTACTTCCTATCACACTATCTTTTCTAGACTTCTTAGAATGTCACTAGAAATTAGTGATGAAGTAGATACCTGTAAAACCCCAAGACAAGCATCAAACCTCTTAAAAAAGTAAGATGCATATGAAGGGGTCAGACTATCCTCAACTACCACAATGGTGGAATTACTAACTAAGCATTGCACTACATCTCAAACCCAATGTAGTTCTATGTGTGTGTGTGTGTGTGTGTTAAATCATGCCCTAGGTGCTCTTATGCCAGTCGCACTTTGTGAAAATAACGACTAATCACTATGTGTAGAAATGTAATAAAATGGTCGATGGAATAGAATAAACTTCCCTCCTATGCAGTTTGATGCAAATGAACTAGCCTTATGCCTTGTGATGGAGCTAGATGGATTAAAATAGAGCCTTTGATGGATGTAACCTTAGGATATGGTAGTATTGATTAGTGCTTGGTCCCTCATTATGGTCTCATAACATTATATTTATATGGTTCTCTTGTTCTAATTTTGTAATTAACCCTGAAAATGTTGACCACTAAAAAGATAGAAATCTCAAACAACTAGAAGTGCCCAAAAAATGGCATAAAAGTGTAAAAAGGCTCGGGTGCCTAAAATGGGACCAGGGAACCTAGGGCACCCATTATGGGTCCAGGCACCCTATTCAAATATAAAACAATGCCAAAATTCATTACTAACCAGGTGAGTAGATGCAGGAGATTGGAAGTGATGAGAGAAAGCAAAGTAAAATGGCTAAAGGACATGGGATAATTAGTAATTTCTTCACTCAAATACCATATGAATAGTAGTATGATACTGGGACTAAATAATGTCTAAATTTTGTGATTTTGTGACTACATTTTCCCGCATTATAAATTGGTAAGCGGAAATCTCGATAGCATAAAGTAGATAAAGATGCGTACCTGATGATCCATGTAGAGTGATGTAGAAATCATGTTGATTAGAAAAAGTGTGGAATGAGAAAATAGTGGAGCGTGGACACTAAAGATGTAAATTTACAAAAAGTGGTGAGAGTGAACCTAGGGAGGAAACGTGTGTGTATATGCCAATGTGTGTTATGTACCTACATATTAATATGAGGTGGGTATTTCCACAGAATATTTTTGTTGTTCTTGTTAACACCTTTTTTATAGTTGTTTTATGTTGTTTTTTTGTTGACTTCTTGCTTCTCATACGGTTAGACCTATAAGGAGAATACAATCAAGTATTCAAATACATATGTATATGTATGTAAAAATGTGTGTGTGTGTGTGTGTATACATATATATATAGTAATGAAAAGACTGAAATGGAAGTATGAAAAATGTAAAAAGAACATGTACCCTTGATCCATGATGGGAGAAAGGGTGTAGAGAGGATATCCTGTACTACAAGTTTTTTGGCATATATCACGCCACCCTCACTAAAGAAGTGTAGGGAGAAATCTTCATTATTCTCCAACCCATAACTATTTCCCTGAAGATGTGTGAAGAGATATTTGTAATACATGATTTTTTGAGTGATCTAAATCCATTGATCGAATTAGTGTAGAGAGGAAATCCTTTGTATCCTCTAACCTGTAATTGATCCCCATAATGTTAAAGACAATTGTGTCCTATAAAATATGTTGTGTATGGGGTTCATAGACTTGTATTAATCCACTTGTTGTATAACCCACAATGTCAAGTATGGAAAACTGAATTGAACTATACCAGTAGAGAGTGATGAGTAGTATGTAAAACCCCAAATGATGCCCCCCTCTTTGGGGGTTCATGTGATGTCGTTGATAGGAGAATGCACCCCAAAAGAGGACCAACTACATAAATGGTGCCCTGCAGGGGGAAGGGAATGCGCTTGGTAGAAACAAAGGCACACACAAGAAAGTGGCTATAAACAATTGTTAGTATGAACAAGCATATATATAAAAGACAAGTTTAATCTACCAAACAATGTACAAGATAAAAATCCATTAAACATGAAAGAAGAGAATCATAGACTGCCAAAGTGGGCTGAAAAAATGGGATATCACTCATGAATTCGTAATACACTCAAGGCCATAATCACCGCATACAAACAGATAAGTGTGTACACCAAACAAAGGGCAAGGCCCAAATACAATACCAAACAAATAGATAGCCATGGAAGCAAACAATCTTACAAAACAATGTTTCACATGAAGTACTCATTAGCATGTTAGAAAGATAACCTATATGTCGAAATCATGTATAGGCAAGTAACGTAGAGTGTTAAGTACAAAATAAAATAATAAATCTTGTAAGATACAAATGTGGATGCCCTCAGTGACAGTTTTAGGAGTGGTAGGAGGCAATAATCCATACTACATTTTAGATATTTTTATTTGTGATCACAATTAGAAAGGGTGTGAACGCAAATGTGTGTATGGTAAAGATAATGAAATATAAGAGATCTAGCTAGCATGTGTAATAAGAAAAAATGACCAAGAAAATGTAAGCAAGAGTAAAAGAAACCAAGATATGCAACATGTTGTGGATGGATGGAATGCAATGCAAGATGGATGATAGGATCTGTGTACCTCCCGAGTGAATGGAAGTGTATATAGTGAGGTTCATTTAGTATGCCCCCTCAACAGTCAAGAATGGACCAAAAATGAGAGTGTGTCATCGGGAAATGGTCGGATTGTGTGTTGTATCTAACATGATGTGGTGAATTTTTATATGTAGTGATGATGATATATAACCTAGATATGAAGTGTGTGCATGATCCTATATCCAAAGCGTATATCACGACAAGATGAGCGTAGGAGTGATGATTTATCCTAAATCGTATAGCACTACAAGATGAATAAAGGGAGTGGTGATGTAGCCTAAAGTGTACGTCACTAACCTATTAATGTCACATGATAAAATTTCAAGTGATGAACATGTGTGTATGATAAGGTCCATTTGATTTGTAAACCCTTGGCATTCGAGTATGGAACAAGAAACTAGATTGCATCATAGGGTAGTGAGTGCAATGCATAAAATAATATGTAGTATACATGATGATAAAAGATGACCATACAATGTGGAAGATGTGTAAAATTCAATGTATAGTGTGCAATGCAAGATGTGTAGATGACGAGTAGTATATAATGCTAGACTCATAGACAATAGGAGTGTGACACATATGTGATGAATAATAGTATGATGTATAGAGTATGTATGATGTATATATGTGCAAATTTCAAAACAAAAATTATGTAGGATAAATAAGATGTAAAATGTGACATGTATTATAAGATATGTAAAGAGACATAATGTGTAGTATGTGCAATGTTTGGGGTTCATCTATATTATGTAGCCCTTAATAGTTAATTTTGAACTCAATAAAAAGAGTGTGTCATCAGGTAATAACGATGTAAATGTATGTATAAGTATGATTCTAATGAGTGGTTTTTGGATTGTTATGTAGTGAAGATGTCATATGCATGATTGTTGTTTGTAAGAGGGAGAGGGATGATAAGTGTTATGCCCCCAAAGTATGTAAGTGATGGATATTTAGTCAAAATATGCTAAGTGGATCAATGTATGAAGTAGTTTCTTTGAAAAAAGTGATTGGAGGATGAAGCAAGGACTTGATAGGGTCCTTAAATTGCTAGAGTGAAAAAATGTCAGCTAGAGTGTACTTTCCTTGTGTAACAAGTGGCTGCTTTTTGGCCATAGATTACTTGAGAGGTGGAGGTATTGCATTGATTTTTAAAGGGGGTTACTTAGTTTCACTCTTTAATACCGTAGGTGACTTAGTAGGAGGAAGTGTTGAAATAATTTGGAGAGGTTGTTTCTTGACTTGAGTAGATTATGTGTGTGTCACTTGATTTATAAAAGAAGGAACACCAAAAGTGATGGCATGATGCTCATTAGACATAGATGAATCATATTTATGAACCCATTGAGATGTAACATATGTATATGGGCATGCAAAAGAGTGTTGTAAAATGAATGATATAAATACATGAAGCTCAAGGTGTTTAATTTTATATTGTAAAGTGTAACAGTCATTATCATTATGGCCATTGATTTGATGATAATTTCAATATAGACACACTCGATATTTTGTTATTTGACAAGAAGGATAGTAATGAATAGGCGGTAAAGTGATCAATTAATAACTAAGGAGCTTAGTAATAATGTCATATTGTTGAGTATTGCAATCAAAGGTGATAGGCTCTGGTAATTGTATGACTTGAGGCTCACTAATATGAGCATATGTAGTAGACATAAAATGAAGAGGAGATGCAGAAGAAGAAAAAACATGATCCTGAGAAGTTTCCTTAAGATTTTGATTTCAAATTTGAGAGATGTAATCGTGGATTCAATAGCATAAAATTTGTCTTGAAATAAAGTGTGCAAATCTTAAATTGATTCCAACATAGATTAATGAGATGGAGGATCACGATGACTAGAGTCGTCAAATAAACAATCAAAAATAACACTTAATTGATGTAGAAGCATATCTTCTAGAAGATACATGGTGTCTAGGGCCTTCTTAAGAACAACATACCAATTTAGATGCATTTGAAGTAAATTAGACAAGGAAATTTTAGTGAATTTAGGATCCAAGATAGAAAATATGAGAAAATCCCTCAAATGAAGGTGTATTCAAAGATTGGGTTCACCAAAATGATTAACTAAATTTTTGAATGATTCTAAGTTAATATAATACTAAGAACAGTAGTAAATAACAAAAATGTGAAACCCTACTGAGAAAAGATGGTTAGGAATAGCTTATCTAATTCAAATATTGTTTAGGAATGTGTTGCAATGTAGATCAAATGAATATAATGTCAGAATGACCACACAGAAACTCCAAAAAAATATAGATCCATAATAGTAGGTTGGAACGGGGTGCCTAGAGAGGGACATGGGTGCCTGTGGACACCCTGGTTTGAGAATTGGATGCCCTAGTATGTGAAAAAGCTTTAAAACCTTTCCAAGGTGTCACTAAGTGATCACCTTCCTTCTCTTCCTTTTGCACTATCTGTATTGGACTACTCAGTATGTCATTACAAATTAGTGATGAAGTAAAGACCTATAAAACCCCAAGAAAAGCATCAAACCCCTGAAAAAATAAAGGTGCATATGAAGGGGTTAGACTATCCTCAATGGCCACGATGGTGGACTTACTAACTGAGTGTTGCACTACATCTCAGACCCGATGTAATTATGTGTGTTTGTGTATAATCATGTCGTAGGTTCTCTTGTGTCAAATACACTTTTTGAAAATAACAAGCAATCAATGTGTAGAAATGTAATAAAATGGTGGATGGAATAGAATAAACTTCCCAATTATGCAGTGTGATGTAGATGAACCAGCCTTGTGCCTTATGATGGAGCTAGATGGATGCAAATAGATCCTTTGATCGATACAACCTTAGGTGATGATAGTAGTGCTTAGTGCTTGGCCCCTCATTATGGTCTCATAACTTTATATTTATATTATCTTGTTCGAATTTTGTAACTAACCCTAAAAAAGTTAACCACTAAAAAGATAAAAATATCAAACAGCTAAAAAGTGCCCAAAAGTGGTGGTAAATTGTAAAAAAGGCTCAGGGCACCCCAAATGGGACCGGGGCACCTCAATATGGGACCTGGAACCCCAATCAAAGATAAAATGACGTAAAATGGCATAATTGACTTGATGAGTAGATGTGGGAGGTTAGCAATAAAAACAATAAATAAAGTAAAATGGCCAAAGGACATGGGCTAATTAGTACTTTCTTCACTAAAATACCATATGAATAGTAGTATGAGACTGAGACTAAATAATTTCTAAAGTGTGTGATTTTGTGACTACAAAAGGGGACAATTTTTTAATATGAAAGAAAAATTTAGGTCTTAAACCCATCCCATTATTATTTAAATTGTCTTGGAAGTAAATATCATATAAAACTTCATTTTCAAATACCACCTAGAGCTTCGGGAATCACATCATCAAATTCTCTCTCGTGATAGACATGTTTCTCATACTTAGTCATTTTTTGAGGAGGACACATGTCACCTTCTAGTGAGGGCACACTTTTGTTTCCCTCTTTTACCCATTCCCAAGGGAACATAATGGACACAACAAAATCCCCTCATCATCCCTTCCATATATTTCTTCATATGACCAAGTTCAGCAGTCCAGAGGGCTTATCCAGCTTAAGTCACCTGCCCCATCTTGCATCCTATGGGTGACACTTGGAATCATCTGTTGAGGATGAATTTTTATGCCCCTCTTGTCCCCATTACCAAGGGGAAAATGGTACAAAAAAATTATCCCTTTAGAATTCAATGAACTTATTAAATTGTCTTCACTTACATGATTTTAAATGAGAACAGTAAGTTATAAATGAGATCATAAACACATTTAACTATAAGATAAATAGTTCCCTCTAACCACATACAATGATACTCAAATTAGGAATAAAATAGTATTCCTATGAAATATTAAGTAATTAGATCCTCACTATTTATGAAACAAACATACTACCCTTATCTAATTAGGCTTAAGCACACTCCAAGCCTAAAATTGATCGAAAAACATATCATGCCTTATGGTAATTAATGAATGCAATATAAAAATTAAGTAACTAAATTAAAAGCACGAGAGATATAGAAAAAAACATAGTCCATTATCATCAATGGAAAAATCCTTTAGTTCTCAAATTAAACTTATCTTTGACTGAGATCTAAAATCAACTTGAATCCATGTGGACCTTCTCATGCTCTTTTGTTTACATTTCTCATAGATTATATTTCTTTCATCATCTGATTTATTCTTCTTTTCCTTTTGTTAGGTCTCGATTTTGCCTCTTACTCCAATGTGTGTGAAGTGGCTTTTGTGAAAGAAGGTAAGATGATTTTGGCCTTTTATTTTTGTTGTATTTTAATTTTCTATCTTTCACATTATTCCTATAAAATTGTTATGTTAGAATTCAAAACAAATGGAAGTTGTAGGTATAATATTTAAACACTCATCCATTTTATCTATAAATCGTATATAATTATGAGATTTAAATGTAAAATACTACTCACTAATCTCAGTTACTGAAAATTGACTCTAATCTCACTCATTTTCCTATATTATTGTCATGATCGTTACTTTTTTGGTAGGACTCTATTATCCAATTAACAATTATACTTGGACAAAATGGAAAATTAGGTAATTTTTTTTTTGGTACCTGTAGTATTTATTTAATGAAGTTATTCTCATTGGTTATTTCTATTATCATAATCATGATCATTTGTTAATAAATGTAGAAAATTCAGAAAGGTAGAGTAAGGTTTCATATCATTTCATTGTTATGAAAATAATAACCTAGGAGTTATTAGATAATATGTAGAGTAAGATTTAATCATTATTAACAGTGGAAATAACATAGTTACTTATCTCTATAAGTTGATTTTAGAATGAATTTTTTATGCCTAGGAAGTTGATTTTAAATTATATTCATAATGGACCCTCTCCTAAATTACACAAAATGGATCAATAAATTGATCAATGAAATTACCATACCACTATAATGAATGGTTAACACGAATGGATGAAGGTGTGTAGTCCATGTAAGGTCTTATCATTTCTCGTAATTTTATTCTATAGAACTAATGTTTTATTTGTACATCAAAATATGAATGAATGTTATCGTATAGGTAGTTATTTTTATCGCTAGATTTGTATCAACTGCAAAGATATATTAATTGATATAAAAATCACCAAATCAATGCTACTAAAAATAATGGTCTTACATTTCTATTGAAAAAATGAAGGACAATCATGGGCTCTTTAATGAAGAAAGTGGGTAGAAAACTTCCTTATATGAATCTATAATCTTCCCATAAACACACTTATAGAAATGCTAGTAGTTTTTTGTGGTTAGGGGATCTTCCTCATTCATATCCCTCCATTTAAGCATATGAAATACATTTTATTGAAGTAAAAATGAAAAAACAATGCATGTAAATGAAAAGTATACCTGACTCAAGTTGCAAGAAAATCACAATTTTGTTTCACTTAAAATCACACAAATATTTCAATCCAATCATAGTTGTGACTAACACCTATGTTAAAATTTCACTAAAATAGTTATGCAGTAAGTTGCAACTATCTTTTTATATCCCCTTTCACATTTCCAAGGCCTGAAATACTGAAATATGTGAGAAAATAAGTAAATATACAAGTTTGGGCTCAAGTGCATAAATATTTTTGGGGTTAGAATGATGGGGATGAGTAGTTTTCAATATTTTTTGAATGCATAGGGGAATGTGACACATATGGGTGCAATGTTCATAGATCAGTGAGATGATAAGGGTCCATAGTGTATTGGATATGTAAATGGGTATGTGTAATGGAAAACATTAAATAGGAGTGGGTGAGGGTTAATGAATGAATGATGAGGTTTATTTTATCACTATTTCATGTGGTTTTATGTTTTTTAGTTGCTTTTATGAGATTGTTTGGTTTTTTGGGATTATTGTGTTTTATAGTGTTTCTAGCATTTTTGAATAAGAGACCTTATGTGCAACATGCATTTTTTAGTGTCTAAATTTTTCCCCTTTTGTATTTCATGTTGCAACAAGTGGGATGAAACATAAAAATTGAAGATGAGATGGGGTTCATCTAATCCTATGCCAACGGTTTCCACATTCACGGGCTTAGATGGTTGAATGGATAGATAGGAACATGGAAATGTGATTGATGGGCCACTTCATTTGGATTCTATGAATGGATCGATAGGTTGATTTCATAAGGAGGATACTATTGAATCACTTGAATAAGATGTTTTGATGACTAGGTCTCATAAGATTGACAAGAAAAATTTTGTATGATATCCCCCCTCAAGAAAAAAAAATTGGAACCACAGGTGCAGGAAGAAAAGTGGCAATTGATAATGATATAAAAATGAACCTTGGATGCAATTTAGAGAGCGTGAGAGTAGTGTTTCCCATGCTGAAAGTAATGATAAATAATTACTAGGTAAATGACATAAAAATTGTTAGTTATGTAATAGTGTGTAGAAGGAAGTGAGTTCCCATGGATGTTCATTTCAGATGAGGTGGAATATAAGTATGAAGGTGACATGGTTACAATTATGGAGTAAAAAATGTGTGTAGGTGTATGAACATGGTTTGCAATAAGATTTTTGGTGAACACGTGATGAGATGGAAGCCATGAGACATGAGATAAAAGTGAGCTAAAATGTGAGCTTTAACAAGGTCTAAACATCACAATGGTGTCATAATAGCCCTATGTCTCATTTTTTATCATGTTTGTGTGTATGAAATTTAATTACTACTTGAAGTGAAGACTCATAAGAGAATGAGTGAAAACACAATCCAATGTGTAGGTGTGATTGAAACAAGTTATTGGTGATAGATGGGATGGAAGGTATGTATAATTCATGCATTTCTCCACTACCATCTATGCATCCATATCCCTAATGGGGATACATTTTATTCTAATTGAGGAATTTATCTACTGTTAGCTAGGTGTCCATAGCCCTAATAGAGATAATAGAAAGAACCCTAAGAGAGATTGAGAGAGTGTTTGATATTTCTCTTTGTTCCATTTTTTCTTTTTGAATTTAGACTTTTAATTTTATTTTTATTTTTTATTTATTTTTGACATGATATTTAGCACTTTTATATTACCGAAGGGTTTAGAACCACTATTGGATTAATGGAGGGAATGAAATTTATTATGGAGATCACATTGGAGATCGTAAACAAATAATTCCCTAGGGTCTTAACAAAAAGTTTTTAAGTGTGTAAGATTACATGGATCTCTATAAGGACATTCATATTTAATTCACCAAGTAAGGAGAGACCAAATTCAATCAACTATAGTAGAGACTATTGAATCATAAAAAATGATAACAAAATAATTAAGAGTTCACCAAAATTTTTGAAACAAACCAAGATGTGTAATGTGAACAAATTGTAAGTGAAGCATGTAGTAGAAAACCAAGAATTGGAATGACATATGAATGAGTGAAGAAAATGTGGAAGAATATCTATGAGAAAGCATTTTTTATTGCATTTTTTTGAAATATATATATTTTTATATTAGATTTTGAAATATGTTTAGTTGTTTTTAGATTTTGTGTGTGCTTTTTTGTGGTAATGGTCATATAAAAATATGTGTGAAGAATCAAGGTGTGTTTCAAATCTAGACTAGATGAAAATTAGCAGAATGTATGGAACATGTAAAATGTGGTAGTGAAAAAAAATGAGAGTCACCCCAATCCATGTAAGGACTAGGTGAGTGAGAGACATGATGTAGAGAAGAATGAGATGGATGAGATGTTAGGAAATAAGAGATAAAATATGCGGAATAATCCCTTACAAAATCGCAACAGTAGAAACTAATATGCAGAAAATATTACAGATCTCAAATAAAAGTACAGAATAAATAACGAAACACAGAGAGACAATATTTATCTTGGTTCACCCAATATGGGCTACGTCCACCAAGAATCACTTGCTAAGATTTTATTACAAGCCTCCACTCTCTCAATACAATACCCAGATCTGTTTGGAGCTATGCTCAAAAAACTCTACAGAATTCACACCCGAATTCAAAGCACATCTGCAATACATTTGCTTGTCTATCTATCATATGCATAAGACCATATAAATAGACAACTGCTTAAGCAATTTTACAAAACTGTGGGTATCAAACAACGGGCAAAAACCAAAACCATCCCATAAACCTATGGGTAGCCAAAGAAGCGGTTTTACAAAACAATGGGTACCGAAAAACCATGGGCCCCAAAATAGCCCATAACGGTTAACCATTACCCATGGGTTAATAAACCATCCATGAAAATTTTCTTTGGGGGCTTCGCCCCCGAACACCCTAACCCACTCACCAATGAGCGGGACCACCATAAAAATACCTGAGTGTAACACATAGAAGGTGTACCACACTCTAACATGAAAATAGGCTCCACAAACATAACAATCTCCCACTTGAAGATTGATTTCCACTGAGCAAGCTTCTCAACCCTTCACTGTCATCCGTGAAGGCCAACCAAAGATAAACATAGATTTATTTTATCCCTTGTGACCACCTTGGTCATCATATCTACAAGATTCTGACTAATATGAATCTTCTCCAACTTCAACTTATCTTCCTCCAAAGTTTTCCTGATGAAGTGATATTTCAACTGTATATGCTTTGTCTTGGAGTTCTTAGCTAGGTTTATCACACTCTGACTATCACTATGTAGCTTACATTCCTCCTACTTATGCCCCAACTCGTCAAGCAATTTTTGTAACCAAATCATCTCTTTTTTTGCCTCTGTGGCAGCAACATACTCAGCCTCCGTGGTTGACAAAGCCACCAGCTTCTATAGTTGTGAAATCCAGCTCACTGTTGTCCCAGCTACAATGTAAATATAACCTGTCGTGTTCCTCCTACTGTCTACATCTCCAACCATGTCTGAATCTACATAACCATGTAAATTGGTGTCTGATCCATTGTAGCACAAAATTGTCCCCATGGTCCCTCTCAAATACCGAAGGACCCACTTTACTGCTTGCCAATGCTCTTTACCTGGATCACTCATAAATCTACTCACAGCTCCCACTGCATGGGAAATATCAAGCCTAGTGCACACCATAGCATACATCAAACTACCAACTGCTGATGAGTAAGGTGCCTTGGACATCTGGTTTCTTTCCTGCTCTGTCTTGGGACACTTCTCCTTTGATAACTTAAAATGGACTGCCAAAGGAGTCCCAACTGGTTTAGCATCCTGCATGTTAAACCTATCCAATACCTTCTTAATGTACTCTTCCTGAGTTAAAGTCATCTTCCTTTCCTTCCTATCCCGAGTTATTCTCATACCAAGGATTTGTCTGGTTGCCCCCAAATCCTTCATATCAAAGGATTCACTTAGTTGTTTCTTGAGTACTTTTATTTCCTGCATGTCTTTACCTGCAACCAACATGTCATCAACATACAAACATAGGATAATATAACTTCCATCCTCAAATTTCTTTGTATACATGCAATGGTTAGAATGACATCTAATATAACCTTACTCCATCATGAATCTATCAGACTTCTTACACCATTGACATGGAGCTTGTTTCAATCCATACAAGCTCTTCTTCAGTTTACACACCATCTCATATTTACCTTTGACCTCATATCCCTGTGGTTGCTACATATATAGTTCCTCCAAATCACCATGGAGAAATGCAGTCTTTACATCTAACTATTCTAAGTGCAAGTCTTCTTCTGCCACTATTCCAAGAATAGTTCTAATAGAAGTCATTTTTACTACAGGAGAAAATATCTCATCAAAATCTATACCTTGTTTCTGTGCAAACCCCTTGACCACCAACCGGGCCTTATATCTTTCCTTTCCTCCTTCATTACACCCACTTGTTCAGCAATGCTCTTTTTCCTTCTGGTAGATTAACCAAATCCCAAGTCTGGTTCTCCATGAGAGACTTATGCTCCTCATCCATGGCTTGCTCCCACTTCTTACTGGCATCTACCTACATTGCTTCATCAAAGCTCTCTGGCTCTCCACTATCAGTGAGTAATAAATAATAAAGAGAAGGAGAAAAACGTTCAGGTTCTTTTCTTACCCTAGAAGACCTCCTCACTATAGGAGTTTGGGGTTCCTGTTGAGTCGGTTCCTGAACTAATTTATGGGTCACTATCCCATATGGAAGATCCTCTACCATTGCATATTCTTTCTTGGATTCTTCCATGTTTTTTCTGCAACTGTTGCTTATACATGACTTTCTCATTAAAGACCACATCCCTAGACCGAATGATTTTCTTGTACTTAATACTCTAACATTTAAATCCAAAGTCATCACCACCATAACCAATGAAAGTACATTTTTCTGATTTAGCCTCTAGCTTGGTCCTATCATCCTTATCTATATGAACAAACACCTCACATCCAAAGACTCTAAAAAATGAATAATCAACTTTCTAACCATACCAAGCCTCCTCAGGTATGCCTCCATCCAAGGCACTTGAGGGTCCTTTATTTATCAAGTACATAGTTGTGCTCACCACTTCTGCCCAAAAAGAAAGAGGCAGTCCTGCATGTAACCTCATGCTTCTAGCACGTTCCATTATTATTCTGTTCATCCTTTCTGATACCCTATTCTACTGCAGAGTTTTTGGAACTATCTTTTGCTTGCAAATTCCATTCTTAGAACAGTAATAATTAAATCCATTGCTGTAATACTTCCCTCCATTATCTGACCTAAGACATTTTAGCTTAAGACCTGTTTCATTCTCTACCAAGGCTTTCCATTTAACAAAAGTGTCAAATACATCATATTTTTTTCTAATACAATAAACCCAAACTTTCCTTGTTGCATCATCAATAAAAGTAACATAATAACTTGAACCCCCAAGAGACGATACCTAAGCTCAGCCCCCACACATCAGAATGTACCAGCTCTAGCTTACTCTCTTTCTTCATAGGTCCAACCTTGACAAAATTTAGTTACTTCTATTTCCCATATACACAGTTCTCACATAAATCTAAATTTGTTTCTGTATATCTAGGAAAAATATTCTTTATGATGTTCGTGCCCTTATGGCTCATATGACCGAGCCTATAGTGCTATAATGTTATATCTACATCTGAAGCCATAAGATTACAATCATTAGTACTATCAGTGGTTAAATACAAGGTTCCAACCTTCTTACCTCTTGCCACCACAAGAGCACCCTTGGTAACCTTCCAAGAGTTAGTTGTAAATATCACAGTACAACCATCACTTCCCAATTGCCCCGATGATATCAAATTTCTCCTTAATGTAGGCACATGTCTGACATCCTTTAATAGCCATGTATTCCCATTCTGCATCTTAACCTGAACAGAACCTTTTCCAACTATACTACAAGGCTCATCATCACCAAGAAAAACATGCCCAAAATCCCCTTGAACATAATCAACAAAATAATGCCTATGTGGAGTAGCATGAAAAGAAGCCCCTAAATCTAAAACCCAAGATTCAGTAATATTATGCAAATAAATAATCAAAACATCCTAGCATACATTACTCGATGCCACATTTGTCTCCTTGTTTTCTTCCTGTTGTTTCTTCTTGTCTCGAAGCTCCCAACAATCCTTCTTTGCATGCCCATACTTTCCACAGTTCCAACATACAATCTTGCTCTTGTATTTTGACCTTGCCCAATCTTTCAACTTTCTATGGTTTCCTCTATTCTTCTGTCTCCCTCTAGTTTCCACTATCAAAGCATTCTCTGATGTAGAAGATTCCCTGAAGATTTTTCTTTGCATTTCCTCACTTAGAATCACCCCTATAACATCCTCAAACTTCAACTTCGAGTTAGTTGGAACTGAGTTGCTTACCGCCATTACCTGGCTATTCCAACTTTCAGGTAAAGAGCACAGAATTAATAAAGCCCTAACTTCTTCATCAAATTCTATTGTAACCGAAGCTAGCATATTCACAACCGTATTGAAATCATTTAAATGATCTGCTACTGAACTATTATCAGACATCTTCATATTAAACAACTTTTTCATTAAAAATATCTTGTTAGAGGTAGAGGGTTTTTCATACAACTTCCCTAATGCATCCATTAGATCTTTTGTATTCTTTTCCTTTGAAACATTAAATAATACCGAAGATGCAAGACACAGCTAGATTTTTCTAAGTGCCTTATGATCCAACAAATCCCATTCTGCATCTGTCATACTCGAGGGTTTGTTCACTTTTTTAGACAGTGGAGTATAAATATCCTTCTGATAAAGGTAATCTTCCATCTGCATCTTCCAAAGACTGAAGTTCTACCCGTTGAATTTATCAACCCTAGATCTTCCATCATCTGCCATAGCTCCCACTCAAGCTAAAAACTTTCCCTGTGATTCAACACTTCAGCAAACCAAACCAAGATCTGATACCAATTGTTAGGAAATAAGAGATAAAATATGCAGAATAATCCCTTACAGAATCGCAACAGTAGAAACTAATATGCAGAAAATATTACAGATCTCAAATAAAAGTGCAGAATAAATAACACAACACAGAGAGAAAATATTTATCATGGTTCACCCAATATGGGCTACCTCCACCAAGAATCACTTGCTCAAATTTTATTACAAGCCTCCACTCTCTCAATACAATACCCAGATCCGTTTGGAGCTATGCTCAACAAACTTTACAGAATTCACACCCGAATTCAAAGCACATCTACAATACATTTGCTTTTCTATCTATCATATGCATAAGACCATATAAATAGACAACTGCTTAAGCAGTTTTACAAAACCGTGGGTATCAAACAATGGGCAAAAACAAAACCATCCCATAAACCTATAGGTAGCCGAAGAGGCGGTTTTACAAAACAATGGGTACCGAAAAACCATGGGCCCAAAAATAGCCTATAACGGTTAACCATTACCCATGGGTTAATAAACCACCCATGAAAATTTACTTTGGGGGATTCACCCCCAAACCCCCTGACCCGCTCACCGATGAGCGAGACTTCCGTAAAAATACCCGAGTGTAACACATAGAAGGTGTACCACACTCTAACATGAAAATAGGCTCCACAAACATAACATGAGATAGATAATGAGATTGTATTGGAGGATGGGGATGATGAGTGAAGCAATGATGGTAAATAGAATCAATAAAATGGTGATGTGTGGAGGGCGTGGGTGTGGGGATGAAGAAAAAATATATATTGAGTATGGTTAATGTTTGATAATGCCAGGTGGACAAGGACATGAAAATACATAAATGGTAGAAGATAAAGGGGTGTGAAGTATGGTTCTAGTGATTATGTGAGGTACACAAGTCATGAATAATATATTTATGTTTTAAGGAAGCATGAGAGCCAAGGGTATTGTCTTGTGATGAGTGGGTGTGATAAGAGAATGATTACCTAGAATAGGAAGGGGTATGTAAGGGTGGATTTCAAACAAATGAGAATGTGGGAGAAAATTAGAATTATGTGAAAATGTAATTTGATGTGGAGAAGGCTTGTGAGGAAAATTTGTAAGAGTAAATGGTTGTGCAGAAGGAAAAAATTTAGTTTCATGTCTTCGCTAATTCACAGATATTATGGATTTTAAAATTTGGTTTTGGAAAATTTTTAGGGGTCGGGAGCTTGCTATTTTGCCTAAATTTTATGGTTATAATTTATTTTTTGGGTTGGTTCTCCAGGAATTTAAACTAATAGTCAACTGTTTATATTAAAATTACCTTTACACACACACACACACACACACACACACACACACACACACACACACACATGTATGTATGTATGTATGTATGTATGTATATTCTAATTATAATTATGATATCAAACATCAACTTGCAATTCATATTTTAGTGTGGGTGTTGACGATTGATAGAAAATTAGTATCGGACGACAGTATATACGACCCTAGGTGTTGTAAATTCTAATTATTCCATTGATTATAGAATATTATGTCGGTCAGTAACATATATATTATACCATTTGGTAGCATATATGCTTCAACCTTTCCTATAAGGTGGCAGGTATAGTGTATTCTACCATCTGGTAGCATATATTCATGTTACCGATTGGTAGCATGTGGTACGAATCTGTAACTAGTTTCATAGTTTACATATGGTTCATCCATGATTCTATACTAAAATTACATTTTTATTGGTCTTAGTTAAAATGGTCTCTGGTAATATTAATAAGAAGACATGTCAATTAAAAAGGAAAACCAACATATTAAATTATTTTAGGAAACCAAAAAAATTATGCACATAGCTTGTGTTGGACAAATAAATGGCTAAGTATGGAAGCCACACACAGGAGTTTTGGGCATGCATGAGGGAGGTGCAGAGGAGTGCATGTGAAAGGTATTATAATAGTGCGATGGAGGTTAGCACCCAGGAAGGAAGATTCCAAGACTTAGTTGATTTTGTAGTTGTGGGTTAAAAATAGAAAAAGAAGGTTGGAGTTCCGAACAAGTAAGGGAGGAAAGCAGGGTGATTTGGCAGCCAAGAAAATGTTATTTTTGGATAAAGCACATGCAGACCAAAGATGAAGGGCCATTTTTGGATCAATATATTAATAAGATTAAATTAAGTCTTATTTATAGGATATCCTATTATTATCTATTTTGTAAAGCATGTATGTTGTCTATTTTGAGCACGCCATCTATTTTGAGAGTGCATGGGTAGTTAAGGGAAATTTCCCACCCCTATATATGTCATTGCTTTTGGATCACTATGTCTTCATTCCATCATTTGTGTCTTAGTGTTGAGAGCATTGTCATTTTCTAGGGTTTGATGCCTATGCATGTTCCAACACCTAGTTATGGTGATGTATTCATCTTCTATTATGTAACACCTTTTGTTATAATGAATAATTTTTATGGATTATTATTATTTATGTGTCTGAATATAGTGAATTTTTGGTGCAACGGGTATTAATTGTTATATTATTTATTATGTTCCTTATTATGTGTATTTCCAACTGAATGTATGCAATGAGTTATTATGATTTAATGAGGACTTGGTTATGTATCATTATTGATATGTATGTTAACATATTGACAAACAAGAACAAAGAAGGGACTTGGTAGCTTCGCACACTTTGGGTGAGGATTTAGATATGTCTGAGTGAGGTGTCAATGCACAAAGAAATTGAGTGAGAAAATAAAATACTACAGCTTGCATCTACTTCAAACATAGGTAAGATATTGTTTTTAATGCATTTTTTATTTAATTTAAAATTTCAAGATCATAGTCAAAACCTTGTCCCTTTTTAATGAAGAAATCCCTAGTGATAATTATATTCCACATGAAACAAATCATGAGAAGAACATGTTACCATACACACCACATGGAATAATTAATCAGAATAACATGTCACCACCCTCATCATATAGAACAGTTAATCATAATAACATGTCAACACATGAAGATATTATTGATGATGAAATGCCATATCTGGAAGATAATCCTCATTATAAAATTCCTCCAATGGAAGGCATTCCTAATGATGAGATTAAACTACTAAAATATATTTCCAATTCTCAATATCATGAAATACAAACTCAAGTTGAAAATTCTAAATATAAATATGTGTGAAGGAAGAAAACTAGTTGGCATGATAACATTCTACATGTTACCGGCTGGTAGCATGAACATGTTATCTTTTGGTAGCATTCATATTAATGCTACTAGCATTCAACATTATGCAATAATTCGCCAACCATTTAAAATGTGTTGTGTTCTTATTTTCCATGATTTTAAAAGCCTCTTTCACATATTTGCTAAGCAATATCTACAGTTTTTTTTTTTTTTTTTCCTGGGGTGGGGGGGTGTGTCTTACAATTTTCCTTGTTGTGTAAGTGTGATAGATGATTTTAATGAATAAGGAGGATATGGTAATAATAATTGTTCCTAAATGAGTGGTGATGGATGCAAGAATGTGCATGTGGAAGAATGCTCCAAAATAGGTGAATGAATGAGAGAAAGTTTATGTGTCTTACGAGAAAGAGATTTAAGAATACATTGGTATAAATGATGAGAAATATATGCAAATGGAATCTGAATGGCCACAATATATGTTATAGGATGCAATGGAGGTGTCGGAAGCAATAATAGTTCCTTAATAAGTGATGATGAAAGAAGCAATATGAATATGAAAGAGATCTCTAAGAGAGATAAAGTGATGAGTGGAGCTATATGTGATGAAGAGCACAATATAGGTGTGGTAATGATTTTTTTGATAAGTGGAGTGTATATGATCGAACCAATTGATGAATTAGAGGATGTGTTGGGAAATATAGAATCACATGATGATATAGATGATGGAAATGTGGGGAACTTTGGAATGGAGGATGATGATACCACGTCCAAAGTAAAGCACATAATTGTGGATATTGAGAAGCAAATGACATAGATAATAAGACACCATGTGTTCATGATGATTCGGATAATGGAGACATGACACGTGGAGAAGAAGTGGGAATAGTATTAGTGTGGGAAATGATTGGATTGGTGTTAGTAGGTGAATTTAGAGGATATGGAGGCTCAACATCAATGTCCCCTTTGTCGAGAAGGTCTTGAATACATTTGTGAAGTTGGGGACATGATTCAGTAAAATGACCATCAATACCATGACATGCACATGTTTCATGAGAGGTATGCCATAATAGTGGGGGTAGTACTAGAGGGAAAGAGATGAGATGGGCATCAAGAAACATTTGGAGAATAGAAGAAAATGAATTGGTAAAAGGAGTGAATTTGTGGGGGTGTTAGATGAATCTATGAGCCCTAGGATAATTTAATGAATGTGAATATGCGGGTGTAGAAGGCGATGAGAGGTGATGAGGATCCAGTTGGATGAAATTTTGAACATGGAAATTTGATGGTGGATTATGTGGAAGAGAAACTGAAACATGTGGCAAGGAAGGAGAACAAACAAGATGGATATCCTCAAGGCACTATGCCATGTGCACGGCCTCATCAAAAGTGTGTAGTGCATGAATTTTTAAGTAGTGGTATATGTGAGGGATGTTACCTTTGGAAAATAGGTTAATGAGCTCAAATTGTGGGAGTGAAGTGAGAGGAATTGAATGAGCACACACAAATGTGCAAAAAATCCAATGATAGACTCATTATGGGATTGTTAAAGCATGTAAAGGTCAATTGTAATTTCTTTGGGTTCAATATGGATGAATATTTAGGATAATAAAATGTGATAAAGTTGTGTGAATGTGTAAATTATATGTTGTGGGATGCGGGAATACCAATCAAGTATTTTGCCAATGAGTGAAAGTGGGAAGGTGGGTAAGAGGAATGTGGGTAAGAGGAATGTGTCATCATGTTGAATGAGGTGGAATGTGTAGAAAAAAACATGAAAGTTGTGTTCAGGTTCAATGGTGCCATCAAAATTATCAAATGTGTGAAGTTTTAAATGCAGTGCATAGGTGTGGCATAGTACCATGGCGTGGATAGGCTCATTATGAATTGTGTGATAATTTATTATGGGTGTAAGTCCCCCAAGTCTTACAACTCAGGATTGGAAATTCAGTCAAGGAGATGTTGGTGGAGAAATTTGGGGTTTGAATGAACATGGGAGTGAATAGAATCCATGGAGAATGATTAGGTAGAATGGGTTGCTGGAGATTATGTAGGGTGAGCTTAGAGCATGCACATCGCTTGTGATGAAAATGTGGTGATCAGGAAAATTTAATTTTGAGTTTGTTTAGATTTTTATTTACTTTTGTTAAGGGGTAGCAGAGAGGATGAAAGTAATGGAGGCACAACAAACAAAAAAAAGGTATAGCTAAGGTGAAAGAAGATAGATTAATGTGACAGAGACATTCCCAATGCAATATAAATGTAAATGTGACTAAAATGTACCCCAATGCGATGGAGATGCACCCAATACAATATAGATGTAAATGTGATTGTCTTGATGAAAATTTTATAATACAAGTTGTAGGAGTGATAAGTGGAAATATTTAAGATATTCATCATGAGTTTTAAGGGAGGTTATAGGGTGATCTTAGGTTAGTTGCAGTCTAGTCACGCCTACAACCAAAATGGAGTGAGGAGATGGAGAAAATGATGGATAAAAATACACAAGGGACTAGAGCACACAAGGGGTATATCGAAGTGTGTAAGAAACTAGAGCATGCAAGTGACCAAATTACACTAGGGAAGATTAAATGACATAAGGGACCAGAGCGACCAAGGAGATGATCAGAGCTAGACTTACGAATATTTTGAAAAATAACATTTTTTAAAAAAATTTAATTGATGGAAGATTGTAAATTTTTGGGGAAAATATGAGATGAAAAAAATATTAGGGTGATCAGATTTGTGACTGAGAATGGGAAAATTTTGAAAAATGAATGTATGAAACGTGATTGATGGAAAATTGCAAGAGAGTCACAGTTGTGACTAAGTCTGGGAAAATATGAGATGAAAAATAATAGGGTAGTTATAATTACAAATGATACTAGGAAATTTTTGAAAAATGAAAGAATGTAGAAAATTTGATTAATGGAAAATAAGAGGGTAGTTTCAGTTGTGACTGATTCTAGGAAAACTATGAAATGAAAAATCACAAGGAACTCACAATTGTGACTGAGACTAGGAAAATTTTGAAAATAAACGGAATGTAAGAAATGTGATTGGTGGAAAATCATAGGGAAGCTATGGTTATGAATGAGTCCAGGAAAAAATTGAGATGAAAAGTCATAGGGAAGTTGCAGTTGCAACTGAGACTGGGAGAATAAGGATTCAGAAATACTTTTAAAAATGGATATGGAACTATGAGAGAATATTGTTAAGAATAGAAAAAGTTACATATGTGACTCAGACTTGGTGGAAATTGTGATGAGGTGTTTTCATCAGGAAAATGTTGTTTTTTTTAATTTTTCAAGTTGAATATGAGATTTATTAGTTTGGTTTCTTATGTAAGGATCTCTCTCTAACTACCAATGTTATTTGAATGAGTACCATTCATAAGGAAATTTCTAGTAACAGAATTTACCCCATTATCAATCAATATGGAGTCATTACCACGGACAACATTGGATCTACCTCACGAGTGGAAATATTCAATCAATTTGGGCCATTAACCCTTTTCTTTAGTGACTCCTTTCAATGTGCAGCTACTTCTAGGTTCCTATGGTAATCCTCATAATGAGTTTTAGGGTTTATACCCAAGTACTTGCCATAGTTAATTAGACATGTATTTACCCTTATACAAACCTGTATTTAATATATATTCATTCCCAATAATTTCCCTTAAGAATAAACAAGTGTTTTTTATGTTTTTATAAAAACAAAAATATAAAAAATTCATTTTTAAGACTACCTTAAAACCATATTGTTAAAGTTTTTTACGAGAAAAATCATAACACGGTTGTAGTTACAAATGGCATGCCATCATATTTTTTTAATTTTTTAGTATATTTGTAACACCAAGTGTTATATTTGCAAAAAAAACATTAGGGAAAATAAAACCAAATTGGTTGGGCTACAAAACCCTAAATAAGAAACTATTATAATAAAAAAAAGTAATTTACCCACAACCAAAACTCTCCCATTGTGATCACAAAAATATATGCTTGGATTTGGATCACGTGCAAAGATGTATTAGGTGATATAAAAAGAATGAAATCAATGCTACTAAAAATAATGGGCTTATGCTACCATTGAAAAATTGAGGGAGAATCATGGGTTATTCTATGAATAAAGTGCGTAGAAAATTTTCTGATATGAATCTATAATCTATATACAAACACACTTGGAGAAATGTTAGTAGTTTTTGGTGGTTAGTGATTAACTAAAATGAGGAAAACTATGGGGAAGTATATCCAATAGTTAATCTAAATAGGGCATAAAACACTATATAAATGTACTAAATAATCTAAAGACAATAAATAATGATATAAGTGAATTGATCTAAATGTAATAAAACCCTAAATGAGAAGAGGAAGGTAAAGAATGACTTAGTTGGTTACAAAATCCTGTCGCAGGTTATAGTAGGTCTGAAAATGGAAACTGATTGTGTAGATAACCACTCAGGAATCCTATGAAGGGTAGATCTATATTGCTTGAGGTGACACAGGCACCTGGTCTAGATTATGGGCATTGTGAAATGTGTAGAAGGTCAGAAACTATGTTCGAAAGTGTTGCAACTAGGTCTGAAACTTTGTCTATCTATCGCACTAGATTTGATAGATCAGTTGAATGACACCCTTCACACAAAGAGGAAGGATGGGTCAGACTGACCTCAGCCAAAAAATTGGTGGACTTATCATTGAGTGTTGCACTACATTACAGACCCTAATGTAGTTCTGGTGAGTGTGTGTGAATGGTGCCCTAGGTGCTCTCATGTCAGTCACACTTTGTGTAGTAACAAGCTATGATAGCTATAGAGGATGTAAAATAGTATGTACAATAAAATAGGTAGAATCCCTTCCTCCTATGTGAATGGATGTGATACAAACTTTACCAGCTAGAATGTATGGAACTATATAGATGAAGATAGTGTAATAGATGCAACCCTATATCGAGTGATAGTAGTGATAGAATGCAAAGACCTAGGACCCTCAATATGGTCTTATAAGCTTTATATTTATAGGGCTCTCAAGTATACTTTCACAATTAATCCCAACAATGCTGACTGAGAAAAAGATAAAGGAGACCAATGGCTATAAGTGACCCAAAAATGAGTGAAAGAGGTTAAACCTACATCAAGGTGCCCAGAGTGGGACCAGGGCATCCTGAGGCACCCCAATATAGGCTGGGGGCACTCGAAATTAGGGCTAGAATTATGGGGAAGTTGCAGGATGGGAAAATAGGTAATGGAAAATATGCAGGAAAGACAAAATAAAATAGAAGAGGAAGATAGGAATACTATGGAAAAAAGGGGGGGATTAATTAGTACTTTGTACACTTGAGAACCTTCTAAATAGTAGTATAAGACCGGGCTAAATATGTCTAAAATGCATGATTTATGTCTACATTTAGCAGACATGTCTCTATTAGATCCCTAATGATTTAAAGAGATAAAAGACATTTTGTTGAAGTAAAAATGACAAAACAATGCATGAAAATTAAAATTGTACCTGACTCACATCAAAAGATAGTCATAAATGTGATTCACTAAAAACTTACTCGGAGATCACAATCCAACCGCAGTTACAACTGACACCTATGTTAAAGTTTTGCTAAAATAATACTACAGCAAGTTGCACACATCCTTTTTGATCCACTTTTACCTCTCCATGAGTTCTAATATTGAAATATGCAAGAAAAGAAGCAAAAACTCAAGCATGGGCTCAAGTGCATAAAGAATTTTGGGGTTGGAATGATGGGGGTGAGTGGTGTTTTATAGTTTTTGAATACGTTGGGAATGTGACACATATGGGTGTAATGTGCATAGATGGGTGAGATGATAAGGGTCCATAGTGGATTCGGCATGCAAATGGATAGGTGAAATGAACATCATTAAATTTGAGTGGATGAGGGTTAGTAAATGAATGATGGGGTCTCTTTTATTACCATTTTATGAGGTTTTATATTTTTTAGTTTCTTTTGTGGGATTATTTGATTTTTTTGGGATTAATGTGTTTTTGGTATTTTTGAATAAGAGACCTTATAGACAAGGTGTGTTTTCTAGTTTCTACATTATCATATAAGAATATTCTCAAAATATGTAATGGTATTGTATACTTAGAGGTATTTTACCTTGATATTCCCAAAATAAATCTCCATTCTTATATAGGAAATATCACACAATTTACTTGTTCCCGCAAATGGAATACAAATAATGGGTATATGAAAGTTTATTTTTCATAAAAAATTCATCCCATACATGAAATACACTTAACTAAATGGTTATTTTTTTATATACCAACCCTACCTTATTTTTTTCCTTCCTAAATCATATTATAATCATAATAAGGAAGTAAGGACATAATGAAAACTACATAAGTATATGTCTAGAGAAGGTACACATAACCATAATTAATGATAATTAAAAATGATACATTAGGATGCAAATAAGATAAAAATAATTATTTATAATTTCTAAATTAAACTTTCAAACCCAAATCAAAGTTCATTGTTGTTATGAAAAATGTCTAGCATGAAAAATTTAAAGTTTTCATCATGACAACTAAGCCCATAGTTGAAAATTTCACTTCTCAATCACTCTAAACCATTATTTTGGCAAGATTGTCTTCATTCCCACCCTTACCTAGGATTAGATTAAATTAATAACATGATTAATCAGCATGTTTTAGTGTGCATGGAATATTTTCTAATGTGATTGATGAACTCATTGAGATTTGATGAAAGACAACTTCCCACAGAGCCCTAAAATCAATTTTGACCATTATGTAGCTAAGTAAACACCCTATGAAAGTATAAAGATAAAATATAAATCATATGAGGGTGATTTCAAATAACATTGAAGGTTTATATGGAAATTTTGGAAATTTTAGGGAAGAAAATCTTATTCAGAAACAATCTGTTCAACATCGGTTGATTTAGGGTATAAGGAATGAATACTAAAATGGTGAAAGTTGACTTCTCAAAATGATTCCAGGAGATCCAGAAGGATTTAGGAGGGAAAAAATTGTTCATCAAAAATCTCTCATAATCCTCTATAAGATAGAAATAATAACTTTGTCCCAAAACTCATAGGTTTTCTGATGTAGTTTAGAACATTGCAGTTGCCCCTCTCGGTCCAAGATGAAATAGGCCGTAAATTTGAATTTTTAAGATGAATTGGGTCTCAATAGTGGTTCCATTGATTCCATCATGTTTTTTGGATTTAAAACCATATAATTGTTGACCCCAAAACACTCTCTTATGCTTCTGAGGTGAAAACATCAGTTTAGGTGTGTTAATTTTGGCATACAAGGAAAAATCTACTTTTCTAATCTAACAAAGTCACAATTTGAACACTTTTATTTTCCTTCTATCCCCCATGGAACAATGGGGACAAGGGGGACAAGTAGGATTCCAAATTTTGACCTCCCTCTCTCCCCTAAGTTTTACTTTTTCCTCTCATACGTCCCATTTGTCCCTTTTGTCCCCATGGTGCAAGGGGGACAAGGGGGACACAAAAGTACAACCTCCCTCTCTCTCATAGGTCAAAATTTGGACACCATTTTTCCCCTCTATTCCCCAAAGGATAAGGGCTACACAAAAATTTGACCCAACTCAACCCTGTCATCCCCTACTCACCTAGAAACACCCTTCTAGCCCTTGAAAACAACATTTAAGACCTTAGTCTCACCCATGTCACAATTCAGAAAACCTTGTGTCCCTTATGTCCCCCAAGGGGACATAGGGGATAGGGGGAAACAAAAAATTTACCCTTTCCTCCATGTCAAACTCCTTCACTTCAAACAAGGTACCATGCCCATGACCAAGTCAAAAATCACTCAAAAATTTGAATAACTCCTCCTCTCACAAAACTTGAACATTTTTCAAACAAATTGATTTCACTTTATCTCCAAACCTCCATTAATGTTCATAAATTATACAAGATAAAATTTCATCAAATTTCCTTTTTGATTCTATGAAGATATGGCGATCAAAAAACCTTAAAAATTGAAGCAAAGAATAATGGAGAAAAAATAAAGTTATGAAAGTGTTTTCACTGCAACCTGACACCCATAAGTTCCTTTCTAAAAATAGAAAGTTTTTGAGGCTATGGATGTATAAAAAATATTAATTTTTCAAAATGGTGATTTTTTGGCATTCGTAACATTTCAAATGGGCAAGAAACATCAAGACGTGACAATTGTGAAAACTTACTAAAACTAGTAGTCCTAGGTAGGACCTACTAAAAATAGTAAGTCTTATAATTGATCTTAGAAAGTTGTGTCAACTTTAATTATTACTATCTCATTGATTTTTACCACCATTTCAAGGTCGGGAAGTTGTCTCATGGTTCAAAAAGGAAATTAAATCCCTCGCATACTCCCAAATTGTCAATTCATAAATGAATTTTGCATGGCATAGTTTAATGCAAGAAGCTAGATGGTAAAATCATCTTGATTTGTGGTACAAGGGAGTCATCCTAGTTAATTTTATCCTAAATTAGGAAATTTATTCATCACTGAGGTGAATCATGAAGCTCCGAACAAAATTCCTTATCGAATCTTTCAACTTTTTCATACATGAATTGAGCCTTCGAGAAGGAGGAAATTATCACAGGTCCGTGAAGTGCAATATCTCACAACATTTTGCATGGAAACTCCTTCAAATTCCCTATAGTTCACATGTAGCTCAAAAAATAAAGAAAATTCAACCATATTGTTTCTTCTCAATAGGAATTTATAGGCAAAAATTTTCATTTAGAGTTAAATGTTTTTATCTAGTGGGAGAAGGCATATGAGGAGTAGATGGAAAAAAATGATGTCCAATAATTCTAATTATTTTTCCACTCTAGTGACATATTTATCACAAAGTTGAAATGTGAAGCTCAATGGGTGAGGTGATGATCATCATATCCTAAATTTTCCATTATGTCCAACCGACATCAAGGAACAAGTTAGGATGAGCTAGTGATGTAGATCATGATCTCTCTAAGTCAACTTCAAAATCTTACAATTGATTCAAAAGACCAATTTTGATTTTTTATTCTTCAACTTGATTTCTACTCTAGTTCATGAGCTTCCTAAAACATAAAAATTATTGATTTTATCCTCATTATTCTTTTCTAATGCATAATCCATGTTCTTATTTCTTGTTTTGTGTTATTCTATCCCTAAAATTGAGTCAACTCATTCAAGAAAGTTAGATAGCTTGCCCAAGGTAAATTTTTCTTTTCTTGTCTTCTTGAGTAACTTCCTGTTATCACATCCCTATATAAAACCCATGGTTCTTACCCAATACCACTTTATTACACTTTACAATAAAATTTAAGGATTTCAATATGTACCCAAGGTTTCAATTCTTAATTCCCTTAACTGACCTAGTTATCTCTTGAATCTCTTCTCTATGTCTTCTTTCTTTACTAGTCCTATTGGACTATATCTTTACCCAAATATTCAAATGTTTGAGGTCTCTTAGTTAAATATCCACACTTTTAGCCACCCATTTTGATGTACTTCTTGCATGTTAAGTCTCAAGTTTGAAAGCTTCGTGTAAAGTCTGATTCTTTGGTAATCTCACCCCTTTCTCACTAGCTCTTGATTGTGTGCTCTGCTAACTATACCAAACTTCCATTAATACTTGGAGATTGGATCATAAATCACCATTTATTATTTTTTGATTAGGTTTAAGGTTAAAAGGAGAAGAAGGTTTGTTTAAATTTTCAAGCTTCAATAACATGCATAGGGTCCTAAGCTATCTTTTCCCTCAAATTCCAGCCTCTATTGCTCTGTTACTGGATTGGGACTTTACTTGGCAACAATTGAAGTGGATTTTATCCTTCAAAGCTATCTACTCTTGTTAAATGGATCTCCAACTCTCTTATGAACTTTTTATATGATCCTTGAGGCTCCACTTTCCTTCTTTCAATTTTTAACATTAACCCAATAGTTGATACTCACCTACATGTCTACAATAATTCTAAGTTATATTAGGATCTATTTAGACTATCTTTATCCTTCTCTCCTTATTATTCCATTTACTTCCATCCCTTCATCTTCCATATGAATAAAATCATGTCTTATATCCTTCTTAAATTCACTCAGATTTTTAGCTTTGTTCTTATTTTCTTGTCTAACATGCTCACTGTAGAAACCTCATGAACACGGTTATGAAAGAACACACAATATTAGATATTGAGAGATAAAATCCCAATGATTTCCATGAGAGTAATGGACCATGATATTTCATCACAAGTTTTATACCTTGATTTATAGTTAAAACACCGAGAATCATTTCGTTTGAACAAACCCTAGCTAGAAACCCAAACAAGAGAAATACCCACACCAATATGTTTTTCCACACATTCAAAGACTTAATTCACTCTCTATAGGTTTGTAAAAATTACCTTAATCCTCTTGTAATAACATCGAGACCAATTAATTAATAATAGCATAAAAATGATTCAAACCTTATTGCTAAATTTCTTGAAATAGGGAACAACTAAACTTGTTAAAGGCTTTTTAAACAAAAAGCCTCCAATCCTCACCTGCAAGGGAATTAATAGATATTGAAGTTTTTACACTTTCAAAAAACTTGACTCAAGCTTAATCAACCCTTCCTTGACTATATTTCAACCTGAAACTAATCAACTTCTACTGATATTATAGCATTCACAGTGATTGTCATAATTTTCTAACTAGTACAGTTAATGGGCTTTTAATATAGCTATACAAGCCTTTCCAGAAATAAAGAACAAGGATACTATCTCCAAAAATATAATGCATACTCTACTACCAAGAAATATATCAACTAAATGATCATCAACATAATTTTTAATCACTGTCACCAATTTGTTCATGACCAAGAAACTATCTTCTTCTTAAAATCTTAGAGCTCCACTCTTTTCTTCCCTTTGATCATTCAAATGATAAGTCCTAAAATAGTTACATTATATATTTTATATCCTTTCAAATCAGTTTCCACTCGAATAGGAGAACTTAGAGACCACATGGTCATATGGCTACCTTGTGCACAACATTTAAATTTTCTAACCTCAAAGACCTTAGCCCCTTAATACACTTGTTTTAAACCCTAAGACTCCTATTTTAACTTTTACACACTATAAGTTACCTATAAAATGCTTCTAAAGTACTATGCAAACAAAAAATGGTTCATCAATTTAAATTTTTCTTTTGGAGGGAAAAGTACAAGATTCAAAAAAATTGAAAATTCCAAACTCAAACTAGCACACCTAATGGACTCACAAGGGCTTCATAGACCTATTGACCCCTTTTTAGACCAAAATTGTCTGACTACTAACCATATTTACATAATGGAGTGATACTTATGCATCATATAATCAAGCTACATAGGTACCCATGATCATCGTGTTTATAGGATCAAGAAGTCATTTATTCCCATGAGAAGCATATGAGGAAGAAGATGTATAAGTATCCTAAGTGTTGATGTCATTCAAGGATGATTTTTGATCCCGAAAGGGCAATGGGATGAAATTAATTTAGAGTGTCATGTTTTCACAAATAGGCAATCATCTCAATTTCACTTGTAGCAATTCACTTAGTAGTGTTCCTAAACAGTCATCCAAAACCTTGTAGTTTGTTCACACCTAAAGGAGGAATCATATGCAATCACCTCATTTCATTTAAATGGATGGTCATAGGTTAATAACTTCATACAGGAATAAATCCTTCTGCCTACAAGATAAATACCTATTTCAGTGAGTGATAGTCACTTGAATGAAAAAATTTAGACCTCTAGGAGTTGATTTTTGGTCACAATAGTGAATTGTGAAGTCCTAAAGGAGTAAGGAAGTTATCCCCATACCCTAACTCTTACCTTATGATCAGATAATATAATCATGTTCCCATCACAATGTAGATCTTGTAACAGTGTTTTTGAACACTTATTCAATGCCTTATAATGTTTCATATCTCACAGTAGAAGGAGATTATGATCAAAATGCTTCAATTCAGTAGATTCTTCATCAACAAGATCTTCCCCATCTCCATATTTCCACCTCTCTCTTATTCTCTCTTCCCCATCTCTCTATGGTTCTTTTTCTGCATTAGAAATGTACTATTTCCACTCTTTTGTCTTATAATGTTACATTGTAAATTTCCTTTTTTAAATAAAAGGACTTACTTCCATTTCTAGGGAATTCAAAAATTCACATGGTGATGAGATGAAAATTTATATGAGGAGAAGACGAAGAGACATTTTTGTATGTAATAAATTGGAATGGCTTCTCCATTCCAAAGGGTTGGAAATTTTGGATTGGTGTATGTTTTAGAGCTTTGTATCACTACTACATCAAGAAATAAAATCTACATTTCTTCTAGGTCCTTGTCTATGTTACTCTATCACCTCTACTCTCTAACTTTGCAAGCGTGGTGATCTTATATAACCAAGAAGGAACTTTATGTCCTTGAATAATGAATTTGCATAACTTTGTATTTCTAGTTTGTTAGTCTTGTTGATTTCCTACATTTTTGTGATTTTATAATTGAATTTGTACCTAATATGGTTACTATTGGTGATAATATTGTATTTCCTAATCAAAACATTAAACCTCCTCTTTATTTCTCCTACTCCCCTTTACCTCTCCCCACAACAAATTCCTCCCTTGTACATTGTATGAGTAATTTTCCATAGGCTTAATGGATTATTCCTATCTAATCCCTTTCCTAATGCCCCCCAAAAAATCTTTAGTTATTTTACATTCAATAAGTGGAGCCTCCCCATACACAAGAAAGAGGTTCTTAGCCCCATGACCATTGGTGAAAACTAATAATCTGCATTGCGATAAATTATTTCACCAACAATTTTTGGTGACTCCGCTAGGGAAGATCTACCCTTTTTGTACCCTTAAAATATATCTAAAAATATTTTAAAAATAAGACATTTGAAAATCCATAAAAACTGGAAACTACCAAAAATATTCTTTGAATGTTCAAAAAGCATTGTTGAATCCAATTGAAAATCAAAATTTTTCTAGTTTCATTCCTTTTTAATGCTCTAAAAAATTGGTAAAAAAAGAGATAAACTCAAGATGATCATGCAAGTGGCATAATTGAACCAAAATTTTAAGAACAAAAACAAGTTCATTTTAGGATTTCCATTGTTCCAATAGCAAGGAAAACCGGTCAAGAGTACTTTCCTGAATTTGATCCTAGCTTACCTCTTAAAGGTCACATTGCAGAAATAGTTGTAGAACGACTAGACCTCATTACTCCATAATAAGAAAGAGAAGAAGAACTAGAGGAAGAATGAGAAAGGATGTTTGCACCTCTTCCATGGGGAAAAAATATCATTCCACTAGCGTTGGCTCCTCCACTTCATGAATTACCAAAAGGATCAAGAAAGAAATTTCCCAAATTCTATAGAGATGGAAAAAAATGTCCATATGATCATATTACAACATTTATCACATCTTGTGGTATTATTTGAGTGGTACATGAATATCTTTTTTTTTTACTATTCATGGAATCATTATAAGATATCATTGTGGACTGGTTTTACTACTTGCCATCACATTCAATTACTGATTGGGGTGACAATAAAAACAAGTTTGAAACAATATTCAAGATTGCAAAAGATAGTCATGCACTCCTTGCTCAACTTTCTTATATGAATAAAGAATCGCAAGATCCCATGAGAGAAATTTTAGAGAATTTCAAAGAGATAATCAACAGGATTCTTATTGATGCTCGTTATAGTGTGGATAATCAAAAAAGGTTCTTTTTGAACACTTAGTTTCCCGATGTTGGTTTCATACTATGGAGAGCACAACCAAACACTTTATACAATTCTCAAGAAATTTCCATTGATGTGTAAGATGATATTATCATGCCAAGAAATATCAAGAACCATTCAATGAAGGATAAGGCCGAGAAATTTTGTAGTCTTTTTATTACCCAATGTAGTTGTGTAAATTGACACTTCATCTAGACAAGTCTGGAAGCTCACATGAATCACGTGTAGCCTTGAGGTACCTCCTTTTTTATGTTTATAAATATTTTAGCATGCATGTTCAAGAACCATAACCATAACAACCTTAAATATAAGAAGAAATATCATATAATGATAGCTTAGCAACATGTATATAATAAGAAAGATTAATCAACATAAATAATTATCAATCCCATACTCAGATCTAGTTAATTTAGCTACCCATATACAATTGTCTATAGTAAACATAAAATTTTTACATGTATCAGCTAATTACATCATGTATTTCTTACAGTTACCAATTGTTCATGCATACATAGTCTATCTACGTACTCCAAAGATTACTCATTATTACTAGCACTCAAACCCCTTAACTCATAACCTTCAAGTCTACTCCCCAAAACAAGATGTATTATCTTATATTCATATGGCAGGGACTTTCCCTTTACCACCTACATGGACCTTCCTAATAATATTCGTTCTTACAAATAGACTGCATGCTTTTTAAAACTCAACCTAACATTATATTTAGGCTATAACTAGATCGGTTCCTTAAATGCTTTAATTCTATTTTTAGCTTGATCCATGTGTGTTATTTATCCTTTCTCTTGATATAATTTTCCTAACTATAGATCCTTTATGTGCATCCCAATCTATCCTAATTTTTCTATTCTTAAATCTTTGCTTGACCACCACTCCATCTACTTTGCTATTTTTAGCCATGTTGTAGACAATCAGTTGAGTCCCAAATCATGTATGCTCATGTATGAACCTTCCTGCATTGATCCTTCCTACTTGTGTGTGCCCCTTTACACATCACTTGCACATGGACCCTAACCTCCATGCATGGATAATACTTAGCCATTTTTACTGCTCAATAGTTTCAAAGATGAAAGATTTGGTCCATTGCTACAAAATTTGGTCACTGACTTGACTTAATTTAAGAAGGAAATTTATCAACGTGCCTCACATAAAAATAGTAACAAGAATCATATTGTAGAAGAAACCCAAAGGATTTCATTGGAATATCTTCTAGTTAATGTAGTATGTGGAACCTGTGAAGATGAAGGAGAAGAAATCAATGAATGGGAAATTGAATAAGGAGAAGAAGATGAATGTGCTAGGAATGAATATTTTGAAGACTCGATAGGTGAATATTCTAAAGAATCCATGGCTGATATGGATAGTCACTCTTATGCCCATGGTTGATATGGATAGTAACTCTTATTCATGTGGTTGATATGGATAGTCACTCTGGTGCAGTGTTCACTTGCTCACAAATGGATAAATAATCCTCTTCTTTCCCTACCCAAGATAAGCATTTGAATCCTAAAATGGTGACTCTACAAAAAAAATAAACGAAGGATCATCGATGTCCTCTTTTATGGCATCAGTCAAGAATAATCCTCAATCAAGACTCCATTTGCATCTTCAAGTAAGTCTCTTTCACCTCCTCTTGATAAATCAGTTTCAACTTTTATTGATCCTAAGAATTCCAATCCTACTTATTTCAATGTTATCAAAGTTCCCAATGTGCTTACCACTTCTTCACTCTTTGACATCACTGACCATTGTAAGAAATCCAAAACTCAGATCTCTAAGTCTGAGTACTTGAGAACTCATCCTAATAGATTTGATAGGATTTTCCAGTATATCATAGGAAGTAGTTTGATCTCATGTTCCAAAAATTCCACTACCAAATAACTACCTATTGCTCCTCATATCACACCTTTTCATAAATTTCTCTCTTCCACACCCTCCACCTCTAGGAAAGTAAAACCTTTTTATCTAGCCTTGTTAGTAAATGGATATATTTAATAATTACATTATTCACTTTTGTGCCTCTGAGAATTTCATGCCTACAATTTTTCCTAAATCTCTTGGTCTCTCTCACTCCTTCCTTTGGCCATTTCTACTCCATGGAAACCAAATAAGTACCTCTTTTTGGCTAGGTCAAGGATGCTCAAGTAGTATTTACAGATTTTCTTGACAAAAAGATCATGATGAGAATACTTGTAGTAGAAATTTCAACCTCATATGGTATGTTGTTAAGTCAGAGATTATGTAGAGATTTTTGGGGAGATATACAGATGTATTGGTCACATGCCTCCATTCCATTCAATGGTAAGATGAAGAAGCTCCTTCTCATCAGGAAAATGAAATACATCATTCAAAGACCAAATGACCCAAGGGTGGATATCCTATTTCAAGATTCGAGGTATTACAACTTTTTCATAGATTCATAGGAATATGTTGATATTTCCATTTTAACGGAGGAGTACCCAGGTATGACGAAGTCGGTCGGAAATCATCATGATGATATAATGGAACCGAAACTTGATAGGGATTCTTCCCACTAATTATGGGTGTAGATTCTCTTTTTGATAGTGATGAAGGTCATGAAATTCTTGACTTATAGAAAATAAATCCCGACATGAAAATAAATGATAATCGAGAAGAATAAAGAGTGAGATCAAATAAATTATTGGTAGGTGACACCCATGTTTCCAATCATGTTCTCAAGGTTTAGCATGAAGGCCCGTTCAATGAGTATGATTGTGAATATGAATATTTCTCTTTACCATTGGGAGAGGATGACTACATTAAGAATAAAGTCATGAAATCAAAGATACTTGGGCCTCTTGAATTTGACTCTACTAAAAAATGGGATGACTTCATCATGGAGATGAACTTCCAACATCTTGATGGCCAATATTGGGAATATGATTATCTTGATATTTCAGCCCCAACCTTGTGCTTGTTCTCCTTTCAAGAATATGAAACCCTTCTTAATGAATAAAATATTGGTGAGGTGGCACTTGAGTCCCCTAAGTCTTATTTTATAAAGGAATGTATGAATAATAATATTTTTGCATCTTTCAATGTTGACTCCATTCAAGGAAAAGGTGTTTTCATCATGAAGTTGGATTTTGAGGCTCAAAATGACAAAGTTGGACAAGAAGATGGTTTTTTATTTTTCATATCCAATATTTTTCTCATTTTATTTTCAATATGATGAAGCACTATACACATCACATCATAGTAAGCAACATATCAAGAAATATCCAGTGTGTGAAAGAAGCTTGTTTGGAGCAACTAGTGAACATAAAACACCAAGAGACTTGTGATAGTGTCGAAACTCTTGATACACCTGCCAAGAACCAACTCATGAAGAAGATGAAAAATAAATTTAAATTTTCCATCATAGATTATAAGCCTCAGTGTGAAAATACCAATCCTAGTATGATTAAGGCTCATTCTTGTAGTAGTGAAGGAAAATTGGCAATTGGAATGAAGCTGGGAATAAATAAGAAGATAGAAATAAAATGTAAAAGTAACAAAGGAAATGAACTAACTAAGTGGAACTTCAATTGTAAGAACAATCATGAAAATTTTCTTAAGAAATTGAGAAAGGATTCATATTCCAGTGAGCTCGTCAATGGATTTGCAAAAGAAAGACATTCGATTATACACGTGTATGGGTAAACATTTAATAATAATTGGTACTACAGAGAAAGAGGGTTGTCCCCCATATGTAACATAGGTGATTTAAAAAAAAAAAATCGTTGTTTCCCTTTTTTGTGTTTCCTTTTTATCGTATGTGTTTTTCCTTTCCCTTTGTATGTGTTTGTTGCTTTTATTAGCTGGTAATAAATGAATCCGTTTCCCAATGGAAAAATCACTATATACCACCCATTAGATAACTGAGGTTGTCTATTTTGCCTTACAGTCTAATGTCCCAAAGCTAGAACCAAATGTTGTGATGTGAATTTTCTAGTATGAAAAATTGAAATATTTGATCATATTAACTAAGCCCACATTTGAAAATTTCACTTCCCGGTCACTGTGAATTCTTCCTCTATCCAAAATATCTTCATTCCCACCATCACCCAGGCTCATAGGAAATGAATAGCATGGTTATTTAATGTATTCCAGTGTGCAGGGAAGAGTTTCTAAGATGATTAATTAACTCATTGAGCTTCAATGAAATACAACTTCCTCTGGTGGCCTAAAAAGGTCATTTTTTACCATTCTACAGCTAAGTAAACACCCTCTGGAAGCATACAAGGAAAATATAAATTACATGAGGGTGATTCTAGAGAACACTTAAGGGTTCCAAGTAGATTTAGGAAATTTTAGGGAAGAAAATCTTATTCAGAAACAATTTTTTCAACATCGAGTAATTCAAGGTATTAGGAATGAAAGCTAAAATGGTGAAATTTTACTTCTCTGGATGACTTCAGGATATCCAAAAGGATTTATGAGGCAAAAAAATATTCATCTAAAATATCTCGAAATCCTATACAAGATATAAATAATAACTTTGTCCTAATACTCATAGGTTTCCTGAGATAGTTCAGAACATTATAGTTGCCCCTCTTATTCCAAGAAGAAATAGGCCCTAAATTTGAATTTTTAGGAATAAGTGGATCTTATTAATGGTTCCATTGATCTCATCAGGTTTTTAGGAGTCAAAATCATTAAAAAATTGACCCCAAAACACTTTCATATTCTTTTGCAGTGAAAACATAAATTTAGGTGTCTCGATTTGGATATATAAGGCAAAATTCACTTTCTTAATCTGGAAAATTCACACTTTGGAAACTCTTGTGTCCCCTTTTTCCCCTATAGAACAAGAGGAAAATGTGGATACTAAATTATAACCTCCCTCTCTCCCCCAAGTTGCACTTTTTCCTTGCAGTTGTCCCCTTTATCCCCATGGTGTAAGGGAGACAAGGGGGACACAAAAATGTGACCCCACTCAACCCTATCAACCCCTAGTCACCTAGCAACACCCTTCTAGCCCCCAAAAACCACATTTAAGACCTCAATCTCACATGTGTCACACTTTGGACACGCTTTTGTCCCCTCTTTCCCCCAAGGGGAAAATGGAGACACTAAATTATGACCCCCTTCCTCAACTTCAACCTTATTCACTCTAGACAAGCTTTCATGGCCACAAGCAGGTTAAAAATCACAAAGAAATTGGGCTAACTCCTCTCACAAAAATTGGTAATTTTTCAAAAAAAATGTTGTAATTTTCTCTCCCAACCTCCATTAATGTTCAAACATGTTGCAGAATAAAATTTTAGAAAATATCCTTTTTGATTCTATGAAGATCTAACAAGTGAAAAACCTTGAAAATTGTAGCAGATAGTCCTAAAGCAAAAAATAAACTTCTTAAAGTGTTTTCACTGCAACTTGACACCCAAAAGTGCCCTTTCTAATAATAGCAAGTGTGTGAGGTTGTGGATGTCTAAAAATATTAAGTTTTAAAAAATAGTGAAATCTCGGCATTCACAACATTTCAAATTAGCAAGAAACATCAGGAGGTGAAAATTGTGAAAGCTTACTAACATTATTAGTCCTAGGTAGGACCTTCTAAAAATAATAAGTCCTGTAATTGAGCTCAAAATTTTGTGGAAAATCCCATTCTATCTATCTCATTTCTTCTTTACACCATTCCAAGGCCGAGAAGTTGTCTTTTCATTCAAAAAGTAAAGAAAATCCCTTGCAATATCCCAAAGAATCAATTCAAAGGTGAATTCTACATGGCACAGTTTGATTCAAGAAGTTGTATGATCAATGCATCCTTATTGTGGAAGAAGAGAGTCATCCTAATTAAATTCATCCAAAGAAGAAAATTTCTTCATCACTAAGGTGAATCATGAATCTTTAACCAAAAGTACTGATGGAGTCTTTCAACTTTTGTAAACATGAATTGAGCCTCTAAGAAGCGGGAAATTATCATAGGTCTATGAAGTGCAATATCTCACAGTAGTGTTCTTAACCACTCATTCAAATTCCATGTAATGCACCCTTAGCTCATTGAAGAAATAGAATGAAACCACATTATTTTTTACCCAAAAATAACTTAGAGGCGCATAGTTTCATTCACAGATAAATTCTTCTATCTAGTGGGAGATTACTTATGAGTAATAGATTAACAAAAAATATGTCTAATAATTCTAAGTATGTTTCTGCTCTAGTGACATCTTTTCCATAAAGTTGAAATATTAAGCTCAATGGGTGAGGTGATGATCATCATATCCTAAATCTGCCATTATTTCTAAACCTCTTTATAGAACAAGTTAGGATGATTTAGTCAACCTACCCAGGTACCCAAGATCATCATGTCTGTATGATCAAGACGTCATCTATTCCCGTGAGAAGCATATGGGAAATAATATGTATAATAATCCTAAAGTTGATTCCATTTAAGGAGTATTTTGGATCCAGGAATGGAAAGGGGATGATGTTAGCTTGGAGCACCATGTTTGCAATAATGCGAAATCATCTCAATTTCACTTATTAGTGTTCTTAAACACACATCCAACAACTTGTATTATGTTCACACATTAAAGGAGGAAGCATATGCAATCATCTCATTTAAGTTCAATGGATGGCCATAGGTCAATAAATTAATTTAGGAAGCAATACTTCTACCTACAAGATGAATACCTATTTTAATGAGTGAAAGAAAAGCATAAAAAGGTTTGGGAATCTAGGAGTTGATTTTTGGTCACAAAATTGAATTGTGAAGGCCTATAGGAGTAAGGAAGTGATCCCCATACCCTAACTCCTACCTTGTGATAAAATAATATCATCATGTTTCCATCACAATGTTAATTTCATAAAAATGTTTCTAAACACTTATTCGATTCCCTAGAATGTTTCATATCTCATAATAGGAGGAGATTGTGATCACAGTGCTTCAATTCAATAGATTCTTCATTTTCAAGGGCTTACCCATCTCTGAATTTTCACCTCTCTCTTTCTCCCTCTCTCTACTTTTTTATTAGGAATGTACTATTTCCAATATTTCATCTTATTCACTTAAGTGATTTAGTTTTGCATTGTAAAAGTCCCTTTTCAAAAATAATAAAATGACTTAGTTTTATTCCTAAGGAATTTGAAAATTCACATGGTGATGAGATGAAAATTCATATGAGGGGAAGAGGAAGAGATATTTTTGTATGTTAGAAATTGGAATGGTATGTCCATTCCAAAGGGTTGGCAATTGTGGATTGTTATATGTTGTTGAGATTTGTATCACTACTACATCAAGAAATAAAAGCTACATTTTCTCTATGTTCCTCTATCCTCTCTACTCTCCAAATTTGCAAGCATGGTGATCTTGTATAACTAATAAGGAACTTTGTGTCTCTAGTTTTTTAGTATTGTTGTTTTCTTACATTATTGTGTTATTATAATTAAATGTGGATCTAATCCGATTACTATTGGTGAGAATCCGATAGTTCCTAATCACGACATTAACCCTCTCTCCTTATTTCTCCTACTCCCCTTTACCTCTCCCCACATAAAATTCCTCCCTTGTACATTGTATGAGCACTTTGCCACAGGTTTAGTGGAGCATTCATGTGATCCCTAACCTAACGGCCACCCCATATCTTTAGTTAGTTTATATTTAATAATGGGAGCCTCTCCATACACAAGAAGGAAGGGCTTGGCTCTAAGACCATTATTAAAAACCAATAATTTGCATTGTGAACAATTATTTCACCAAAAATTGCAATCACCAAGTAATGTATAATTGTGGGGTCATATGACTAAATTAATAAAATAATGATAATGAAATACAACATACAAGTAAACCACAATAAAATTTCATTCCTCATTACAATGTTAAAACACCTACAGATATTTTGTATCCATGAAATTGACTTCCTATTTAGAAAATTCATCTACAATGGAGTCAAGGAACTATTTATTTATTTAATGTTCTATATGCATGGTAGATAATCCTATTTACATTTGTACTAGGCACACAACCTACAAAATTTTCAGGTACACAAAATAATTCTACCCTAGTCCATCAAAGACTCGTAATTACTGCTATAAAAATGTTTTTTTTATTTTTATAAACAACTTAATAAGGTTATAAAAATACCTTTAAGATACAAACACATAAAGTATATTCACTAGATTGTGAATCTTAGCAACTAAGTTCTCCCATTGTAGGTGATCCTTCATATCCAATTCACAAAGTTCATTTAAATAAACATGGTGTACATCTTTCCAAGACATTTCCTCACTCAAAGGAAAAAGGAATAATGAGACCTCCATGGAGGAAAGTACTTATAATCTCTTCCCTCCTTGTCCATCAACAATAATGTCATAGGGCAGCTCAAATGGGGAAATAGAAAGAATATAATAAAAAATAAACAAAACAACTTCCCTATCTCATCGTAACAAAACCAACAAGTACATTAACCAAACACATCCAGAGTTCAATAAATAAATATTTCAACACTAGTTCTCCATAACCGTCAAAGGGCTTAAGCACATTTCCCATAATCAATCATATGTACTAAAAGAAAGAAAGAAAGAAAGGTAATTAAAACCATACAAAGAAATCAATTTTATTCCATTAGATACAATATCTAAGTTGGTGGTGAATACCTAAGAGGCAAGAGGGGGTATAAGGGCATACAATAGTTATCTAAGGAACACAATGAGTAGATGAATTCCCCCTCTTTTTAGGTGCACGTGATAAATATTTTTAAAGCATAGATCAAATTAATAGATGTGTAACCATATCTAATAAGTGTGATAATATGCATAGAAAACATAGGAAGGGTAGGTGTGGTGCCTACCAAGAAGAACTTGTTCATAAAAATAGGATGAGCATGACGGACACAATGGCATGCAACAAGAGAAAAATAGAAAAAAGAATAATAACAACAATAATGTCAACAAGAAAACTAGTAGTAATCCACAATAGTAGTGCATATGTAAGTGCAAAGACAACAATGTCACACAAAAAGGTGTTGTTCTTGCAAACATGGGACACCCACAATGTCGCAAGACAATCAATGCCCTTGGTCCTCTAATTAAGAGATGCAATGTAACACAAGAAAGTCATGATGTCATAAACATCATAAATCTATGACATTTCAAGATAAACAAGGACCTTGGGCCACAAACAGAGTAGCGAACAAGTATATGCACACAAATAGCAACCATGTATAGAAAACAAGAGTATCATAATTTGATCAAATGACATAGCAAGTGATATATATGTGCACATGAAATAAAAACTATCAACACCACACAAGCCACATGTGTTATTCATGTTAGTTCAAAAGATTAAAAAATACACTATATATAATCAAGTATAATGAGGAAGTGAAAAAGGAACTATAATGAAATAATATCACATTATTTGTGTGGAGGGGTGCCCCCAGAATAAATATGTAAAGAACCACAATATCTCCCATAATCATGTATTGATTTGAATGTCCTACATCATGCTCAATATACCCCATGAACATATGTGTATAAAGAATAAAAATGTTATATATTAAACAAAAATAATAAGCAACATGTATAATGCAAAGTGCTAACAATGTATGCTAAATAAATAGGCCCTGATTTTTACATTTTTTAAAATATGTGAATGTTTTTACTTTTTTGTGTAGTTTTATTGCATATCTATGTACAAGAGAAAAGGGATGTAGGTAGATCAAGTGTAATACTACCACAAGTGCATGATATTCATAGGTTTCTTGATGGGTTGACTGTCAAGCATGGCCATATGATATACATCATGGCCCATTCATTCAGTGACCATGTAAGGGCCTAACCAATTGGGCTTGAATTTTTGTTTTAATGCAATCTCAATGTTAGTGTTTTCTATTTTCTTTAGGAAATAAATCACTAACCTGGAATTCATGTGCATGGAATCTCTTGTTATAGGCATGTTTGATGTGATCTTGATATATACAGAGATGTTCTAAGGCATGAACCTGCTTAGAATCAAGTAATTATAACTTATGCCAGTGCTTTTTATGGTCGTCATAGTCTTTGATGATATCTTTTAAGGAAATGTGTAGTGAAGAGATTTCTAATTCAAATGGAAAAACACCCTCAGTCATGTAAACCAAGGAGAAAGGAGTAACATTGGTAAGTGTAAGGACATTAGTACAATAGGCCCAAATGGTGTCAACAATCTGATTGTTCCAATCAATGTCATATTTATCAATGGTTTTGTGTAAGATTATGACAATTTTCTTGTTGGTAGGTTCATCTTGGCCATTACCTTGTGAATAGTAAGGAGTGGAAAAAGTGTGCTTAATTCAAAACTTAGCACAAATTTTCTTGATAGTACGATTCTTAAAATATGCTCCACTGTCAGTAACAATGGCAGAGGGAACCTCATAACCATATTTTAAAAATTAAAATACAATAATAATGCTCTCATATTAAATCATTTGGGTTTAATATAAAATTATTGGAATATGTATCCCATATAATAGGAAACTCCTTTAACCAAAATATCTCCACAAACAACTCAATCTTATTCTACATGAGTAGTTGTAACTTGCATAACTAACTCACTAATGTAATATTTAATGTTATATTTACAACATACAATTACCATAGAGCACTAAACCATTTTTCTAGCATTTCCTCCTTAGTGTGAACATGGGAGAAAAAAACTACACTTCCATGTGGAGCGTGTTCTCCTCTTCTTGCTCATGATCTGGATAGTTTTTATTTTTTAGGATAGCCAACAATTTCTGAGATGGTTTTGCAAGTGGCTAACCAACAATCATTGAAGCAAATGATAATTTTCTAGTGGCTTAGCAACAACCAAAAAAGGGACAGTTTTCCAGTGGCTTACCAACAACCACAATAAGGATAGTTTTACAGGACAACCAACAATCTAAATATCATGATGTTAATTTATCCTTGTGCTTTTAACTTTCCACTACATTTTCACATAAGGAGATTACATAGGAACTTATGTTCACCTTTTATGAATCTGAATAGTAATACTAATTATGTTCTTATTACAAACACACCACATAAAACCAACTAAAATCACATAACCAAAAAATGAACTACCGCAAAATTTATTGTGTAGGCTTGTCGTTGGTGATTGATGAGATGAGGTTTTATTTCCTCCAACCTCTTATGCCCCTATCCTCTAGTTCATATGTTTCTTACCCATTTGATGGACCCACGAATCTCGTTGGTTTCTACATTATTTATTATCTCCCACACACAATGTGAAACACATTATTTTATAAAACGTCGGCTTACACCAAAAAAATGTCCACTTGAAATATAGGAAACAAAAATTGTTTTTCGACTCTTTTTGACAAATGACACAAACCCAATGACCACGTGTACGTTCTCCACCATTTACACCTTTGTGGACATTATGATAATTAATCCCTTAAAATAAAACATCCACCTTAGGTTATTGGGCTCGACCCCTTTCACTAGTTTGTGAACTCCCACCATAATGTTAATTATACGTTTTGAGCCGTGGACTTTTTTAAGATTGAAATTTATATAAAAATCAAATCATACGGACTTCAGTTATGAATTTCCAAACATAATATTGCCCAAGTTTATAATTATATTTCATATAAAGGACTTGGAAAACTAAAGAAGCACGCCTTTGACTAAGAATGCTTAATGGGATGCGAGCTCACTATGAAGAATCTAATGCAATGTTCTGTGTCGAACGTTGAATCCGTTTCCGCAAACAAAGCCGAACTTAGTACTTGTGAATTCTTGCGTGGGAGTCTTAGACAGAAAGGAGAAATGGTGATGATCTATTCGTTGATTCTTATGATACCCAATTTATGCATATATCCTTGGTTCAACCAAATAGAGATAGAAAAGGTCATGTTTGAAAGAAAAATTGTAGATTTTTGTGCAGAAAATATGTTTGAATGGAATGGCATAAAATACCATGAACATCTCACAAAATTACTCTTAAACTGTCACATAGATATTGGAAGATGGCATACCGAGGATATGAAGTATGATTAAATCTGTACAAGGCATAGCAATAACTGCTGTCAGGACATAGGCTTCCAACATGGACTTAAACAGTTGTGTAGATGTAGAGTGGGTGTAATCTTGGAAACAATAGATCTTTGCTTGGAAAAGAATGAATGAAATCACATGCCGATAGGCATAACATTGAGGATGGGTCTACAAAATAATTTTGAGCTCTAGAACTTTCCAATGGATCATACCTTTTCTTAGATCAATAGCGTCCTTTTTTCTACTAACACCACCATAAATGCAATGATCTTAAGACTATAGTTGTCTCCATAGGAGCATATTACCTATTGTGAAAGGAGAGAAAATATCCACATGAGTATACAAAGGAATGATGCTCAGCTAGATAAATAATCATGCATGGACAATAGAGCTTGATGACACAAAAATCATCTATGATCCACCTCTACTCTACCTTCATTACCAAGCTCTCACTTTATGACACAAGAATACTAAATCTAAAACACTAAAAAATTAGTAGCTACACGGTGGATGTCAACAATTAACAAAGCTGATCAATGTGATTCACAATCTTGTGAAGAATGTAGACCAAGATACCAAACACAGTACGATCCAACAAAGCCATGTGGAATAGTATGAATTTCATTTGAGGGAAACCAAGAGCCAATGAAGTTTTTCCTTGTAAAACAAATTATCGCTCTATTATATGGTGATCATAAAATGCTTTGATACCAAATGATATGACATAACCATATTTGCAAAAATTAAAAAACGATAATAATACTCTCATATTAAATCATTTGGGTCAAATACAAATTTATATGAATATGTCTCCTCTATAATAGGAAACTAATTTAACCAAAATATCTCCAAAAACAAATCAATCCTATTCTACGTGAGTTGTAGTAACTCACATGACTAACTCACTATCTTAATATTTAATATTACATTTACAACACACAATTATAATGAAGTACTAAAACATTTTTATAACATAACCCCAAAATGAGTAAAAATATATGTGAGCAACAAATGACGAATGTCATCACCGGTGTGATGTAGGAGTATCCTCCATGATGCTTGGAAAGCATAAGTAAGGTTGAATAAGCCTTGAAAGGCATGTAAAAATGTACTAGAAATTGTTCCAATCTTCCCTCCAAATTCCTAGTTTGAAAATGTAAGTTGTAGTGAATTTTACTAGGATGTAAGAGTTGGAAAAATGGGTTTTGTTGAGCCTTAGGTAGGTATGAGTTTGTCATATGTCATGTTGATAGAGGTTGAAATATTCCATTATTCAGTTTGTAATAGTTGTCATCAAAGTTCAAAAATTAGAGATTTGTTCCTCCAGTCTCAAGCACAAGTGATGGCATATCTCATAAATCATGGAGATTTGACCAAAATAAGAGGAAGAAAGTAACAATTAAAGTTATAAAATAAAGAATGGGTCAAATTTCATCAAGAGGAGTGGGATGAGAAAGATAGAAGATATGCAGCTATGAAAAGTCTAGATGTGGAGTGACAGGAATACAAGAACACCATGAATGATGCATATAAGAACTGTATTTTCAAGCTATAATAAAGATATTTGTTAGTGTTTATGGACTACTGTGGATGGTGTCTAGACCTTCATTATTATTCCTACATGAATGATTTATGAGTTTGAATGATGTATGGCATATCAATTTGATGAGTTAAAGTTAGAAGCTTGTGATATGTGTTTAGTGGACTATGCACTTATATAAGACTGTGTATGAGGGTAGCAAGCTAGAAAACGAGCCTCAGTACCATGAAATTTCATTTAAATTTTCTTGACTGATTAACCATAGAAATGCTTGTCCATAGTGGTATAGGAATGCTAATGGATATGTTTTTTACTTGGCCTCTTGACAGTATGCTTATAGAGGAACTTTTATAGTCTAAATTACCTCCTCTCAGGCCTGATCTAGGGCATCAAATAAGTTTTAATTCCTCTAATGAAAATCTACATGAAACTTTGTGAAAAATTTCTTCCCTAGGTGAAGGAAGAAGACCCCCAAATTTCAGTGTAAATGAAATTGTGATTCAAAAATAGTTCATGACTTGACTGTAGTTTGGCTGTGCAGGGGAGAGACAATACAGATTGGAAAATACTAAGGGAAAAGATTTCTAAAAAATTGAAGAAAGATTTCATGATTCATGTTATGGTTTAGTGATGTAGGGAGTGAAATTTAAGGTGAATTCACAGGCTTAGTGAAATAGACTCCATGAGTGATAAATTATTTGAAATCTAGGAAGATCTAGTTGACTATCGCAGTATTAACTTGACTAGGTAAGACATTGTAGAAGGTTTATCAGGGTGAAATGTGTTAAGACCCATGGATGGACTAGTCCATGAGAATTTTGGAGCTATAAGAATATGAAGATCTCTAAATAGTGTGTGGAATATGGTTAGAAATCTACAATATGGCTTGAAGTTCTTTTGTCTTGCACTTTGGAGTGTTTGGTAAAGGGGGTTTATAAAGACCAAGGGAAGGGCAGTATAAATGAATACAGAATAAACGTAAAACTAGTCAGTTTGATCAAAGCAAGACTGGCTCCATATAATTTCATTCATGAGGCTCCCATTATGACTAAAATATCTTATGCCAAATAGTCTTTGAGCCTTGAATGCTCCATTAGGCAATAATGATATTACAATGGTAATGTGTTATAGACCTTTTGGGTCTCTGACAGGCAAACTCTAAATGTTAGGATGAATGGAATCAAAATGGTAAATGCTTAACAAGTCTATATAAGTTTAGAGTTTCCAAATGATAAAGATCTACATGAGTTTTTGGATGAGCCCTCCATGACAATATTAAACTGAACTTGTGTAAAAAATTTGAACATTTGTTAGTAAGAATCAAGATCTAAAAATGCCTAATATTGAAGGCCTAGAAGTACAATGGTTCTAATTCTGTTAAACTAGTTAGTGCTTGTAAGGTGAATGCAAGGAGAAAAAATGATAGAGGGAGTTAGTAAATGGTCAATATAAGACCACTGAAATGGTTATTACCAAGGTGTCTGGGAGTAGAAACTCTAAGATTTTGTTATACAAGTGATATAGCATATTTGGGTAATGGAGCTAGAAGTGAATTAACTTGAAGTCACTAGTTAATTAAAAGGGTCACATCACTCTGAGTATGACTTTTCAGGATTTACTTATGCTAAAAAAGAAAGGTAGGTTTTGAGGAACACATTCCTAATGCACTCCCTTTTTACATTGAATTAACTGAAACAACTCATGATGAAACTAGGGATAAATGCCAACTATTATTGAATAAGTTATAACAAGAACTTGTCAAGCAAAGAGTTGGTGTTAAGTGATTAAAGTAGAACATGCTCGTGGGACAAGTGCAAGGTAGAGTCTTGTCATTGATTATCATGATCCATAAATCAGCTCTATGTGAAACCTTTTATGAGGAATATGAGAGATATGGACCCGATCATAGTATAAAGGTCTAACTTTTTTTGATGATTTTGGAGGGTTAGTGGATATGGAGTATTGAATATACAGGACTATGTTGGTCTATGAATGTTGTAAGAAGACTTATGGGATGAATATGGCACACCATTATGGATCAGCTGAGATAATGAGGGTGCATCAATTTTGGTATCAGAGTTAGCTCACTTGTGTTTTCTTATTCTTTTGTTAATAAGTATTTGTGATTCATTATTGATAAGGTGATTTTGCTAATGTAAACTGCTAATAAGGTTGTTTGGTTATGATATCCAAAATTGTAGTTTGTGAGAAGAAAAGAATCCAAGAGAATCTCTAAAGAGAGAGAATTAGGGAAGCTCAAGTGAAGCTATGATCTAGTGAAAGAAGAAAAAAATGGAGATGGAGATGGCATGGAGAGTGCTGAGAGAGCTCTCTAAAGAGAAAAAGAGAAAGAGAAAGAGAAGAGAAGAGAAACATCAAAAAGAGGTAGAATAATTAAAGAGGATTAAAGAGAGAAATACAGTTTATGATGGAAACTAGGATGAAGCTACTAATCCAGGGCGTTGGATGGAGGGTGAAGAAAAGTTTGAAATGGTGATTGAAGCTACTTATGAGGAAAATAAGGAAAGAGATGATTTTCATGAGGAGAGAGATGAAGAGAGAGAAAGTGAATCACCATGTGAAGATGAAGAGGTGATAAAAAGAAATATCTCATTGTGGAGAACAAGAAGAAGGAGAAAGAAGAAATGAAAAGAGAAGATGAGGTTCCAAGAGGAGAACTTGAAAAGATAAGAATGTCCATGCAGGAGGCATTTGTGTGGACCTTTTGGTCTCTTTTTTTTATATCTAATGTTGTATTTGAATGGATAATTGCAGGTATAGGCAGCCTTGTGGAGAAGATCAAGAAAAATATCTTAATGCTAGCAAGAAGTGGGTCAAACCAAGTGTTTAAGAAGAGAGATCAAGAAGTGAAAGAACTTGTGATAGATCAAGAGGAAGAAGTGCACCCTAATGCACTTAAAGAAGAAGAATAAGCTCATAAAATACAGCAGTTTGCAAGTGAAGAGATAGAAGAAGGATTAGACTTATATGATGCTTCAAAACATGATCTAGAAGGGACCAAATAGATGTATCAAGATGAAAAATTGGTGAAAACAATGCAAGAAGACTTGAAGGATAATTTCATCAAAGGCCATCCTATGAGAAGAATGGAAAAGAATATAAGAGTGAATTGATTTCAGTCATGCAATCAAGAAGGAAAATGCAAGAACAAGAGCTATGGGGAAGCATGCATCAAAACACAAGGTTCACAAGAATGAAAATTTTATTTCAAATACCTAATTTTCCTCATAATCCTAATGCATATGCCAGGTGATTCCACGATGGAGAAAGGAAAGATAAGGTTGAAATCTTCATCATTTTGCTAATAATCATGGCTACATAGTCCCTTAAATGACTTAAGGAAAGCCAAATCTTCCAGTGGCAAAGAACATGGGGTATGGATGGTCAAGAATACAAAGAATGATGAAATTACATCTCAAGAAGATGCAGCATGGTAATGACAGGCTTGAAAAGGATGATGATGGCACCAATAGATTCTATGGAGAGAAAGGTTGAAGTAAATTCAAACAAGCAGGAAATGAAGATAAATAAAAAGCAAGCAAAAAGAAATTCAATGAAGACAAAGAGCATAAAAGGTATACAAAGAGATGAAAGGTAAAGAGGTTGTTTTTGATGATTTAAATGATGATGATTATGGTGCATATTTTGAATTATCTTCTCAAATCAGCTATGAATGATGAAATATGGAATGAATTACCTATGAAGACTAATATGCAGCTGGTTGAAAACTCTAGAATGGCTAAAGAAGATCATAGTCATGACCAAGGAATGATGGAAATTGAAAACATGGTGAATGAATGTGATGATAGCTTCATGAAATAAGAATAAATAAGAGAATATGCCTCTAAAAACCATATATTTGAGAATGAAAATGAGGAATTAGCACCTAAATTTGATGAAATTAATGAAGAGATGGATGATGGAGCCTTTAATGAAGAGTTAAGGATGATAGAAGAACTTTTGAATCCTTCTAAAGTAGCCATTTTTAAGCTCAAATTAGAATGAAATTCTCAGTTATCAGCTTGAGAAAGAGGTGGAGAAAGAAGGAAAAAAAAATAAAAATGACCAAGTTGAGCATGGTCAATGAAAATAAAAAAAAAATGAAGAAGTTAAGAACACTTTGAAGGCACTCAAGAGGATTCATGGACACAAACTTTTACTTCTAACATGTTGCATTTGTTGTTATGAGTACAAGTTTGGAAGACATGTTAAGACAAAACAAGTGTACCTAATCTCATTGAGAAAGCTCATGAGATGAAGAAGAACCAAGAAGATATATAAGACATATATGATGATGAGGCGGAGGCATGGACTTGTGAAGATGATAAGGATATGAAGAGAATAACGCACAAGAAGAGGATGAAGAGAAAAGAAATGAAAGATAAAGACTACTTCAAGCAAACATCAGCGTTGGGAATGAGACCCTGGGACCCAGGTATACAATGAAGACTAAAGGATGGAGAAAACATTATATTTGAAATGGAGTTCAAATATTTTCTAGTGGGGAAGCCTGATGCAGGAGCATCTTTCATGATGATTGGGGAGCATATTTAAATGTAATCTAGGAACTTATAGTTTTCTTAAGATAGAATATAGGATATATATCTTGTTCATTATATATAAATCTTTTGTTATCTATTTTGTTGACTAATCCTATTGATTATTTGGGAAAAGATGCAAAGTCTTGTGTATGCAGGCCATAAAGGAAAGATAATGCTAGTATTGGGAAAAGTGGAATTGATCATGAATAGTATATTTAAAATCAGATCTGATTTCATATTCAGATTCCTCTCAAAAAATTATGCAAGTTCAGAAAAAAATCATCTCAATCCGAGGTCACATGCAAAAGTTATAGTTGTTTCGAGTTAGCTGCGGAACTCACAGAGTTAGTTCTGGAACTTGCAGGTTTTGTTTCAGAACTCACAGATTTAGTTCAGAACTTGTATCAATTGAATGACAGTTAGTTCAGAATTTTCAATTCGTGGATCAGATTTAAACTTGCATAAAATGAATGATATCTTTAGTTCCAGAACTTGCATCAATGGAATGATAGTTTTTGAGGGATTGTGAAAACTCAGAGATTCCAATGGGAAATATGAGAGAGGTTTTTGTTCATAGAAATGTGTTTAACAAAAACCTCATTCATATTTTCTACAGGTTTTACCAATGAAGAGAGATCTAACTTTTAGTGAGTTGCAGTCTGAGGAAACGTGTATCAGACGAGCACTAAAAGTTCCATAAACAGAAATAGAAAAGTCAAATGGAAAATCTGAGAGAGGTTTTTATTCGTAGCAATATGTTTAACAAAAATTCATTCAGATTTGTTACAGGTTTTACCAATGAAGAGAGATCTAACTTTTAGTGAGTTGCAGTCCGAGGAAACGTGTATCATACGAGCACTAAAAGTTTCATAAATAGAAAAAAATTCAAATGGAAAATCTGAGAGAGGTTTTTGTTCATAGTAATGTGTTTAACAAAAACCTCATTCATATTTGCTACAGGTTTTACCAATCAAGAGAAATCTAACTTTTAGTGAACTGCAGTCTGAGGAAAAAGCGTATCAGACAAGCGTCAAAAGTTCCACAGTCAAAAACAACAAAGTCAAATGGAAAATCTGAGAAAGGTATTTGGTCAAAATCATATTTTGAGGGAAATCCTCCTTCCAATAATGTAGAGGAATAAAATCATTATGATTCTTGTTACCGAAAAGCAAGGAGAAGATTTGGGAGAAAATCTTCCTAAAATAAGTGAGATAAGATTTGACTTCAATAATATATCTCTCTCCATATTTTGTGGAGATGGAGATCTTAGTTGTTAGGATTGGAATAAAGATAAGATCAGATTGTATTTCCTAAAATAAGGAGTTGGTTGGATGCATGAATTATAAATTCAACCTTCCACACTTAGATATGTAATTTTTTTCTCCAAAGAAATAAAGATCTATTCTTTCCTCTCAAATATTCTGTAGATTTAAGATCTCAGAAGTATGATTTAAATCCTCTTTCAAGGAATGAACTGGCCACTCATTCCAAGGAAGATGGATCTGTGTATTTATGTTTATGTTTATTCATTTGTCTTTAATTCATTTTGTTGTATTGTTTTTATCTTTGTATTGTGAAAATTCAGTCTGTTGTAAACCTGCAGGTGTTTCATTCAATTATGTTTATTTTTAATTCAACAATTTCATTATGCAATGTGCCTTTTAATTCAAGTGTGTTTCTTTCATACAAATTTCATTAAGGTATGTGTGTTTCTTTCATGCAAACTTTATTTCTGCAAGTGTGCCTTTCAATTTCTGCAAGTGTGATTTATTTTATGCAAGTTTAGTTTGTGTTTAAAGGAGTTACTTTCCAAAATTTTCTTCTCTTAATGCATACAACCTTTAGACACCAACCAAGATTGACATTATTAATGGTGAGGATTGACGACCCTCATCATTTTGGTGTCAGTTTCTGGGGAACACGGTGTTATTGGGAGATTCAGAGTTCTCTAAAAGAATATTCTAGTGACAGTAGAATACCTTTTAGAAAATTCTGTGACAGGAAGAATTTGGTAAGTAGTTTCTTTAGACTTTTATTTCCTGCAAGTAGATTAAAATTTCATTTCTACAATTAGGAATATTAGATTGTAAAATATCTCCCCACAAACTAACTCTGTGTATAAGAAAAATGACTGTGATGACCCAAAGAAAGTATAATGGTATGAACAAAGAATTCAGATCTAAAAATGGTAGAATATGATAATGATTCTGGAAGTAGATCCAGTTGATGAAATATCATATGCCATTCTTGATAACCACCACCATTTCCCTTTGTATCAACTAACAGCTCAGTGATCTTATTACACATAACCTTAGTAAAAAAACTAGTTTTTCAGTTTGTAATAATGAAGTGGTAGCATTTCTAGTTAACTCCATCCATATTCAGGGATTTCATTAGAGCCAAAATAAAAATCTCACTCATAATAAATCCACTCATCCAAATTAGTTTTCATCCCATAATAAAATTCAATCCCTGAACCATATCCATTAGAAAAAATTTGTTTTCATGTCTTTCAATTTATTCATTTTTGTATATGCTTGTATAACAGTTAAGAAGCAATTATGGTGAATATCAAGGAAAGAAATTTTTGTGTACTAACATCTGAGGACTAGATCTATAGGAATTTCTAGAGTTGTTCTTGATACCAGAACATGCAGATTTTAGCACCAACAATATCAACCAAGGAGCATGCAGATTTTGGAGGGACACATCAGATACCTTCACTCTCTCTTTTAACAACTATCCATCTCCTTGAGATCACTAGTCTGGGATTTGAAGATTACTATGGTGTTTCAATGATATTGCACAATTCAGTATATTTTGAAGACCTAAAAATTGATCTACACAATTTTTAGTGAATCTTCTTGGAGTTACCAAGTATGCATAAAAAAGTTTTTATGAGATCTCAGACATTGCTTCTATTTTACACAAGTTGTACTTTGATGAATATAGTCTGATGAATATCAAATTTTTCTCTAATCCTTCTCATGCTATCATTTCACCAAACAAAAAAATAAAAAAAAATCAAAAAAGTTTTGATTGGAAAAAAGCTTGTTGGCCAATCAAAGGCAAAAATTTCCAAAAAAAAATAAAAAAAGCTTTGATTGGAAAACTAGCTTGCTGGCAAGTCAAAGGTCAAAAAAAAGTCAAAAAAACATGTCTTTAATTGGAAAACCAGCTTGTTGGCCAATCAAAGGAAAAAGGAGGCAAATATTTTTCAAAGGAAATCAACTGTTACCTGGTGGCTTTCTTCTCAGCACTATTTGATCATGTTAAAAATAGGATGACAAAGACAACTAGAGGTATGATCAAGTTATTTTGTTCTACTATTTTATTTTTAAGTTTTCTTGTAAAAATTTTTTTATTATAGCTAGATCCACTTTTAAAGATTTTCAAGGAAGGTAAGATAAAATTCATATCTCCCCTACTTATATGAAAAATATGTGCACCTCTTTGCAATCAAACTTTTAGAGTCTAATTTATGGGCAGCCATAAATAAACAACATGCATGAGGACATGCATGAGCTTATGTTTAGGTGTGGGAGAGAAGGATTATTAAAGTGAACACATGAGATATGCATTTTGATTTTTGTAAAAATATGAGACTCTTCTTTCAGAAGAGAGATCCACACAAGAACCTGTTTAAAATTTATCAAAAGCAACAGAAGGAGATCCACACAAGAACCTTTGTAAAAGAAAGAATATCAAAATAACAAAATTTAAGATCCACACAAGTGTGTTTATTTGTCTTTAAAAGTTGTATTGAAATCTTTGTACAGAAGGAGATCCACACAAGAACCTGTTGTAAACCTGAAAGTGTTTCAATTCAATTAAGGAGATTTTTAATTCAGTAATTTCATTTAAAAGAAAACCTCAAAATTCAGAAAGGAGATCTTTCTACATAGAAATTTCAAATGAAAGAATATCAAAAGCAGCAGAAGGGGATCCACACAAGAACCTGTTGTAAAAGAAAGAATATCAAAAACAACAGAAAAGATCCACACAAGAACCTGTTGTAAAAAAAGAAATCAAAAGCAACATAAGGAGATCCACACAAGAACCTGTTGTAAAATAAAGAATATCAAAAGCAACAGAAATAGATCCACACAAGAACCTGTTGTAAAATAAAGAAATCAAAAGCAACAAAAGGAGATCCACAAGAACCTGTTGTAGAAGAGAAAAATATCAAAAGCAACATAAGGAGACCCACACAAGAACCTGTTATAAAAGAAACAAATCAAAAGCAGCAGAAGGAGATCCACAAGAATGTGTCCTCAATACGGAGAAGAATCTAAGAAGAGGAGATAATAATGTAATGCATGAGGACATGCATAAGATTAAGTGTGGGGCAATGATGAGGCCATAAATTACCATTATTTTATCCTTCCAAGTTACCTTTGAAAGTGGATTTAAATGTAATCTATGAACTTATAGTTTGCTTAAGATAGAATATAGGATATATATCTTGTTCATTCTTTATAAATCTTTTGTTATCTATTTTGTTGACTAATCCTATTGATTATTTGGGAAAAGATGCAAAGTCTTGTGTATGCAGGCCATAAAGGAAAGATAATGCTAGTATTGAAAAAAGTGGAATTGATCATGAATAGTATATTTAAAATCAGATCTGATTTCATATTCAGATTCCTCTCAAAAAATTATGCAAGTTCAAAAAAAGAATCATCTCAATCTGAGGTCGCATGCAAAAGTTATAGTTGTTTTAAGTTAGTTGCTGGAACTCGCAGAGTTAGTTCCGGAACTCACAGAGTTAGTTCCTGGAACTTGCATCACAGGTTTAGTTCTAGAACTCAAAAATTTAGTTCCAGAACTTGTATCAATTGAATGAACAGTTAGTTCAGAACTTTCAATTCGTGGAAAAAGATTTAGTTCAAACTTTAGATTTAGTTAGAACTTGCATAAAAGGAATGATAGCTTTAGTTCAGGAACTTGCATCAACGGAATGATAGTTTTTTAGGGATTGTGAAAACTCAGAGATTCCAATGGGAAATATGAGAGAGGTTTTTGTTCATAGAAATGTGTTTAACAAAAACCTCATTCATATTTTCTACAGGTTTTACCAATGAAGAGAGATCTAACTTTTAGTGAGTTGCAGTCTGAGGAAAAGTGTATCAGACGAGCACTAAAAGTTCCATAAACAGAAATAGAAAAGTCAAATGGAAAATCTGAGAGAGGTTTTTATTCATAGCAATGTGTTTAACAAAAATTTCATTCAGATTTGTTACAGGTTTTACCAATGAAGAGAGATCTAACTTTTAGTGAGCTGCAGTCTGAGGAAACGTGTATCAGACGAGCACTAAAAGTTTCATAAACAGAAAAAAAAATTCAAATGGAAAATCTGAGAGAGGTTTTTGTTCATAGAAATGTGTTTAACAAAAACATCATTCAGATTTGCTACAGGTTTTACCAATCAAGAGAAATCTAACTTTTAGTGAACTGCAGTCTGAGGAAAAAGCGTATCAGACAAGCGTCAAAAGTTCCACAGTCAAAAACAACAAAGTCAAATGGAAAATCTGAGAAAGGTATTTGGTCAAAATCATATTTTGAGGGAAATCCTCCTTCCAATAATGTAGAGGAATAAAATCATTATGATTCTTGTTACCGAAAAGCAAGGAGAAGATTTGGGAGCAAATCTTCCTAAAATAAGTGAGATAAGATTTGATTTCAATAATATATCTCTCTCCATATTTTTTGGAGATGGAGATCTTAGTTGTTAGGATTGGAATAAAGATAAGATCAGATTCTATTTCTTAAAATAAGGAGTTGGTTGGATGCATGAATTATAAATGCAACCTTCCACACTTAGATATGTGATGCTTTTCTCCAAAGAAATAAAGATCTATTCTTTCCTCTCAAATATTATGTAGTTTTAAGATCTCAGAAGTATGATTTAAATCCTCTTTCCAAGGAATGATCTAGCCACTCATTTCAAGGAAGATGGATCTGTGTATTTATGTTTATGTTTATTCATTTGTCTTTAATTCATTTTGTTGTATTGTTTTTATCTTTGTATTGTGAAAATTCAGTCTGTTGTAAACCTGCAGGTGTTTCATTCAATTATGTTTATTTTTAATTCAGTAATTTCATTTATGCAAGTGTTCCTTTTAATTCATGCAAGTGTGTTTCTTTCATACAAATTTCATATATGCAAGTGTGTTTCATTTTAATTCATGCAAGTGTGTTTCTTTCATGCAAACTTTATTTCTGCAAGTGTGCCTTTCAATTTCTGCAAGTGTGATTTATTTTATGCAAGTTTGGTTTGTGTTTAAAGGAGTTACTTTCCAAGATTTTCTTCTCTTAATGCATACAACCTTTAGACACCAACCTGGATTGACATTATTAATGGTGAGGATTGATGACCCTCATCATTTTGGTGTCGTTACAAAAGGGAACACAGTGTTATTGGGAGATTCAGAGTTCTCTAAAAGAAATATTCTAGTGACAGTAGAATACCTTTTAGAAATTTTGTGACAGGAAGGTATTTGGTAAGTAGTTTCTTTAGAATTTTATTTCCTGCAAGTAGATTAAAATTTTATTTCTATAATTAGGAATATTAGATTGTAAATATCTCCCCACAAACTAACTCTGTGTATAAGAAAAATGACTGTGATGTTTGATCAAGAAAGTATAATGGTATGAACAAATAATTCAGATATGGAAATGGTAGAATATATTATTGAATCTGGAAGTAGATCCAGTTGATGAAATATCATATGCCATTCTTGATAACCACCACCATTTCCCTTTGTATCAACTAACAACTCAGTGATCTTATTACACATAACCTTAGTAAAAAATTGGCTTATCCAGTTTGTAATAATGAAGTGGTAGCATTTCTAGTTAACTCCATCCATATTCAAGGATTTCATTAGAGCCAAAATAAAAACTCACACATATCGACTCATCCAAATTAGATTTCATCCCATAGTAAAATTAAATCCCTGAACCATATCCATTAGAAAAATTTGTTTTCATGTCTTTCAATTTATTCATTTTTGTATACTTGTATAACGCTAAAATTAATTATGGTGAATATCAAGGAAAGAATTTTTTACATACTAACATCTGAGGACTAGATCTATAGGAATTTCTAGAGTTGTTCTTGATACCAACATGCAGATTTTGGATCACCAACAGTATCAACCAAGGAGCATGCAGATTTTGAAGGGACACACAAATACCTTCACTCTCTCTTTTAACAACTATCCATCTCCTGAGATCACTAGTCCAGGATTTGAAGATTACTATGGTGATTCTGATATTGCACAATTCAAGATGGACTTTGAAGACCTAAAAATTGTCTACACAATTTTTGGAATCTTCTTGGAGTTACCAAGTATGAAAAAAGTTTTTATGAGATCTCAGACATTGCTTCCTATTTTACACAAGTTGTACTTTGATGAATATAGTCTGATGATGGATCAAATTTTTCTCTAATCCTTCTCATGCTATCATTTCAGCAAAAAAAATCAAAAAGCTTTGATTGGAAAACCAGCTTGTTGGCCAATCACAGGTAAAAAAAATAAAAAAAAATCAAAAAACTTTGATTGGAAAACCAGCTTGCTGGCTTAGTCAAAGGCAAAAAAAAAAAAAACTTTGATTGGAAAACCAGCTTGCTGGCCAATCAAAGGAAAAAGGAGGTGATATTTTTCAAAGGAAATCAACTGTTACCTGGTGGCTTTCTTCTCGGCACTATTTGACCATGTTAATAATAGGATGACAAAGACAACTAGAGGTATGATCAAGTTATTTTGTTCTACTATTTTATTTTTAAGTTTTCTTGTAAGTGTTTTTAGTACAGTTGGATCCACTTTTAAATATTTCCAAGGAAGGTAAGATAAAATTCATATCTCCCCTACTTATATGAAAAATATGTGCACCTCTTTGCAATCAAACTTTTTGAGTCTAATTTATGGGAAGCCATAAATAAACAACATGCATGAGGACATGCATGAGCTTAGGTGTGGGAGAGAAGGAAAAGCATGAGCTATTTGTGATTTTAAATATTTGACATTTTGATCCACACAAAATATGAGAATTCAGCAACAGAAGGAGATCCACACAAGAATCTATTGTTTGTAAAATAAAAGGAGATCAAAAGCAGCAGAAATGAAATCCACACAAGAACCTGTTGTAAAAGAAAGAATATCAAAAGCAACAAGAAGGAGATCCACACAAGAACCTGTTGTAAAAAAAATACACAAATAAAAAAAGAAATCAAAAAAGAAGGAGATCCACACAAGAACCTGTTGTGAAATAAAGAATATCAAAAGCAACAGAAAGGAGATCCACACAAGAACTTGTTGTAAAATAAAGAAATCAAAAGCAACAGAAGGAGATCCACACAAGAACCTGTTGTAAGAGAAAAAATATCAAAAGCAACATAAGGAGATCCACACAAGAACCTGTTATAAAAGAAACAAATCAAAAGCAGCAGAAGGAGATCCACAAGAATGTGTCCTCAATACGGAGAAGAATCTAAGAAGAGGAGATAATAATGTAATGCATGAGGACATGCATAAGATTAAGTGTGGGGCAATGATGAGGCCATAAATTGGCCATAAATTACCATTATTTTATCCTTCCAAGTTACCTTTGAAAGTGGATTTAAATGTAATCTACGAACTTATAGTTTTCTTAAGATAGAATATAGGATATATATCTTGTTCATTCTTTATAAATCTTTTGTTATCTATTTTGTTGACTAATCCTATTGATTATTTGGGAAAAGATGCAAAGTCTTGTGTATGCAGGCCATAAAGGAAAGATAATGCTAGTATTCACAAAAATGGAATTGATCATGAATAGTATATTTAAAATTAGATCTGATTTCATATTCAGATTCCTCTAAAAAAATTATGCAAGTTCAAAAAAAGAATCATCTCAATCCGAGGTCGCATGCAAAAGTTATAGTTGTTTTAAGTTAGCTGCGGAACTCACAGAGTTAGTTCTCAGAAGTTAGTTCCAGAACTTGCAGGTTTAGTTTCTGGAACTCACAGATTTAGTTCCAGAACTTGTATCAATTGAATGAAAATTATGAAACTTTCAATTTAGTTGGACAAAGAATTTTTCTGGAACTTGCATAAAAAATCAATTTAGTTCTGGAACTTGCATCAACAGAATGATAGTTTTGAGGGATTGTGAAAACTCAGAGATTCCAATGGGAAATATGAGAGAGGTTTTTGTTCATAGCAATGTGTTTAACAAAAACCTCATTCATATTTTCTACAGGTTTTACCAATGAAGAGAGATCTAACTTTTAGTGAGTTGCAGTCCGAGGAAACGTGTATCAGACGAGCACTAAAAGTTCCATAAACAGAAATAGAAAATTCAAATGGAAAATATGAGAGAGGTTTTTATTCATAGCAATGTGTTTAACAAAAATATCATTCATATTTGTTACAGGTTTTACCAATGAAGAGAGATCTAACTTTTAGTGAGCTGCAGTCTGAGGAAATGTGTATCAGACGAGCACTAAAAGTTTCATAAACAGAAACAAAAAATTCAAATGGAAAATCTGAGAGAGGTTTTTGTTCATAGAAATGTGTTTAACAAAAACCTCATTCAGATTTACTACAGGTTTTACCAATCAAGAGAAATCTAACTTTTAGTGAACTGCAGTCTGAGGAAAAAGTGTATCAGACAAGCGTCAAAAGTTCCACAGTCAAAAACAACAAAGTCAAATGGAAAATATGAGAAAGGTATTTGGTCAAAATCATATTTTGAGGGAAATCCTCCTTCCAATAATGTAGAGGAATAAAATCATTATGATTCTTGTTACCGAAAAGTAAGGAGAAGATTTGGGAGCAAATCTTCCTAAAATAAGTGAGATAAGACTTTGACTCCAATAATATATCTCTCTCCATATTTTGTGGAGATGGAGATCTTAGTTGTCAGGATTGGAACAGAGATAAGATCAGATTCTATTTCCTAAAATAAGGAGTTGGTTAGATGCATGAATTATAAATGCAACCTTCCACACTTAGATATGTGATGTTTTTCTCCAAAGAAATAAAGATCTATTCTTTCCTCTCAAATATTCTGTAGTTTTAAGATCTCAGAAGTATGATTTAAATCATATTCCAAGGAATGAACTGGCCACTCATTCCAAGGAAGATGGATATGTGTATTTTATGTTTATATTTATTCTTTTGTATTTAATTCATTTTGTTGTATTGTTTTTATTTTTATGTTGTGAAAATTCATTCTGTTGTAAACCTGCAGGTGTTTCATTCAATTATGTTTATTTTTAATTCAGCAATTTCATTTATGCAAGTGTGCATTTTAATTCATGCAAGTGTGTTTCTTTCATGTAAAATTTATCTTTTAATTCATGCAAGTGTGTTTCTTTCCCTTTGGACACCAACCTGGATTGAAATTTTTAATGGCGAGGATTGACGACCCTTGTCTATAAGTAAGGTTGAATAAGCCTTGAAAGGAATGTAAAAATGTACTAGAAGTTGTTCTAATCCTCCCTCCAAATTCCTAGTTTGAAAATGTGAGTTGTAGTGAATATTACTAGGGTGTAAGAGTGGAAAATGCATTTGTTGAGCCTTAGGTAAGTGTGAGTTGTCACCTCCACATTGATAGAGGTTGAAATCTTCTATGGTCAGTTGCAATAGTTGTCATCAGGTCCAAAATAATAGAGTAGTTCCTAGTATGAAGAAAAGAAGGAAGGGATATCCCATAAATCATGCACATTTGGTCAAAAAGAGGTTAAGCAATAACAAAATTATAGGCTAATAAAGGTGTGTATGATTTAGAGGTCGAGTGAGTGGGAAAAAATGATAGAAGATGGAATTACAGCTTGGAAAAAAGCAGAGAGGAGTGAAGGAATGCAAAACTCCATGAATGATATATGAAGAACGTGTATTTTCAAGCTATAATAAGACAAATGTGAGAATTATGGATGTATGGATGGTGTCTAGACCTTCATTATTATTTGCATGAATGATTTATGAGTTTGAATGATGCATGCATGCCAATTTGATGAGTTCAAGAGTTAGATTGTGTGTGTGTTTGTGGACTGTGCACTTTGGTTCTTGTGAGGGCAGCAAGTAGAAAACCCTCAGTCGATTAAATTCACTTTAAAATCTTGAATGTTAAGATATAATTCTTTTCCAAGTGGTGAGGATTCTAAACATTAAAGGTCATTATGTCAACAACTTAGATTGGTAAGACCCCTAGAAGATTTATCTAAATGTTAATACCAAGAAATCCGATTGGTAAATGTTTAATTTAAGGAGCCAGAAGAATGATTAAGATCTTAAATTTTATGTGGAAAGGATTATAAAATATACAAACCTTATGTAAAAATTTGGAGTCATAAAATGAAGACCCAGAAAAGTTATGAATGATTTAGGACTGTTATAAACTAGTTAGTTTTTCAAGAGCAAGAAAGGAAAAAAAAATGAGATAGAGGAAGTTAGAAAAAAAATTAAACCATGAAACTTTAGGAGAATTTTTTTAAGGGAAAATGAGATCCAATGAATCTTTTCATACATTCTAGGTATTCATGTAACTCTAAATGTTAGGATCAAGCAAGAAACATTGTCGTAAGGACTCTATAAGGCTATAGTTGACAACTATAGGTACTAAGGGTTTTCTGATGTTTTGAAATCTTGAAATGAGTTTATCTAACATTGTTAAGCATGTGGTAGTCGGTTTCAAGCTTAAAAATTCCTAAGGAAGGCCTAAAATCTCATATGCATGTTAGTATTGTGAATTAATGCAAGGAGTAAGTGCATAGAAGGTAAGTAAAGGTGCAAAATACCAAAAGGAAGCTACAAGGTGTTGGGTCAGGAATTAAGAGTTGAAACTTGGTATGCATCTTGGGAATTACCTAAAGAAAGTAAAAAATTCAATATTAAATTGAGGATCGGCTCACATCACTCATGGTATTCCATTCTTTTCATAGGATGGAATTTGATGACAAGGTTAATTGGGAATTTACTTGTCTTAAGGGGATAATAAAGGTTATCTGAACTTGCATGGTAAATTTAATGATGGGACTTATTAGTACTCATTCTTGTGACTGATTCAATCTTTGTTGAAGTGTATAGATAGGAGAAGAAGCTTTAAAAGAACCTATGACAAACCAAAACCTTTCTTGCAAGTACTACAAGTTAGTCATGAGTGAGATAGGTACAATCTTGTGCTTACTATGAAGAGTAACTTCTAGTGAAACCATTTGAATATGGGCAGTCTTAAAGAGTAAATAGGCATAGTATGGACATGGAGAAGGTAAGAAAATATATGGAAGTACATCATGGTGGTATTTTCCAAACAGATTTATTCAAAACACTTAATGAAATATTTTGTAGTAGTGATGATAAATTTGTATTTGTGTGTAGATTCAGGGTTGACCTTTCCTATCAAATCGAAGCCCCATGTAGAAAAAGGTCATGGGGAAATAATGTGTTGCAATGTATGATATGGGTCATGATTAATTTTGTTGTGGATTTAACACTAATTGCATCATTTAGCATATTTGTAACAACCTTGTTCCATGGTTAGCCAATAATATCATTATCATAAAATCTTTTGAGACATGGATTTTCCACTAAAGTTACCATCACACTCACTATTTGTATGCCTAGATTCTGATCACCTGCAAGATGTATTAGTAGATATAAAAATTAAAAAAAAAATCATTTCTACTAAATATAATGGGATCACATTGTCATTGAAAATGGGAGGGATAATCATGGGTTCTTTAATGAATAAATTGGGTAGGAAACTTCTTGATCTTAATCAAAACTTGCACACAATTACACTTCGAAAAATGTTAGTTGTTTTTTTTGTTAAGGGACCTACCTCAGTCAGATACCTAACATTTTATAGAGATAACATACATTTTATTGAATTAAAATAACAAAACAATGCATGAAATTGAAATCCCTGAATCAGACGTAGGCTAGTCGTAGTTGTGATTCACTGAAAATTGCAAGGAGATCGCAAGCCAATCATAATTATAGTTGACACTTGTGTGGAAATTTCACTAAAATGGTGTTGTAAAATTTATAATTATCCTTTGTGATTTTATTTCACCTCTCCAACACTTGCAATACCGAAATATGAGAACAATGAAGTAAAAACTCAAGTATATGCTCAAGATCATAAAGAGACAGGGCATTGGAATGATAGGGGTGAGTGGTGTTTTATAGTTTTTGGAATGTATAGAATAATTTAACACACATGGGTGCAATGTGCATCGATGGGTAAGATGATAAGGGTCCATATTGCATCGGGAATGATATTGGGTAGGTGGGATAGATTGAATTAAATGTTAGTAGGTGAGGTTTAGTAAATGAGTGATGAGGCGTCGTTATCACCATTTTGTGGGTTTAGTATTTTTTATTTACTTTTATGGGATTATTTTGGTTTATAACATTTTTGGAATTTTTTGAATAAGAGACCTTATGCGCAAGGTGCATTTTCTAGTATCTACATTTTTCCCCTTATTGGATTGCATGTTATAGTAGGCAAGATACAACACAAAAATTGAAGATGATATGGGGGTCACCTAACCCTATGACTATGTTTGCAACAATGGAGTGCAAGAGGTGTGTAGGTGTATAAACATGGTTCGCAACAAGAGTGTTAGTGATCACAAGATGAGTTGGAAGTCATGAGTCAAGAGACAATAAGTGATCTAAAAAACGAGCTTAAACAAGGTATAAACATCACAAGGAGACATATTATCCCTATTTCTTGTTTATATCCTATGTTTTCACGTGAAAGTTAATTATTTCTTGAAATGGGAACTTATAAGACAAGGTTGGAAAAAATGAGCCAATGTGTAGGTGTGAGTTAAATATGTGATTTGTGATAGATGGGATGTAATAAAATTGGAATATGTGTATTTCTCTGGTACTAGCTAGACATCTATATCCTTGACAGAGATACATTTTATTCTAATCGTATCATTAGTTTACTGTCATCCAAGCATCGGTGGCCCCGATAGAGATACTGGAAAGATCTGTGAAAAAGAGTGTTTGATATTTCTCTTTTTTTTTTTCATTTTTGAATTTAGATTTTTTCTAGTTATTTGTTTTTTGATTTTTTGTTGACATGGTATTCATCTCTTTCATTTTTTCAAAGGGTTTAGAACCACTAGTAGCTTGGTGGAGGTAATCGAAGTTATTATGGAGAGGACATTGGTAAGCGTCAACAAATAATGTCATAGGGTCATCACAATAAGTTAAGAGGATAGTTATTCTTAATACGCAAAGTAAGGTGGGACCAATTTCAAGAAACTATAGTAGAGATTATTGGCTTGTAAAACATGACAACAAGATAATCAAAATTTCACTAAAAGTTGTGAAACAAACCAAGACATGGAATGTGAATGAATTGTAAGTGAAGTATGTAGTAGTGAACCAAGAAGTGGATTGAAATATGAATGAATGGAGAAAATGTGGAAGAATATCCATGAGAAAGCATTGTTTATTGATTTTTTTTAAATATATAGATTTTGAAAGATATTTAGTTATTTTTGGATTTTTTGTGTATTTGTGTTTGTGTCAATGGTGATGTAAACACTAAATCACGTACTTTGGGTGATTATCCAGTCCATATTATATACTACTATTCATATGATTCCTATGTAAGAAAATTACTAATCAAACCATGTCTTTGACCACCTTTCTTTACTTTTTATTACCATTTTTGGTCTTGTACCCTGACTTGCTCAGTATTCCCTTTTATACTTTGGCCTTTATCATCTTGGACACCAACACCAGGTGCCCTCATCCCCTCCTTGCGCCCCTATTCCCTTTGTACTTTGTTATGACTTTTTGGGTCCTTTCTAGTTATTTGAGCATATTTTCTTTTTGGTAGTCAGCCTTTTCGGGGTTAATTACGAAATTCAAAAAAATGAATCATATAAATATAAAGTTATGTGACCATAATAAAGGATTAATCACTAAGCATTAGCTATCACCACCTAAGGTTGCATCCATCAAACATATAAAATCTCCATTGCATCCATTTAGTACCATCCAATGGACACAAGGGCTAGTTATTTTACATACACCTCATAGGAGGGAAGTTCATTTTATTCCATGCACACATCTATTACATTTATTTACATCTAGATTACTTTCTCACTATCAAGTGTGACAAGCACAAGAGCCGCCAAGGGCATGATTATGCACACACACATAGAACTACATTGGGTCTGAGATGTAGTGTAATACTTAGTTATAAGTTCACCATTGTGACAGATGAGGATAGTCTGACCCCTCATTTTACATCTTTCTTTTTTAGGATTTGATGTCTATTTGAGGATTTTGAAAGTTCATACTTCATTGAAGATTTCTAGCGACCTCGACAATCTTGGTGTGACCTCATGGAGAAAAAGGGTGAACAACAATGAATAACTATCAAACCCTCAGAGGAAGTATCCTTATCATTTTTGCAAACCGGGACACCTAGAATTAGGTCTAGGGCACCCGTAGGCACCCCTGTTCCTCTCCAGGTGCCCCATTCCAGCTTATTTCTTCAAATCCAAATATTTTTGGGTATCTATGTGATGTTTCTAGTTCTTTGATCACCTAGTTGACACCTCGATAAACTCCAGATTTCATTTCAAACCAGCTAAGTACCTTTTTCTCCTCCTTACAATTAGGGTTTCATAATTTATTACTTAGTTTATTGGGTGTAATTTATGTACTTAATTGTTATTCATCTACTACTACTATAGCATTTAGATTAAGCATATAAATTCATAATTAGCTTAATCATTTACATACTCCTAGGACCTTTATTTCTCATCTTTCCAGGGCCTTATCATCATGAGTATCTTAATTAATGAATTCTTTCTCATCAATCCTTAATTAAGAGATAGGTTCAAAACCCTCCTTGTTACCACTCGCATTCCTAATAATATGCATCCAGATTCAATCTATCAAACTTTATCTATGCATTTTCTCATCATATTACTTTCCCGTCTAATCATAATGTTGATCTTACCATTTTTTACAATGATCCACCCTTACATATCATGGTTTACATTTACAATGTGGGTGTCAAGTGTACTTTACTCAATAATGGATCTAAACTTAATATTTGTCCTACATCATTCCTTGAAAGGAATGGTCTTTATCTTGTTAATGTTATTCCATCGTGTCTTTCTCTTCGTGCATATGATGGTTCCATTTTTCCATGTGTAAGTCACATTACTCTTCCTATCACTGTAGGACCAAAAACCCTTAACACAATTTTCTTTGTCATTGACTTTCTAGTTTCATTTAATTGTTTACTCGGTTAGCCATGGCTTCATGCCATGCAAGTAGTTCCTTCTACAGTACATCATTGTGTCAAATTAATACATGAAGGTATAGAATATACATTTCCTATTGATCATGACCCATTCAAATACTATGACCATGATCCCAATACTATAATTCTAACTTCACACTCTGATAGTACTAATGAGCCACAACCCATGGATATTCCACCACATTTACCACCACATGAAAGTGTTATTTGCATGATAGATATTTTCTCATACACATCATCGCCTCCACCTAGTACTACTACTATTATGATTCTTTATCAGGGGCATGTCCCTACGTCATACGTCATACCACCTCCAGTTCCTTCTCATGTACAATTGACACCTACAATACCTCCCTTCACATGTACACTTTTCATGAATGATTCTTATTGGTAGCACATTCCATTTGATCCTACTTGTGATGACACTATATGTACACATGAAGGATTGACTCGGCTGGGCTTCAATTTTGAGGATCTCTATCCTCCACCTCATGATCCTCATCTATATTATGGATTTTTTGCCATCACTGTTATCTATGGTCTTTGTTTCTTTCATCTCATAGTATTTCTTGCACAAGCCCCTTATCTTCTCCACTTACATTAGGGAAATCTTAGCTTGATTACATTGGGGGCACGTTAGACCTTGATCATAATTATATATCATTTCCCATCCCATTTTTTCACATTTTTATTTGTAATTACTCATTCCTTGGCTTTTCACCAAACCTCACTCGATGGTATGCACATGGGTGTCCATTGCCTCCTTTTACTGATGAGGAATACATTATGGGTATTTATAATTTGTATATCAATGGCTCCTTGTGTGATCAACTTGACACTATTTCCTATCAAGTATCAGATGCCTCACCCTTCAGATTAACTATGAAAATGATGACCTTTTCGATGACATTAATTTATCACACTTATCATTCCATACTTAGTGGGAATTACACTTATTTGTCTCCCCCATTTAGCATCAATATGAATCTTATTATTCACATCATTTCACATATTATACTTTCACATTCGCATATTGTCATTCCCCGATGATGCACTCTTGTGCTTTACTTCACACTTGACTGCTAAGGGCATCCTATACACATGAACCTCACACACACACGTTATACATTCAACAATACACAGCATACACTCAACGTGTTTAAATTAGTCCCTTTAACAAAACACTTTACACACTTAACAAATATTCCTCAATATGTTCATTATGCATTACATATTCCACATTGTGTGTATTCATCTCTACGTAACATATATTCTATGCATTCATAATATATTTTACACAACCCACAAGTTTGTGATACATCCATAATTACAATACACTCTTCTCATGCATATATCAATACAATCTCAACAAAAATAACACCACATACTCAACACAACATCCATACTTACTATACAATCAGATATTTTACAATATACTCCTTTTACATTACATGAAACCTATTTCTTGTGCAAAATCAACACACACAACTTATAGCACAATGCGTATATCCCTCACACAACCAATGCAACTCACTACCCTATGATGCATTGTAGTTCCACGGTCCATACTTGAATGTTGATGGTCTACATCTCAAATTGACCTCATCAACTCATGTGTTTAATCATACACTCACTCATTCACTGACACATTTACACTATACATTTTTTTCTTTGACAATCACATGTTTCTCATACACACCATTCAAAACATTTCCTGATTATGCACTCTCATTTACAATTAATTCTTGACTCCTTAGGGGGCATAAATAAATGAACCTAATTACATACATACAAATCCACTCAGGGGGCACATTGCTCCTATCATTCACACTGCATTCCATTCCACTCATCCACATCATATTGTATATCTTGGTTGTATTTATTGTTGTTTACTCATGCTTTTACATGCTCACTTTATTACACATGCTAGATAAATATCTTGTATGTAATTATATTTGTAATACACACATGCATGTTTACTTTCCTTTCTAATTGTGATCATAGACAATATGGATATATTACATGCAACATGGATGTTTAGCGCAGTACCTATTACTAGTCCCATAGAGGCTCATGGGGGCATCCAATTCATACATTATAGGGGTTATTATTTCATTTTGTTTCATAGCACACTTCATTATTGGCTTATACACATTTTGACATATTTTTTATCTTCCAAACATGCTAACAGATGCTTGATGTGTTGCATTTGTTATGTAGTGTTACTTGCTTCAATGGTTGTCTATCACATTGTTTTTCATTGCTTGTTCTTTATATGTTCTTGTTTGCATGCTTTTCCCTTTGTCTTGTGTGCACACTTGTCTACTTGCGGCCATCTCGTCCTTGATTTTCTTGCGACATCATTAGTGGTCTCTCATGTTTGCAACCCGTTTTTCATGGTCTACATTATCTTTTTGTGTGTTTACATTATCTTCTTATGTCTTAGCTTACAAATTTTTTGCACTTTTCTTTTACATGCATGCTTTCTTGTACTAACAGTTGTCTCATAGCCACTTTTTTTGTGTGTGTCTTGGTTTCAACCAAACACATTCCCTTCCCCTATAGGGCACAACTTCAGCACAATTTTCGGTCCTCTTTTGGGTCTCATACTTCTTCAGTGATGTCACTCGCACACCAAACGAGGGGGCCATCATTTCATTGAATCATTCACCCCATACAAAATTATACATAGCATAGCACAATACTGGTAAAGAACGGTTATTAGTTTTAGACAAGGCTTAGAAGTAGACTTGGGTCCTTAGCACAATGATACCTTTCCTAGATGTCTGAAACTAGGGGTAGTTACACAATGATTTGTATTTCAGTAGTCTACAAAACTCCACACAATGAATTTTACATGCAATGCAATCCTTAGCACTTGTGTTTTTATACACCATCTACAATGGTGTTCCATATTATGGGAAGAAGTTAAAGGTTAGAGGATAACACCAGAATTTTCTCCCTACACTTATTTCATTACATGGTGTGAGATCATCCTAAAAACCCGCATCCATTGTAAATAGCATAAGATCTCCCAAAAAAATTGGTCTTCTACAAAATATTCGGGATCCTACACTCTTTCCTTATCACAAATCATGTGCACATGTTCCTTTTTCATATTTTCAACATTTGTACATACTTTTTCCACTTATATATGTTTGTTTGACTACTTATTCATTCTTATCTCTTACAGTTCCATTCGTATGGGAAGTAGTATTCAACATCATTCACAAGAGCAACAATAACATTGACATCAACAACAAGCACATTGCAACATCTACACGTGCATTTTCACATGTAGACACACAATCACGCTCTTTGGGTAAGTATCTAGTCTCAATCGCATACTAATATTCATATGGTTCCTAAGTAAGAGAAGTAATAATTAACCTATGTCTTTGGCCATCTTTCTTTGTTTTATCTTTTTACTTTCATTATTTCACCCTTACTTTCTCAATCTATCTTTTTACTCTTTATCATTAGTCATCCTGGATGCTAGCACCCAGCTAGGACACCAGTGTTAGGAGCCCTTGTCCCCTCTAGGTGTTCATGTCCCCTTTGTATTTTACCCTCACCTTTTTGGTCCTTTCTAGCCATTTGAGCATCTTATATTTTTTTCAGTCGACATTTTCGAGGTTAATTAAAAAATTTAAGCAAAAGAATTAGATAAATATAAAGTTATGTGATCATAATAAGGGACCAAGAACTAAGCACTATCTATCTCCACCTAAGGTTGCATCCATCAAGGAATATAAGAGATCCATTGCATCCATCTAACTCCATTACAAGGGACACGAAGGTTGGTTTTCTGGATCATGTCTTCATAGGAGGGAAGATTATTCTATTCCATGCACACATTTACTACATTCTACATTTAGCTACTTTCTCTCTATTCCAAGTGTGACACACACATGAGTAACCTAGAGCATAATTCTACACACATAACTATATTGGATCTGAGATGTACCACAACGCTTAACAATAAGTCCATCATTGTGGTAGCTGAGCACAGTCTGACCCCTCATTTTGCATCTATCTTTTATGGGATTTGATGTTTATTTAAGGGTTTTACAAGTTTATTATTCATTGCAAGTTTCCACTGACCTCAGCAATCGTTGTGTGAATCCATAGTGACAAAAGGTGAGCATCAGCAAACATCTTGTGACCCTAATAATTCAGGTTTATGAGCATTTATGTAGACCCAGATGCTCAAAAAAATGCCTAAGCCACCCATGGGTGCCCTTGTCCCTCTCCAGGCACCCTAGTCCAGCTTATTCTTCTAGATATGCAATTTTCTGAGCTTTGGTATGATAGTTATTGCTTCATATTTTCTAGTTCTCCAGCTCTATTCACCTCTAATATTTCTGTGAATCAGCTAAGGCTTATTACTCTCTTTTTACACTTAGGGTTTCATATATTTTGGCTTAGTTTGTTTGGATTAATTTATATACTTCATTGGTGCATTTATTTACTCTTATAATAGAAATTATATTAGGCATAAAATTTATATTTAGCTTAATACTTTTTTGTGAACCCGCATTTGAATACTCTTGGATCCTTCTTTTTCTTCCATCATGGCTCATAATATATCTCAAGTCTCTTTGATTCAATTACTTAAAATGCATCCATCTTATAAATATGTTCTCCATAAAACCCTAGACACTATAAATCTACCTATCAACATGTTGGCTACTCAAGTGAATGCTATCTTTGATCATATTTATAAGGACTCTCTTAGTTCCAATTGCGATCAATCTATTTACTAATACATGTCAATATTGATTACATTCATTATTTGATTCATACGATTCCTAAGGCTATGAAAATTCACTAATTAACCCATCTCTAAAATTTGAAATACTTTCTTTTCTTTCTAGGACAGCTTCTCGTGCTCATGCTAGTTCTTACTTTCTCAGTCCTCATCCTATGTACTTTAACATATTATCATAATAGTGAGCACTCAAGTCCCCTCTGACATTACCAAATACTCTCACCTTTGATAATAATACTAAGCAACATGACATTCTTACTAAGCTCCTTAGTCATCAATTGTTTCAGCATCTTATATGCTTACTCAAGGCTAGTCCTCCTTACCAGGGTTAATTGTGAAATTATATCAAAGGTCACCATATTGCAATTATCATCAAATCAATGTGACCATAATGAAAATGACTTAGCATTCTTAATGCATGAAGCTATCAAGCATCTTGAGTGTCAAGGATTTATCTCAAGCATCTACAAAACATCCATTGTTTGCATCTATCACCATATACAATTGTTACATCTTAATGGGTTCTCTAAAACTAGTTACATGCATATATCTAATCAGCATTTCTTTACCATCGTTTCTTACAGTTCCTTCGTTATTGAGAGTGACACAGAACTACCGAAGCAACCTACCTCTTAAAATAAATATACACACACCCCTAGAACTCTCATTGGGTTTGAGATCTAATAAATTACTCAAGTCATAAATATGCAACAACCTCTGACAGTTGAGGATCAATCTGACCCTTCATTCTGCTAGCAAGTATTTTGTAGGATGTCATGTCAATCCCAGGGTTCTATAGGTTACATACTTCATTCACAGACTCCTCTAGCATCCTTCTCCGATCTTCCATGTGACCTATTCATTAGTGGTCAAAGGAGTTAATCCTACTAATGACCCCTCGAAGGACACATTTCCTAAGATATTCACTCACCATCACATGGTGCCTACTATCAAATCTAGGCCTACCCATTATGTTGCACCCATGTCACTCTTATCATGACACACACAATCTAGCTTATTTCTCCATATCTACATTTTTTGGGTCTTTGTACGATGCACCTACTTCTTTGTTCACCTTGTCTGCACCTCAATACACTCCATCATTGGCAAATTAGTGGGGCAGCTAAGTACCTTTTTCTGCCCCCTATGGTACCAACAAGTGTTTTATTTTCTCATCATGCTTAGTTTCCTAGACTATCACATTTTTGTACTTGATTTACACACACCTATCGTTTTTATATCATTTAGATGACACGCATAAATTTTCTTATGGTTAGCTTAATCAGGTGACTAGACAAGGGATATCTGTCCAATAAGAACCCAGGGTCCATGTTCTTCACTATATCTATCTACTACATGACTCATTCATACAGTGCATATGTATGAATCGCCACATTATGTGCACATAGAATACACTCTTTCATCATATTCCTCCAAACGATCTATGCATCAAAGAATTATATGAGTAAGATACATGATGTAGAGGAGGAATTAATGGATGACTGTAGATAATGGGATCTTCTTGCACCATCAACTATCTTCCATCTTACACATATCCCATATAGTATTTTACATTCATCATGCACATCTCAATACATTTGCATCATCATTTTCCAATGATGCACTCTTGCGATATGGTTCACACTTGACTGTTGAGAGCATCCTATATACATGAACTTCATACATTGCATATTGTACACACCACACATTCTTACACACTTGACCATATCACACATCTTACACTAGAAACATTCACCACAAATATCTATAACATTGATTGATCCCACTAAACATTACACATCTGACACCACATTCATTAAACACACATGCCATCTTCCTCTCCCAGCTTCTGTCACATACTAGATACATTACTAACTATACACATTCACACTATATATCTTACATCTACTTCTAAACGTTGTTGTCATTACCCTATTATGTAATCTAGTTCCACAGTCCATGATTTTATCTACTGAGGGTATACATCTCAAATGGACCTCATCACACTCACACATTTAATTACTCACTCAATCAATCACTCACACCTTTACACTCTACGATTTACACTTTGATGATCACATATTTCTATTACACACATTAAAACCATTTTATGATGATGCACTCTCATTTATTGTTCATATCTTGACTGTTGAGGAGCATAAAAAAATTGAACCTCATTGCATACATATACATCCACTTGGGGGGAATGTTGCTCCTATTATTCTCACTACATTTCATCTTGTCTGATCCACAACATACTACACATCTTGGTTGCATCTACTTTTTCTTACATGTTCACTCTATTACACATGCTAGATATATAAATGATATAGCATTATCTTTTATCAAACACACATGCGTGTTCACTTTCCTTTCTAGTTGTGATCAAAGATACTATAGATTTAGCATGGATGTTTGCCGTAGTACAATATTACTAATGCCACAACAGATCCTGGGGGCATCCACTTTCATACAATACAGGTGTTATTTTTTCATAGCACATTATTATTGGATTATACATGTTTTGACATAATTTATTATATTTATAACATGCTAACGGGTGTTTTATGTGCAAGATTTAGTTTGCAGGACCATATGCTTGCATGTTTTTTTTATACTTTTTTTTTTCAAGTTTTTGTTATTTGTATGCTCTTGTTTTCCATCTTTTCCCTTTGTCATGTGTGCATAGTGTCTTCTTTTGGATTCATTAACCTTGATTGTCTCAAATCATCATGAGTGGTGTCCCATGTTTGCAGGCCTGTGTTTTGTGGCCTACATTTTCTTCTTGTGTCTTATCTTACATAATGTCTACTTAACATACATTTTTTCTTATACATGCATGTTTTCCTTTGCTTTTACTACCACTTATTTCCTAGCCAGTTTTGTTTGTGTGTGCCTTGGTTTCTACCAAGCACATTCCCTTATCCTTACAAGGCATAGGTTTTGTGATGCCCTCAAAAAAACAACCCACTTGAGACCCAAGAAACAACCTACGGTTAGCTAGACAATTATGGAATAATTTTATTTTTTGATTAGAAGTGTCCACAACCAAGTTGTAAGACAACAATTGGCCCTATTAGGTTCCGAAACAAATATAAATTTCTAGAAAATATTTTTCCTTCATTAACAAATTATCAGAGTTCACATGGTTCAAATTTTAGGGTTAGAAGTCTCAGTTAGGTTCAGGGAGTAATTTACCCCCATACCCACTCTCTAACAGGCTCACAATTTCAATTTAATTTTCTCATACTTAATGCTTCAAAAAATTTCCTAAATCATTCCCATTGGATAGGAAATTTTCTCACCTTTTTGGTGATATAAATAAGTCCTCCTAACTCTTTGTAGGAACTCAAGATATGGAGTAAGCAGACCTTGGGGGTCAAATTTTCCCCAAAGGGGGACATGTGTCAAGAAGGGGTGAAAGGAAAATTTTGGGTCGGTGGGTCACGAGGCAGCATTTGGGGTTTTTCCTTACACGTGGGAGAAAATTTCCCAATTTGTGCCTGTGCCTCCATGGGTCCTCCAAAGACACGTGGCAGCCTCTGATTCGTCACCGGCAACAAGGAAGAGGAAGGGCAGTGCAACGGGAGAGTTTGGGGCATTTTGCACCAAAGGGGAAGAAAATAGGGACAATGCACACATACCACGGGTTCGCTAGGGGCACGTGGCACTCCATTTTTTTCCACAGGGAGAATGGATAGGGACTAAGGTGGGTGGTGGAGTTGATTTGCAAATTTCACCGAAGGGAGGACAAAGTGGGAGTTAGATGCACGTGTCCGCTCACCCATGAGAAATAATTTCCCAATGCGAGGGTGGGAGTGCAAGGCTACGGGTAAATTTATCAAAAATTTCCAAACACCAAAAATCTAAAAAAAAAACCAAGGGGTCACCTCCCCCCACTAGCACCCAAAGCTGCCACGTGGTAGCCTGTGATAGGCTGCGGGCTGGCAGAGGGGCGAAATGGAAATTTTTTCCAAAATTTTTCAAAAGGTCTAAGGGCAAAAGAAAATGTCGCGCCTCTGCCACTGCCCCATGAGGACACGTGGCAGCCTCTGATTGGCTGCGGGCTGGTAGAGAAAAATTAAAAAAATTTCCCAAGCAAATTTTTCAAAAAAAATTCTAAGGATTTTCCAACGGGAAAATTTCGGGCCCGCCGGCCAGGGAAAATTTTCCCAAATTTTCCCACCAAGTCAGAAAAACTTCAAAGTGCCATAAGTTGAGCTAGAAAGCTCATTTTTGGGAAAATGAGGACTTTTTGGAAATCTCTCAATGTCCTCTTTGCACAAGAAGCATAAATTTTACATTTTAATAAAGTTTAAGGGTTAAATTTTATGAAAACGTTCTATAGGCTTATAATTAGTAAATTGGTAAATTTCCAACTTCTAAATTTGATTAAATTGGATCTCCTCCTTCACTCAACATGTCAAGCAGACATGGAGGATTGCTCTAGGAAGGATTTAGAATGTTTTAGGGAAGTAAATTTTCACTTGTTTGATTTCTTCAAATTGCATTTTTCCGACAAATGATAGAAAAATGATTGTTAGAGGAATTGGATTCGATTTTGCAATGAATTTAACTTGTCTTCCTTAAGTGTTCTTTGTCAATTTGAGTTCATTTATGATACAACATACTAAATTTTAACATATCCAAGTTGATTATAATGTATGCAAGTCTGAACTGTACATTTTTATTAAAATTAATTGGTAGTATTTAAGTTTATGAAAGAGATCAAATTCTAGAAATTTGTTTATCAAATTCATCCTTCAACTGTGGAATTTCATTCCTAAACTATTCCAATACATTCAGTTGTTTATAATTAGATCATTTCAAAACTAAATTACAAATTACTGGTTTCTATTTTTAATATATTTCCAAAGTATACAAAATACAATATACTTCCTCCATACGTATTTTCTTTTCTTAGCAATTCAAACAGAGATTCAAATCACAATTTGATACAATCCAACATTCAACAACAACAATGTAAAAGAGAGATGATCTTGCAATTATTTATTAACTCCAAAGAGAATACATCTTTACATTATTCCAATTCCTTGAATGTAATTAATAGATTTCCATTTCTTTCCAATAATACATACAGAATGTACATGTCTTTCACAATTTCCAATATACTAACTTTCATAATCAAATTGCATACATATTTCCTTCAAAAAATACATGTTATAATTTCATCCACAACAAGTGGGAAAGGATTGCAAATAAATATGTTTTCACAAGGGGCTATCAAACTACATTTTTTTTCCTTTGCTCCAAGACAGCAACATGCACATTTTCTCTTTCTTCCAAGTTGGTCACAACAAAAGAGGGGGAAAGGGCAAGCTCTCCACCCAACCAAGACATCCAATGAAGAGGAAAATCATTCCTTTATCATTGGCCCATGAGCCCTAACCAAAATATAATAATAGGTACAATTCAACCCATGGCAGCAACTGGCTTACACAACACACAACATTCTTTCAAACATGCACATTGCAATATAAAACATAGTTCAACACAAAACAACAGTTTACAACTACAATTTATAAAAATTCCAATCAAAACTCAAGCTTGATCATGCAAGCCAAAGGAACAAGGTCTATGGGGGAAGCTACGTATGCCTCCCAATTGGGAATTGGGTATCCACCAGTAACAAACCGCCAATAAATTTCACCACACGTATCCTTATGCCCCCCACAAATCCCTCCTTACGCCCCCCCCCCCCCCCCCCCCCCACAGATTTCCTTATGCCCCCCACAAAGTAAGAAATGCAAGCTATTTCTTTTCCATGGTGGATCCCAAACCCAAACTCCCTCCAAACAAACTCTAATGCCAATGGCATTCCCTTATGACCCCCCACATGGATTCCCCATATCCTTCTCCTACACCATTCCCTAAGGCAGTCTACCCAACCAGCCAACAATTAAAACAAAACATGCACCCTTCACACAACACAGCAAGCAAATAACAACATAAAAAGGAGAGCTTAAGTTCCTACCTCTCCATGGTTACTTTTTTTTTCCAACAAAAAGGTTCAGATGCCAAGAACACAATTCAAAACAGAAATGCCAAGTATGAAGTTATCTCCAAATCTCCTCCACAATCCATAAGAGCTCCAAATAACAAAAATGTGCCCCAAGGAAGAATGCAAAAATGTTTCAACAACCCCAAAACAAGCAAGAGAGTTTGAATTATATAGAAGAGGGAAGAGAAGATGATGATGTGGATCCATGTAGGATTGCCACATCACACATCCTCCAACTTTAAACACAAAAGACAAAATCCATTCTCCTAAGCACAATAAAGAGGTGGGTGAAAATATGACAAGTTACTTGCACACTCCAAAAAGCCCACACCTCAAGGGACAAAAAATTAAATAAAATGTAAGAAAGTGCAATTAAAAACATGCAACATGACTTAATAAAATGCATTATAAAAATCAAAAATCACATCTCCAACCATAAGTATGGTTGGTAAATTAAATTTAGAGGCATGGGACAAGTTTTACTTGTCCCACAAGCCTCCAGAAGTATCCTCCAAGGAACAAATTCGAATTTTTCATGGAGGTGGAGTATTTCATACTCCAAAATCTGACTTACACAAACTCTTACACAACTTACACATCCCTTAAAAATTTAATACAAACAGCCAACCACTTCCATTATTACTTTCCCATACCCCAATTTGATTTATTTAAATTTTAACATATGATTCCTCACATTAATCTACCACAATTTAATTAAATAAAGGAACACATGACTAATAAAATACATACAATAATAAATAAAATTTAACCACATTAATAAAATACACAAACCCATTGGTCACATATAAAGGTAACCCCCCCCATGGGAATCCCTAACAAAAAAATACAACACAATAAGACAAGTTGCCATGGTGACCGTGTCGAATTCACCTAAAATTCCATTGTTGTTGGTCTCCGATCCCCCGATGTTTGTTGTGATGTTTTTAACCTACAAAATACAAATAACTCCTTTAGCCTTGTGGCCATATCAAAACATCCAATATGATATAATTAAAATCACAAAATCATCTAAGTATATGAATCACAACAACATCGAAGGTAACAACTATATCATTTGCAATTTTTAATCAACAACTATATCATCATCAATATAATATCCATTTTCTTGATCTACTCATAATATCCAAAATCACGTGTCTAAACAACATCCATAAAACATCGACGTCACATAGTATATCATCATCCACATATGAGGTGTCTCCAATAATCATCATGCATCATAACCAAATCAAGATCAATAGTAATCCATGACCAAATATCTAACATCATACTAAATCAAAGCATAATAATGTCCATAACATAAACAAAAGTATCAAAATAAGCATCCAAAGGGGTCAAAGGGAAGTAGGCACTACAGAATCCCAATATGGACATCCTCAAGGTGATGTGGCATGTGTAAGACATCGTCAAATGTGTGTAGTGGATGAATCTTTAAGTGGTGTGAGATGTGATGGACGTAAATTTAAGAAAACATTTAAATGATTTTATATTTTGGGAGTAGAAATGGGAGGTGGTGAACAAGTGAACACTACTATGCAAAAAATCCAAGGATAGACTCACTATGATATTTCCAAAGTATATGAAGGTCAGTTATTGTTGCTTTGGGTGTAATATGTATCAAGAAGTGGGATAAGAATGTGTCAAAAAGTTGTGTGGATGTGTAAATGTTATGTTGTGGGAAGTGGGAATATTATTCAAGTGTTTTGATAGTGAGTGAAAGTGGGAAGGTGTGTGAGAGGAGTGCATCGTCATGTTGAATGAGGTGGCATGCATAGTATAATATATAAAAGTAATTTTAGGTGTCCTTGGTGCCATTAAATTTTTCAAATGTGGTAAATTTTAAATGCGTTGGATAGGGGCGGCATAGTACCATAGGGTCAATAGGCTCATTGCAAAGTGTATGATAAGTTGATGTGGGTAGAAGTACCCCCAAGTAGTTGGATTCAAGTTTGGAAATTCATTCAAGGAGGTATTTGAGGAGATATATGAGTTATGAATGGACATAGGAGTGAATAGATGTCATGGAGAATGACTAGGTAGAATGGATAGGTGGAGGGTGTGAAACGTAACTTTTTCCCAGATAAAAATCTGACTTTGATTAACTACATACAAGCTTTGACTTGACTAATAATTGTTAAATCTTGACCAAAATTCTAATTGCAAAGTCTGATACGTTTTTCAATCAATAATTCTATTAAAAATTAACAATCTAAATTGATTATAGCTTTAATTTATTGAATAAAATAGTAAATTAACTTTAGAATATACGCCTACATTTGAAACAACATTAATTAAGCTTTAAAACACAATTAAAATTAATTTATGAACCTCAAGCTTACGAAATAAACCAAAGATCAAACAATTTTGGGTCCAGACGGATTTATGAAAATAAAGGACAAGGACAAGTGGCAATAATTCATTGGAACTATTATTTAAGTTTATCACTGCGAAATAAGACATGTGGAACCTTCTTGCTAGTTTGTATTTCGCATAATCAATAATTGTTTACTAAGGTTACATCACTGCAAAGACTACATAAATGTGGCTCTTTGTTATTCGTTCGCACTTTGCAATGCGGGATAACTGACAAAGGAAAAAGACAATTGTCAATAATTCATTGGCAAAAAAATTAATCTAACACTACGAAAACATCATGTACGTGGCACTTCATCTTTGGTTCAAATTTTACAGATTAACATAATGGGTCAGACCATTCAATAGAAATACAGGCCGTTGAAAATTTGTATTACACATGGAATAATATAAATGGCTCACTTTTAACAAACTAACAAGGTACTTCCTAGTAAAAAGAAACATACAAAAATTCTATTGTTCACATTCTAACAAACTTGACAAAACTGACATCTGTGAAATCGATGGCTAAATATTATTGGTTAACAACATCGCAATTAGAAAAGACTAACATTGTGAAAAGAGATAATACTTGGTGAAATCTCATTGGTTCAGGTTTCACATTGGCAGAATGTAAGATTTGCGAAGAACACGGAGTTTTATCATTGGTTCATACTTCGCAAATGAACAGAAAAGGATAACAAAAGCTTGATATTGCAAAGTTAAATTTTGTATTCTCGTTAGCTAAAACCATCGCAATAGTCAGTAATTATGACAAGTAAATAACGCATGGACTTCTCTGATTGGATAAAACTTCGAAAAAGAAAACTTAGACATAAGTGAATGACACGTGGAGAATTTTAATTGGCTCAATGTTCACAATTATATATTACATTGTGTTGGGCAGATTTAAAATCTAGAATTACCCATTTTTAAGGGAACTTTTAGGTACAAGATTTTCAAGTAAGAAATACAACTGTAACGAGACAAAAAAATCTAGCAACATGGCTTGAAAAATACAAAATACATATATTTAGCCCAAAATGCCATTAATATGCAATAATTTGTTATAAAATATTATCAATTTCATATATTAATTTGTATTTTCCACTGACACACACAATTCATTTTTTATTTAGTAGACATTTAGATCTAAATTGTCATATATCATTAAATAATTCCTGAAATTCACAGTTTTTCATAAACAATCACATATTTTTAACAAAATAGACAAAATACATTCATTTTTCTCATTTATTCGAATAAACAAAAGAACTAAACTTCTTACTATTAGCTTTTTAAAAGAATTTTCATAATTATAGAGATTTATATAGTTTAATAGTGAGAATACTTATATGTATCAAAGAATATGAAATCCCAATCTCGAGAGAAGACAAGGATCAAGAATTCTAATTCAAAATACCATCACAGAGAGATAACACTAATCAGGAATTCTCAATTCCAAAAATTCTAATGCATCCCCAGGATTAAAAACACCAAACTATGGTTGCTTATGAGAGGAAATTACTATACATTATGTGTATATTCACATTTTCCCTAACCAGGAACCGTTTGGAGTTGTACTCTATACCCCCGATTAGGACACCACTAGTTCCCCTCTCTCTTCCCATCACCTACCTGTAACTTGGTTAGCCTTGGAATTACTTCCACAGACTAAAATCAAAAAGTCCTTAAGACTCTTTTCAAAATTGTTCTCTTTCTCAAAATTACAACCACAATTCCTTGTCTCTCAATCATTTTTCGATTCCCCTCTCTATTTTTCATATTTACATATGTTTTAAAATACATCATGGGTGGTTATTTTTGATGCTTAATCATAGCACCCCTGATTGTTTGCAACTCAATAGATTGAAACTGTTAGTGTGATTGCATAACATGGAGCTTTTCCCTAGGTGAGGGACTTTGCAATCGGGAAAGCTCTCCAGATGAAGGCCAATTATTCCTCTATTCTAATAGACACACTCAAATTGTAGAGGATCTATCCTAAAATCTACTCTAACTTGTTAAGGAGAGAGGATTAAAAAGGGATGAAAGAAATATAACCTAAGCTGGTGGAGGTGATGCACCAAGAGGAATGTTGAATAACTTGCCTTACATGGGAATAAAATTGAACAAGATTGAAGAGGATGAGAATCAATATAGATCATTTTCTTGTCACAAAGTTATTCACCATTAAACACAAAACACCAAAACATGTAACACAATTAAAATGCACAGTTAACCAAAGTTGTAATGATATATCAGAAAGATGCAATGAACACAAGAGAGGGTTGAAATTCATCCACAGACTTATGTTATTGCTCCATAGATTTGATGCAGTGAATTACAATGGCTAAGAGGAAAAATTGAATTTACTATTTGAATGGGAGGTTTGAAATCCACAAGATCACGTACACACAAGAGAAGAAGGGAGGGTGCAAAGCAAGATTATCCAACCTTTTGAAATTATCCCCTCCTTATAATATATGAGAAGAAAGGCATAAAAGGAGAGAGAGAAGGAATTCATAATATTTCCTCAACCACCCAAAAATGCATTAAAATCACCTGCAAAAATGATGGGTGTCACTGAAAAACCCATACCTCCATGTACATTTCCTTTTTGGGGAATAAAGGAAGCCCATACCTTCATCATTTTTGTAGGTGAGAAATATGGAATACCCTCTAAAATGGTGAACTGTATTTCTTCATTTTTAAATACTTAGTCTCACTAAAAATAAGAAAATTATGTAAAGGACACTAAGATATTTCCAAAAATTCCTATTTTGTGCAAATCCGAACTTCTAGTCAAAATTTATGGCCATCTGAAGATGAGGGTACCATACTGCAATAAATGTGGGTGGTGATCTACCTCTTTTCAGACTCTAACAATGCATCGTAACCTTTGAAATCTGAAATTTCAGACTTTTGGGATTCAGAGCTTTGGGATATTATGCTTCATAGATCGTCGTTACTGTTCATCGCTCTAAGCTCATGAAACCTCTGAAATGTCGAAACCCTGAAGTCCAAAATTTGGATTTTGGGTTTTAGATTTTTAGGTTTTTAGGGTTTTCAGGATTTCAAGTTTCAAGGATTTAGAACTTTGGGTTTCAGGGATTTGGGACTTTGAATTTCATGGATTCAAGACTTTCAGTTTTAGGGATTCGATACTTTGGGTTTCAAGGATTCAGAACTTCAGGTTTCGGGGATTTCTTATTCATCCGGGTAGCACATATCTCTAAAATTCCAAAACCCTGAAGTCCAAAATTTAGACTTTAGGTTTCAGACCTTTTCCCCTCCTCTATGTGACACTATTCATTGCTCGACCCCACTTGACAACTCCGAACACCTGAATGTCCGAAGTATGAATTTCGGGCTTTAGACTTCAGAATTTTTTAACTCTCCATTTTAGAATTCTCCATCACCAAGCTTCGAAGTTCCTGCATCATTGACACTAAAATAAGAGTTGACCCTTAAAATCCCCCCAACCATTTCAGACTTCAGACCCTTAGGGTTTCAGGATTTTGGCTAATTTTTTTGTTTTGTGCGGCGAAAAATCTGAATTTCGCTTCTGCATGATCCCGAACGACTCCACCTCCAAAGTTTGAATTTTAGACATCAGAGCTTCTTCATTAACCAAACTCCTCTACAATGTGCTTCTCATGTTTCACTGACTTGTACTCTCAAACCCAAAACGTGAGCTCACATGACCGAATCGATCCTCCATTTTATCTTTTTGGGGTCTTGTTTGTCCAATTTCACCTAAGGGGAAAAATTAGATAACAGTTACAAACCAACACAATGGTTCTCACACCTTTTCATAAGTCAAATTAAGCATCTTAATCAAATGCTCTAGATATTCATCCCTTTGGTTAGCCAATAACTTTATTACAATGTCTTTCTAAAGAACCTTATCATAACTTGTATTAAAAATCCTCAAACCGAACTTATCTTTAGAAATATGACAATTCTTCATTACTCATAATGATTCGGGGATTTATTCACATAACAGGGTGATACTAGAGTGTGCAAGTACAATATGGAGAGTATAGAAGGATAATCTTGTTGTATGTGTGGGGCTTGTAGTGAGAACATGGAGGTAAAGCGGAAAGCCATCTCATTCGCATTAGCAACCTAGGAAAAACAATTTGGGGTTATTTTATTTTTTATTTTTATTTTTGTGAAGGGGTGGTGGACCGAGTGGTGGAGAGGGTAACGGAGAGGAAGAAAGATAAATATGCACAATGAATGTGACAGGGATGCACCCAATGTGGTGGAGATGCACCCAATGCGATGGAGGTAAACCCAGTGTGATGGAGATGTACCTAATGCGAAGGACATGTAAATGTAACTAAGATGAAACCCAATGTGACAAAGATGCAGTGTCTGGATCAGGGAAATGGAATGTAAATTGTTATCCAGTCACACCTGCAACTTTCCTAGGGAAACTTTTGTAATGCAAATTTCTTGGCACTCACACTTGTAACTGAGATTTGGAAAATTTTGGAATGAAAGTTACAAGAATGATGGGTGAAAAAAATTATGTTATATGGTCTAAGGTTGCAGACTAGTTGCAGAAAGGTTACAAGATGGTTACAAGTTAGTTACATGGAAATCATGTCTGTGACCAAAAAAGAGTGAGGAGATGGAGAAAATGATGGATTGGAATGTGCAAAGGATCATAGCACACAAGAGATTACCGGAACACGCAAGGTATGAAAGTGCACAAGGGGATGACTAGATTGCACAAGAGACCATAGTGTGAAAGGGGATGACCAGAGCACACAAGAGACTAGAGCATGTAAGGGGCTAACCAGAGTGCACAATATGTAATAAAGATGCGGGGAAGTCACACTTCTGACTAGGAATGTGAAATATGAATGAAACAAATGAGTAGGATGAAAAGGATGGAAGAAATGGGGAAAATATCTAACTATAAAATTACAAAGAATTTGTACCTATAATTGGCTCTTCGTAAAATTTTAAAAATGACAAAATGTAGGAAATGTGATTGATGGAAAATTATATTGCAATCACAATTGCAAATGATTCTGGGATAAATATGAGATGACAATTGCAATTGGGACTGATACTAGGAAATTTTTGAAAAATGACATAATGTTATAAATGTGATTGATGGAAAATTGTAGGGAGGTTACATTTGTGATTGATTCTAGGAAAAATGTGAGATGAAAAAATTATAGGCCAGTCGCAATTGTGACTTAGGCTGGGAAAATTTTGAAAAATGATAGAGTGTAGGAAATTTGATTGATGTAAAATCACAGAGAAGTCACAATTGTAACTAGCTTTTGAAAAAATATGAGATAATAAATCATAGGGAAGTCACAGTTATGACTGAGACTAGGAAAACTATGAGATGAAAAATCGCAAGGCATTTGTAGTTGCGACTAAGATTGGGAAAATTAGGACTCATAATGACTGTTAGAAAGGAATATGGAAGTGCAACAAAATTTTGTTAAGAATGTAAATAGTCACAGGTGTGAATCAAATATGGTGGAAATTGAGATGATTTGTTTTGAACGGTATAATGTTATTTTGTTTATTTTTCAAGTTTAATATGGGCCCGATTAGTTTGGTTTCCTATGTAAATATCTCTCTCTAGCTATTAATATTACTGAATGAGTACTATTCACTAGAAAAATTATATTCACGGACTTTACCCCTTGATCAATCAAGATGGGGTTGTTACCATGGACAATATTAGATCTACCTCACAGGTAGAACTCGTCAATAAAGTTGGGTTGTTGACCCTTTTTTCCGGCAAGTCCTTTCAATGTGTCAGTTACTTAAAGGTCCCTGTGGTACTCCTCAAAATGATTTGTATGGCTTATTCTCAAGTACTTCCCATATTTATGCAGATGGTTACTTACCCTTATCGGAACCTATATTTAATGTGTATTCATTCCCAATTATTTCCCTTAAGAAGAAACAATATTTTACGTTTTTGCATAAACAAGCTTATAGAATAGTTGTGCCTATAACTAGATTGTTATAATTTTTGGCAAGAAAAATCTCAACATAGTCACAGTTGCAACTGTTCTATGACCAATTTTTCGGTATTTTTAACAGATCTACAAAACTAATTTTTAGATATGTAACAGAAACGTTAGGGAAAAACAAAATTCAATTGAAAGGACTAATAAAAATCATAAAGAATACACCACTATATTCAAAATAATAATAATTTGCGCACAACCAAAATGGTCCCACCATGGTCACCAAAATGTATTCCTAGATTTGGATCACTTTTAATATGTATTATTAAATATAAAAAATCACCAAATCAATGCTACTAAAAATAATGGGTTCACGCTGACATTGAAAAAGAGAGGGACAATCATGGTTTCTTTAATGAATAAGGTGGGTACAAAAATTTCTTATCTGAATCAAAACTTGCACACAAGTACACTTAGAAAAATGTTAGTTTTTTTTGTGGTTAGGGTACCTGCCTTGGTCATATCCCTAACCTTTTATAAAATAGATTTTATTGAAGTAAAATGACAAAACAATGCATTAAATTAAAATAGTATACCTAATGCAGTCGCAATTGCGATTCATTGAAAATTACAAGGAGATAGCAAGCCAATCACAGTTTCAACTGACACTTATATTGAGATTTCACTGAAACAGTGTTGTAGAAAGTTGCACCTAGCCTTTATAATCCACTTTCACCTCTCTAAGACCTACAATACCAAAATATGCAAGAAAAGAAGCAAAAATTCAAGTATGGGCTCAAGTGCATAAAGATTCAGGGGGTTGAAATGATCATGGTGAGTGGTATTTTATAGTTTTTTGAATGCATGGAATTATGTGACACACATGGGTGAAATTTTCATGGATGGGTGAGATAATAAGGGTTAATAGTACATTGGGAATGCAAATGGGTAGGCGGGATGAACATAATTCAATGTGAGTGTGTGAGGGTTATTAAATGAGTGATAAGGTGTTATTAATCACCATTTTTTGGGGTTTTATATTTTTATTTTCTTTTATGAGATTATTTGATTTTGGGGATTATTGTGTTTTATATTGTTTTTTGGTATTTTTGAATAGGATACTTTATGCGCAAGGTGCATTTTCTAGTGTCTTGACTATCATGTAGTTGTGATAGGGCTATATTTTGCATCCTCGGCCCCTAAACAACGTAGAAAAATACAATAAAATTCATTTTTGAAAAAGATCCTTCAATGGGGGCATAATATAGGGCTTCATGTCGTAATATGTGATCGGGTATTTTTTAAGTAATTGGTTTTGAAAATATATTTATAAATTTTAATAAACCACTCATGATTGTCAGTTATGCATGTAGTAGCTAGGACATGAATATTTTTAGTAATACTGGTATCAATAGATGCTTTTTGTAATTACCGAATAGTGAAAGTCGCACAATATATAAGTGTATTAATGAGGCAACACTAGCCATTACAACAAGATGTCGATTAGATTTGCATGGAATGTTAGTAATAGAGTAGGAAGTAAATATAGATAGGATCTATTTAACCAAAGTATTAAATAGGATTATATGTTTTTCCATTTTTTTGTAAAAAATCTTGGACATGATGAATGATGATCTACAATTTTCCAAAAAATTGGATGTGTTGGATTTGCAATGTGATTATGGTTTAAAGGCCTAAAATTAATGCCTCATATTTAGTGATGTTATTAGTGCACGAAAATTCTAACCGGTAAGTTAATGGCATGGTTTATCCTTGGGATGTTATTAAAAAAATGTCATCCCCTGGTCCTGTGACACATTGGGATCCATTAAATTATATAGTCCATACTTCCTATTCAATATTGTAGGTAGTAAATTCATCTTGAAATTCATCACTAATTGGAAAAATGGTGGTTTAATCCATTTTTTATACAAATTTAAGATTTAATTTGATTAATAGCAAGGCCCATTGAGTAATACGATTGGAGATATGTGTATGAGATAATATGTAATGTAATGGATATACCTTGGTAATGATATGTATCTCATTGTTTAGCATGTAATGTTGTAATTTATCCATAATGAAGACTAAGGCAAGGAAACATTTCTCGGTTGGACTAAAATTGTGGCTAATGTAGTAAATTTCATGTTATCAATTATTATAATCATATTTTTCAATCAAAGAAACAAGAGCATGTTTTGTTGTGGAAATTTAAAGCAATAATGGCTTGTCTGGTATAAGCAGCACCAGGACCGGTGGATTGAGAAAATATTTTTTGATGTCATCAAATGCTCATTGACAATCCTCATCCTATACAAATGTAGTATCTTTATTTAATAAACATGTGAAAGTTTGATTCTTGACGGCTAATTGTGCTAAAAACGGTGGATAGATTGTATTTTTAATTGAAGGGGTCATAATATTTTAATATTTCATGGTGGTGGCATGTCAACAATGGCTTTGATTTTCTTATGGTAAACATCAATACCATGATGGGAGATGGCGTAGCCCAATATTTTTCCAGAAGTCACCCTTGAGGGCTTAAACAAACATTATACTAAGATAAAAGTTCAAATATAATTCAAAGGTCTTGAGCTTGATTGTGAAATTTGGTGGATTTGGATATTAAATCATAGACATAATCTTTAATGATCTTATATATGTAATCATGAAAAAATCGTGTCATGGCCCGTTGATAAGTAGTACCAACATTTTAATCCAAAGGGCATAACTATGAAATAAAAGGTACCCCATGGGGTAGTAAAAGAACTCTTTTCTTGATCAACAAGGTTAATTTTGATTTGATTGTATCCAACAAATCCATCCATGAAGTAGATCATGCCATATCCCACAGTTGATGCAAAAATCAAATCTATGTGTGGGAGAGAGAAACTATCCTTTGGACAATCCTTAGATAAATATCTAAAGTCAATACAGCATCAGATTTCACCATTTGGTTTAGCCACAAGGATCATATTAGATACCCATTAGAGATAGTCGACATCTTGAATATACAACATCTAAAAAAATTCAATTTCCTTGTTTAGCAAAATTAACTATATTGACATTATTATGTAGCACAATATTATGAATATCAATAGAGGGGTCGATCCCACATATATAACTATAATTATAGGGGAAAATATTAGGAAAATCATACAGCACTTGTTTTTTTAATTCGTTTAGTATCACTAAGGGTATCTAAACAAGAATTATTAAGTGAGGACTTATACTAGTGCCGAAGTTAAAAGACGTAGTCTCTTCATTAGGTAAAGTAGAGAAACCCTCAATGTAAGGTTTTTTTGGAATGGTGTCATGAGAATCATGGAATGTATCTAAAGGACCCACATCCCCAAATTATGCATGGTCTTGTGATGTGTGAGGAAACATATTCTTATGAAATAAGGAATGAAAATCCTTATATATGTGCTCAAGTACTTGAGGAAGGATTCTTCATTAGTGAATTCATCAAGTGATAATATTTCAAATGATGCACTATTGTCGATGAGATTGGGTTGAAAAATCTACAAATTTGGAGTGGAATGTGTAGTAAATACCTCAGGTGAGTGGATTTGCGATGCTAGAAGGAATATGGGTGCTAGAGAAGGCTTACACAAATGGTGTAAAGAGTATCCAATACCTTCCTTGGTTTTTTAGTATTAATGGTGATGGGCTTGGTGATGCCCTAACTACAATAGCTAATCCCTTGGATGATAAATCCATGATGTAACAAATATTTATAACACATCCCATAATATTGATAAGAAGGTTCACGTAGTTGTATATAGGGAAAATATGTTTCAGATGGGGTTGTGTTAACACAATACTTAAGAGGATCTAGATCATCCTTAATGGTGTATGTGGTACCTTCATAAGCATATTTGAGATAACCATGGAGTGTAGAAGAGACCACATGCATGGCATGAATCCAAGGGTGCCCTAATAACAAATTGTAATTGAGATCATGAGGCATAACATGAAAACTACACGAAGAGTACAAGATCCCAATGTAATACTTAACATGATTTTTCTTAATGGTGTGTGGTAGGAAAATAAATATCTAGGCACCATGCACTCTTATCATCCTTTCAACTAGGGTATGTGATGCAACGAGTGAGGGACACACCAAGACTGACACACAAATGGATATAATTAAAGGGGGTACGTGGACCACTATGATTGCATACCCCAAGGGAAGTAACCTTTAAACTGGGACAACCTAAGGTTTTGAATTCCATAAGTCAAAGAAGAGGAAGGAACCCTATGGAGGTATCAACAATATGTGGGGTAATAATGAATAAAATAAGCATGCAAATTCTATGCTAACCGAAGTAAATCATGTAACATGAAAGGAATTGAAATACAATAAATTAACCTAACATGTCCATAAAATACTAAACTAACATAGAGTATTTAACAAATTTAGGAAACTAATATATACAAAATTATAAAGTGGGTTCGATCACTTACCTGTTTTTAGCGATCAATGATGCATCTATCTCTCAAAGGACCACACACCAAGAGAGAACAACTTTCAGGTGGAGAAGGGGAAGCAATCTAGTCCTAGCTCACTATAGATGACCCAAAAGTGCAAGCAAACCAATCCAAGCAAGAATAATCTCCAAGCCCAAAGTCAAGATGTACGAAATCCATAAGCAAACCATGGAAGAATAACTATAAATGGAAAGATATAAACAAACTTTTAAACCTTCATGCATCCTTCCAAATTAAACCTCAAGTAGATTGTGAGAGCTTAGAAGTTGTGTAACCTTTCAGAATTGTGGGTGCTCTTGAATGACCTCTAAAAGTGGATACAATTGCTATGAACACAGTGGTTTTGGATTGGATTATTAATTCCAAAATAGAAGAAGTTGGAATGTCATTTGACAGAGTAATTGTGCTTAAATAGAAGAGGGTTTGATAGAGAATAGGCCTACATTTTATAGAGGAAGAATTATTTGAAAATTTATTACAAGCGGGTGAATGCACATGCTAAAAATAGCATTGGAGGAGTTTGCATCAGTTCCGGCACATTTAGGGGGAGTAATGGAATTAATTGCAGAAGTTACACCTAAAAAGGTGGTTATACATGTAATTGAACTTCCCCCACCTTTATAGGATTCTATAAGGATAGTTGACTAGGATGAAGATGTGGAGTCCAAGTTGTTGTTGACTGAGAATCTAAGTGGCAATTGACTAGGATGCACACACATTAATTAATTAATTAATCATTTAATTAATAATTGATAATTAAATTAGCACAAGGGGTACTAGGGATTAATTTAATTAATCCAAAGGGGTATAAAGTGTGTGATTTAATTGATTTAATCAATCAATCACAAATGGGTGAATAATAGGGTATAGTGTGATAACATTGGGAACATGTTAGTGATTTTGGGGTGTCTACATTTTCCCCTCTTTAAAGTGCTAATGCAAAGTAATAGTGCTTTAAATATAGTATACACATGCAGAGAAACAAGTGGAAATCTATGAAGCATTTGGATGTCCCAACAAACAATTAAGCATTAGAATGCCCCACCAAGAAGGAAACTAGAGGAATGCCCCCTCAAGCAATTGGATGATACAGCAAGGTGGTGGATGGATGATTTATAGGAAGAAGACAAGGGACTGGAACGAGGATGGGAAAGGACGGTGCTCGTAGCATGAGCATCATTTGGTAAATAATTTTATAAAAACCTTATTTTTGTTGTTACACAATAGAGTTGTCACCATGATTATAAAAGAATCAAGATGGTTAACTTAGATGTTTTTAAACAAACACGCATCAAATAAAAGATAAAAAATGAAATCAAACGCAATATACGAAGTAGGTTCTGACATCAAGGTTATAAAGGAACCAATATGTAATCACACTACTTACAAGTGGTCCAAAAATTAAACATCAACAATGCAACACAAAGTCAAAAAATAAAGCAATCAAATATGCCCCTAATGCAAGCCATAATGATGATTAAGTAGATGAAAATTCTCCCAAGGGGGAATAGGATTGGACTAGAAGATCAAAGTTAAAGTGACTCCTTATGAAACTCTTTTTGGATTGATTGTGTAAATACTCAAATAAAAATTTCCCCAAGTGAATTTATATCGCAAAGGAAAATTAATTTTGTGACTTGCCTCATGCAGAGTTAGCATATCATGCAAAGGGAAGAAAGTGATAGTTGTAAGATCAGAATGATCACTAGGGTAATAGATAAAGGTATGATGTTTATCAAGATTGTATTGAAATATGGAAAGATTCACTTCAAGGGTTTTCCAATTGCAGGATTTCTATGATAAGTGAATGTTTTTTCAAATTTAGTAATTTTTTAATTTCTTTGGATTTTTGAAATATATGATTTTTTTAATTTTTTTGAGTTTTGAAAAGGTTTGAAATACAAATGAATACATAGAAAAAATGACAACATTCCATGGCTTAAATAAAGTAGGAGGAAAACACAACACATGTAAGTGATAAGAAAACACGAAACAAGTGTTGCAAACAAACCCAATATGAATAGGAAGGAACCAAACCAAAGTTATTTGTGAACTGAGATGCGAATAAATTTCCTAAAACTGGTCTACAACAAAGTTAAACAAAGTACAAAAAAATAACAAATTGAAAGAAGCAAAATCATCATCATAATGTTGAAAAATTGCAACATTGCAACACAACTTGCAAAAACAACATCTAATGACACTCTGACTGTGTATCACATTGAAGAACTAGACATATTTTAATGCCCCCAAGTAATAGATTAGTTAGCAAGAGGATTGGATCAAGCCAAAGAGTGGAGTGATACCTAGATCCTCCAAAAGGTAATCTTGTCAGATCCCATTAGATTTTGGTATGTGTTGGATTAAAATGTAAAATCCAAATATGCCCTAAGAAAATATATATTACAAAAGGGTAAATGATTTCTTTGAGCATATATATACACCACGGGAAATAAATATTATTTTCAAAAGATGATCTAGAACAATCATGAGGAGCATCATCAAATGACAAAATTGTTGAACTGTGTTATCCAATTGCTAAAAGTTGTTCAAAGAAATTTTGTGTAGGTAGAACCAGCACAGGAAAAGACCTAGCTGGAAGATAACTTCAACAAAGAATCCAAGAACACAAGATTTGTAAAAATATATTGTTATTATTGATCTCTCTCACAAACAACCCAAGAATGATCCAAAGCGGAGTGTAGAATGCCAATAAATAGGTATCCGAAAGAGAGAAGATCATTCTAGAGAGGATTCTAGAAGATAAGGTTTCTAGAAAGTGATAGAAGGTATGACTACCCATATTGTGAGTAATGCACAAAAGGACAAAGAAATTTTCACACCCTATTATCATTTAGATCTTAATTATTTATCCTAACACCCTCCCTTAAGTGAAGAATTAGGAAGGTGGGAACACAAAAAATGGGTCTCGAATACTAGGCCATATTAGGTACTCATGTACATAACAAAGAGAAGGAAGGAGGACTTCATGGTGAATCCCCCTCAAGGAAAAATTCCTTCACCCAAGAAAATATCTCAAATGAAGATAACGAGGAGTTGTTAAAGGTTTAATGAAGATGTCAGCAACCTGGTTAGTAATATGCACAAACTGAAGTGAAAGGAATCCATCCTGGATCAACTGTTGAATGAAGTGCATGTGTATCTCAATATGTTTAATACATTGATGCTCAACTGGATTGCAAGAAATAGAAATGGTACTATGCGTATCACATCAAAGAGTAGTAGGAATAGATTGTGGAAGACCAAACTCATCAAGCAACTATTGAATTCAAATAACCTCCTGACTAGCTCAAACTACACCTTGATACTCGGCCTTAATAGAAGATACTACAATAGAAATTTGTGTATTACATCCCCAAGCAACTGGACCAGAGCCAATATGATAAACAAATCCATAGGTATATTTGTGAGTGTCAACATCACCTACCTAATCTGAGTTGGTATATCTAATGAGTTGTGAACAACTCTGTGATGTGTATTGTATGTCATAGTGAAAATTGCCCCAAAGATAGATAAAAATATGCTTACTTTATTTCCAATGAATCTCATGAGGCTCATGTACAAAGTGAGAGACAAGGTTAATAGAAAATGTGATGTCAGGGTGAGTGTGTGTCAAGTAGAGAAGACTTCCTACAAGTTTGTGGTATAGTTTGGGATCAACTAGAGGAGTCTTACAATTAGTAGATAAAACAACACCTGAATGAAATGGATTAGGATCGGTCTTGTAGTTTTCCATATGAAACCGGTGAAGTAAATCATGAGCATAATTTTGTTGTCTAATAGAGATTCCTTACGAATTCTGATGAGCCTAAAAACAAAGGAAATAATGCATAAGTCCCATATTGTTCATGTCAAAATGCTTCATCAATTTTTGATGAATGTCAAATGAGGGAATCTGAACTACCAGTGATAATGAGATCATCAACATAAAGGACTAGTATCATAATAGTATCCTCATTCCACTGAATGTAGACATTAGAATCTGAGTGGAACGAAAAAAATCCATAGGAGAGAAAAAAAGAATCCATCTTTTCATACCAAGATCGTGTAGCCTATTTGAGACCATAAAGAGAATGACAAAGTTTATAAATGAGTGAAGGATCCTACACAAAACCTAAAGGTTTCTCGATATATATATATATATATATATATATATATATATATATATATATATATCTCTTCATAAAGATCACTATGTAAGAACGCACTCGTTACATCCATCTGGTATACAGTCTAATGATTAGTTGCAGTAAGAGAGAGCATAACTCGAAAAAAATTCATCTTACCTACAGGGGAAAAAGTCTAAGAGTAATCAATCCCCTCAACTTGTGAAAAATACTTAGTAATTAAGTGAGTCTTGTACCAATCAACATAACCATCTACTACATACTTGGTCTTATAGATCCATTTACATCACACAAGTTTTATTCCTTTAGGAAGAGGAACTAAATCCCAAGTGTGATTCTTCATAAGTGAAGAATACTCCTCGCGCATAGTTGTATCCCACTCTGGTTTGATAATAGCATCATAAAAGTAAACTGGATCATCTAAAATAGCATGACTAATAATATTCGTTCCATAAATTTGTGAGCAAGTTTGACGAGGAACTAAAGGATCACCAACCATAGGACCTACAAAATCCAAATTGTATTGATCCCATTTGGGAAAATTTTGAGAAGCATTTCATGGTGGAGGATGAGGTTGTACATGTACATCCACTAGGTCCTCATCATCATCATCTGGAAACATATTAAGAAGGAAAATTATGATAAAAAAAGGGGATGGAGTGTCAGGAGATGAAGTCTCCACGAAAGGATCAATCTCGTCAAAATGAACATCCCGCCGAAATAAAACATCGCCAGTGATAGGGTCATGAAAACAATAAGCGTTGATAGTCTCATAATATCCAACAAAAATAAGTGATTGTATTTTCCTCTCCATATAATTTTGTTTTTCATCAGGAATAAATGCCCATGCCTTACTCCCAAATACATGAAAATCTAACACATCTAGTTTCTCTCCAGACCAAACCTGCATAGGAGTCTTGTTCTATAAGGCCTTATGTAGGGTACGGTTTTGAATGTAGTTTGCACAATTGATTACCTCAGCCCAATAATGAGGATCCATTTTCTTAGAATGAATCATGCAATTATCCATCTCCTTTAATGTTATATTCTTCTTCTCATCCACATTGTTCTATTGAGGAGTATAGGGTATTGTAAATTGATGCACAATCCCATGTTGAGTGCATAAATCCTTGATTTAATTTCTCACATATTCCCCCCCATTTTTCAATGTGTATCATCTTGAGTGGAAGAGATTATTTCTCCTCAATAAGAGCCTTAAAGGCTTTGAAATTCTTGAAAACATTACTTTTGGTCTTAAGAATGTAGACCCAAGTGCGTCAAGAAAAGTCATCAATAAAAGTGAGTACATATTTGGCCCCAGAAAATGAACTGGTAGGAAAGGCTAGAATATCAATATGTACCAACTTGAGAAGATACCTTATGTGAGATGCCTTTCCCTTTAGAAAAGTATCCTAATGTTTTTTTCTAAGCATACATCTGGGACATACTCTATCTATGAAAGAAATCTTCAAAATATCGAGAACCAACTTCTGTGTACTCATCTGCTATAAGTATTTATAGTTCATGTGGCCAAACCTCTCATGCCACAATTTACTAACTTGATCAACATGGGAAATTAATGAATCACCTGTAGAAGGCTCAAATCCTTCAAAATGATTAAGATGAGCACTATGAATATGCAACACATGTAGCCATTAGCTCTTGAGGATCTTGTATTTATTTTATTACAACTTTATGTGGACTAAATTCCACATTTTTTCCAGTCCATGAATTACAAATTTAATAGAAAACAAATTAGAAGTAATTTTAGGAACAAGGATTACATCTATAATAAAACCATCCTATATATGAACATTTCCTTTCCCCAAAACATCAACTCGAGAAGAGTTACCAACTTCAATATGGGAAGTGTTGCAATCAGAAACTGAAGATACAAGATCTCGGGAATGTGTGAGGTGATGAGAAGCCCTTGAATAAATGATCCAATTATCATGAGATGAAGATATACCTCAAGTAGAAAGAAGTTTCCATTTTCCTGATGAGAAGAAGTTAGAGTTATAGAAATCTTATTCTTTTTAACTACTTACTCCAATACTGTCATCTTCTTGAAACATCTATTTTCTAAATGATTTGCACCACCACAAAATTTGAAAGGTCTATGGATCTTCTTTTGTTTGGATTTTCCTTTAGGATTAGGATTTTTAAAGGACTTCATGGACTTAGAAGATATATTAGGCTCAAAATATTTAGGAGGAGGTTTTTTTACCGATTTGGTGGAGGTAAAGGTCTTCATTTTAGACTTGGGTTTGCCTTTGGAAGAGATAATAAGAAGAGAGTGAGAAATAATATGAAGGTCATTGAAGGGTATTAATTTGGTTTTCTCCCTAGTAAGGTTATCACAAAAGAGTGCAAAAGTAGGCCATTTGAATTGGTCACTAAGGGCATCCATGGCCAAATAAAAGGTAGATGCAAATACACTAAAAGGACCCTTCAACTTAGAGAGGATAAGAAATATAAATAATTTATCAGTTTTAGTTTTTCCTCCAACTTGTAATTCTAAGCAAACAGACATAAACTTAGACAAAAATTCATCTATAGTAGAAAAATCAAATGACAAAAGGGAAGATAATTCTACATTTAATTGCAACAATCTGAATTCATTCACCTTACCAAAGAGCTCAGAAAACTTGTCCCATTCTTCCTTAGGTGTGCTAAGGTTGGAATGTGGAACATCAAGCTTTTAGAAACGTTTAACCCAATCAAACCAAGAGCCTCATCTTGCTTGCACTTGATTAAGTAGTAGTCTTTTTCAGAAGTGAAGGTTGGACCATTATCCAACACCACGCACCACAAGTCTTTCGACTACAATAATTTTTACATCTTTGGTTTCCAAACATTATAATATGAATTATTAAGTGGCTCAAACAAACACAACTCCATTGGATAAAATGAGGACATGAATGGTCCTAGATGTTGGGTACCACTGAAAATGTGTTCCAAGGCAACACAAGAGGACCCTCCCGAAAAGTCAAAAAATCAACCCCATGGATTATAATAAAAACTAAACCAATATAACGGGAACGAAAAATAAGTCACTTTTGTAAACAAATAGCACTCAGATCCGAGCTACCATGCAAAAGTTATTAACATATCAATTTCCTATTAAAAAGGCTCAAATTAATTAAAAAAGACTCCATGATTAAAAAATTCATCAAGACAAAGGGAAAAGTGGTCGTGTGACCACTTTTTTGAACTGGGAGGAAACGAGGATTTCAAATATGATCTTGGTTTATAAGCATCCCGCCAAAGTTATTAATTGGCCCAAAAAACACATTAATTGCCCCCAAAAGGCAATTATTAATAGTAAACTATAGAATTTTTTTATTTTATTTTTGAAAAATAAAACTATAGTTAGGCCCAAAAATGTTTTAATCAGCCAATGAATGGGTTTCTGTGTGCAAGAAATGAAAATTTCAAAAAGGAAATAAAACTTACGTAATGAAATTTTAGAGAATGTTGGACTAGCCCGAGGGTTGGTGTGGGTTCAAAGGTAGATTGATAGGGAGATCAGCAGTTGATTGACTATAGCATTAATGATAGTATTATAGAGGAGATATCTAAAAACATACAAAACCAATGTTGTGCATGGATATCCAAGCGCTGACCTGCCACAGATCCAAAACACCATAATTTCATAGCAAACTATTTTGGAGCGATAAAAAGGATGCCAACACATTGCCAACTACACACTCAAAGATCTATATGGGCTGTAAAAAAATGAAGAACAACCCAGAAAATAGCTTGAAAAAACCCAAAAAGGGTTTTCTGAAAAAAACAAAGAAAAAAATCCAAAATTATAGCAAGTGTAATAATGATAAAATAGTTGAAAAACCCTCGAAACAAAAAAAATCATAACATAGGCCTGTCATATATCAAAATATAGGTTTTTGGGATATCTGAACTCACCAGAGATGTCCAAAAAACTTTAAAATGCACCTTTTACCTTATAGGTAGAACCAACACAGGCAAAGAAATGTACACACCCTATTATCTATTAGAACTTAATTATTTATCCTAATTGAATGTTTTGATTGTGACAGTCTTACACTATTTTTGTGCATTTTTTAACAAGTTTATATTATTTTTGTATTTTGTGAAACATGTTCGAATGTTTTTTATATTTTACAAATCGATAAATAGGGTGTACTTCTTGAAAGCATGTGTAAATAATTAGAAGCATTCCATTTCATTGGTAGAAATGTAGATGGTAAAATGATAGGGTGTTTCACTCCACTCGTGACTCTACGTAACTAGGAAGATACGAGGGCTCATCACCGAGAGCCAAGAAGGATGTGAAAATGAGGTGAATAGTGATATTAAAGTTGAAGATAATTGATGTGATGACACAAGGTGTAAAATGATCCATATGAGAAAAATACATCTCATCTCTAGTCAAGATTATCTAAACGATTCCAAGATTATTCCACTTTATAGGTTTTTACTCGACTTATATCCATAGATGGCTTGTTGATTAGTAAGAATCTGGTTGAAGGAATTGTTGTATCTCTTTAACATGGGCAGATAAATTACTTCTCGAGATTTTTTTAACTAAGCACTTTGATTAATATTTCATAAAGGCTTTATTTGTTGATTATTTATTGATTTTTGTGAAGGACCCTCTGTATGTTTCCCCATGCCATAAGTAAAAGGTAAGAGCTCAACACCGAAGACAAAATGTAGCCGAGTAAGGGATTTCTCCATTCTCATACTCATATTGCTAGTAAGAAGTATGGGCTTATCACCAAATACTATGAAGGAAAAAAGGTGTGATGATTTTATAATTTTTTTTAATTTTTTAGATTGATTTAATTTTCCTTATATGTTGATATTGTGCTTTTCGGGAAGGAACGTTTTTCCCCCAAGTCTCTACCTCATGCGACTAGTAAGACGTAATGGTTCAACACCATAGATTGAGATGGGCGATAAAAAAGGACCGGTTAAGAATGTTAGTGATTTTTGTTAAATAGAGAGCTTATGTGAAAGGGGGAGTTGTCATCAGTAAGACTCAAGACAAAACTGTAGGTTTAAAAAGATCTTAAATGGTAGAAACCATAACAAAGATGAGACACACAATCCACAATAAGAATAAGGTTAAAATGTGTCGTAATAGGTGAAGAAGACAAATATATGATAATGGTATGATTAAAATACCTTCCAATAGATGGAATGCTTAACATTATTTGGACGCACTTTTTCATTTCCGATTGGAAAATAGTTATTTAATATGAAACTTTATTATCTTTTTATGTTTTTTAAGTTTTTTTAACATTTGTGGATGAGGATTTGAAATAGAATCATCAAGAAATAGGTCCATGTTTATTTAATTTGAAGGGTCCTAAGATACAAGACTTGTGTGGATGAAATCCAAGTCAAGAGAGGGAATTGAAAGATTCGATAAGTCCTAAAAAACAAGACTTGGGTGGACAAAGTCAGGGTCAAAGGAGGAAATCCAAATATTTGATAAGTCCTACAATACGAGACTTGGGCAGATGGGATATAATTCAAAGGATTGAATCAAACGATTCAATGGGTCCTGAATTACTAGACTTGGGTAGACATGTTCCAAGTCAAGGGATGTGTGATTAGAGAAGTCTTCAACAAGATCAAGCTACATACGCGATGTTAGAAGAATATTTTCGATGTGGAGAATATGTTTAGATTTATATTCACCTATGAGTGAAAGAGTGTGAGGAGAGAAGGATGGATCTCCATATTCATATCCAGGGATCCTTATAGGTCGTAGAGAGGAAATAGTCAATGTTTCTCCTTCTAGATTATAAGTTAGTTTATTTGATGCAAGATTTGTAATTAAAGCATGAAAATTTTGTACAAATATATTCCTGGGTATATACCTCAAAGAATATACACATGTATATGTCTTGAAAATTAGGAAGCATCATTGATGAGATGCTTATAAGATTGACCGTTTGAGGTGTAATGGACACAGAAGACTGCATTGTTCCAAGTGTATAAGCTTTTTATGAGTGTGTTTTGATAACAAAACTAGATATGTTAGGCATAGGAGCTGGAATGGAAAGAATGGAATTAAGCTCAATTGTGCTTGGTGATGGAACCTCTTATGTTATGTCAAGGGTTGAAAGAGAGTCTTGATGAAAATTCAAGCTCTCGTTAGGTGTTAGAATATTGTCTGAAATAGGTTCAATGTTTGTTTGGGCTAAAGGAAAACAATATGTAGAAGAAATAGATTTCTTGGGAGAGAGAGATACTTAACCTTCATAGTGATCTCATTGAATGTTAGTATGTACAGAAATGGGGACAAAATTCAACTCTTCATTTTAAGTGGAAAGTGACATGTCATCGGTTGTGAGAGATTCATCATCAAACTCTATCGAGATGGTTCCATCATCAATTAATTCTAGGATATAATGACGAAAAGGTGTACAATTATCAGTATAATAGTCATCCATGTGATGGCATTCACAATATTTAGATGCATTATATGATGTAATATTGGGTTCCCCATCAGAAAAGGGTTTCATAGGTGGATATTCAATCATGTTAGCCTTTACTAATTGTTGAAAAACACTAGATAGACTCTCTCCAAGAGGTGTAAAATGACATTCAATGGTGCGTGGAGTAGTGTCGTCAATACAAGAAATGATGGATTTATGATCAACTTTGTTCAATTCCCCATGTTCATGAGATTTTATATTTGTATCATGGTTAGGTGGTAGGTCTCCAACCACCATGTCTTCATTATCAATAAGTGTTAGTGTAAAATCACAACACCCCCAAATGAGTTATGGATCTACTTTTCTAAGGCAAGGTCATTTAGTGTGATTTGCATAACATTGGATCATTCCCCAAGCTGTGGGACTTGCAAATGGGAATGATCCTCCAAAGAAGGTTGGTTCATATTTCCTAAACTACCTACCACAAGTTATTCTAGTGTAGGCAAGCTAATCTAATCCTAATCTAACTTCCAAGGAGACATGGAGAGAAAACAAGGAAAAATAGATCCTACACTAAAATGGTGATACACCAGAGAAGGAAAATATTGATCATCTACCAAACTACCATGGAAAAAAGAGAGGTGAGAAATGGGAAGGTTGGACAGCAGCATCACAGACCATAGATCAGAATCACACAAAAAATGTTCCAGAACCCCATGAACATAGCTCCTAGATCTATAAATGAACATTCAAAACATGCACAGATATCCTGCAATGAAGAGAGGAAAGAAGAGATAACCAAAAATGAGCAAAGGATGGACAAATGCATCAAAAAATATGTTTTTATTGCTTCAGAGTTTACACAGAGCATCATTTATAGATAAGAGGTAAAAATGCCATTTACAGAGCAGTGGAGGAGGTTCAAACTCCTTTTCAATCCTCCTGGAGAGATAGAAGGGGGAGGCAGAGAAGAATAATGAACAAAAACCTTACAATAAGCCCCGACCCTTCTTTTATAGACTCGGTACAGAGGGGAGAAAGAGAGAAGAGTAAAAAAAACTAGTTCGAGCTGAACCACTACCATCAATGCCTTCCACAAGATCTACCCAAAAATTTGTCTTGGCTACACCAAACCATGATTTGACACCTTAAAAGAGGAGGAAATGGAAGATTAGATTGAATCTAATCTAGTTGTTGAGGCAAGGAGATCCTCCATTAAAGGCCCAAATATGTTTCTCTATTTTTCACCTACCAAGGCCTATAAAAAATGATTTTTATCTTTCCATGGCGTAGAGGACGTCAAGACGCTTCCAACAATGTCAGATTTGCAATATTTTGAGCTCTAAGTCGAAATATATGCCCCTTCGAAGTTTACATTGGGTCTGTACAAATGGGTGGGAAAACCATTTTGAAAAATGGGCCCCTTCTTTAATATGGAGCATGTGGCAACCAGATTAGAGCAAAAATTGGGCTTGCGGGTTCAAAATTTATCTTTTCCCCCTTTTCTCTGAGAATCAAAAAATACAGAAAAATCTCATGGCCCCGCTGCTCCACTTGGACACGTGGCACCATTTGGTTGGCTGAGGAGATGCTCTCCAACTTTTTCCTTTTGGCCCTTTTCTCAAAAGGAAAATTTTCACCTTTTCCTCCGACTCCCCGCTTTTCTTTGACTCAGGTTCAAACACTGAATTTTTCCCTCTTGGCAGAGTCGTGGCCCATTTTGTAACTTTTACACCCTTTGGGGTAAAGGGAAAAAAACTAACTTTTCCCCCGATGACCCGATTTGACCTGGTACACGTGGCAGCACCACGTTTGTTTGGAAACCCGATTCAAAATTTACCTCTGGAGGAGCCTCGAGTTGACACTTGGCAACCTCCGCAGGTCTATAGACTTTTCAACAGTCCCTCTTATCTTTTTAGACTCTAGGCTACGTGACAAGCTCACGCTCATTTGGGTCTCTGCCTTGAGACCAAATCTTGGAGATGCGCTAGGATGACACTTGGCACTCTCCGCTTGCACATTTATACTTAGCCAATTTTGAGACCCGCCTCATCCACCTTTGGACTCTATTTTGACCATTTGCTACATGGAGGGTTAGTGCAAGTTTGAGTCTCTACCCTCGACTTCCTAACTATTTTTTCTCCAAGCTGACACGTGGAACTTCATTTTAGGTTGAAGACTTTTCAACGCCCCATAATTTCTTTAGGGTTTTAGACGCATGGAAGCCTGGTGCAAGTTTGGGCTCCCCTATTTGGATTCACCTTTGGAGAAGCGTCGTTAAGACACGTGGCTTCTTCTACTACCTCCTCCATACTTAGCTTTCCTGAACTATTTTCGAGCCCGAAAATTTGAGTCCTCACCATTTTTTCCCCTTCTTGCTCGTGGCCTCTCTACAGCACTGCTCCTTCTTCTCTAACCCTGTAATTCCATTATTGAATCTGCTTAAAGCTTGTAAAATAGATTTAAGACATGAAACAACTTGATAGAGTCATTTTCTTTGCATAGGGTCATTTAATCATTCTCTACCCCCACCACTCCATTGTTGAGTCCTCCCTCGACCCTTTAAATAGATTTAAGATATGGAAACGCTCAAAATAAATGTTTCTTCTATTTCTTCTTATGTAGGTTCAAACTTGACTTTCTCATACCTCTTTTTTTGCTTTGTCTGCTTCTGGAACTTGAGCTCATGGGTCTAAATTATTTCCCTTCATGTTTTATTTATGTGTAGGGCTTGTTCTGACCAAATTTGTCGGGGAAGGTAAATTTGGGGTAATAATAAGGTCTTGGATGTAATTGTGAAGTTGTTTGCATTTATCTATTTGATGACCATATGTGCAATGAAAATCACAATATATGTTAGGTCTATACCAACTTGGCTTAGGTTCAACTTCAAGGAAGGGTTACGTGATAGGATAAGTGACAATATTAGCACTTGCTAGTTATTTTAAGACATTTGAGAGAGATTCCTCCAAAGACGTATATTGTCTTCGATTGTAATCACAAGGAGGAGGAAAATTTTCTCTTTTTGGAATGGCGACAAATGGTTTAGACTTAATCTGTTTTTATTGGTTATTCTATAAGTTGTGCACATTGTGATTATCTTTGTAACCATCATTGGCAATAGTAAAGTTATGATTTATATACCTAGGTTTATCATTAGAAGTGCTAGGGATTTTTTTATTCTTGTGATGATTATAGTTGTGCTCATTGTCTTTATAAGGAAGCTTAACTAAACCTTTAGAAATTAGTTCTTTTTCAATTTGAGTTCCCTTTTCAATAACTTCCTCAAATTTATTGAGACAATTCATATGAATGTGAAAGGATAACTCACCGTTAAGGTTAGGGATGAAAATGTTAACCATCTATTTTTTAAGGATTGAACATGGGAATTGACTTGCAATTCCTCGCCAATGTTGTAAGAACTGTGCAAAGCTCAAATTTTTTCATTGTTTGACATTGCAAAAATTCATCATGGTTATTTCAGATTCAAGGTTGAAAGAGAAGTGTTTGGAAAACTTCTCAAAGAGGTCTGCAAAGGTAGAGATTGATCCCTTTGGAAGGTGTAAGAACCAGTCTAAAGCTTGTCCACCTATAATTTTAAGGAATAGCCGTAAGAGAAAGATATCAATGTATGTCACCTCTTGGCATGCCATGAATAATTCCTTGACATACTCTCTAGTATCATATTTTCCCTCGTATGTGTTGAACTTGAGCATCTCAAAAGAGTGTAAGGGTATACATAAGATGTCCATGTAGAAAAGGGTATGGACACATTTCATCAAAGTTGAATTGTTTATGTTGTTTTTGCATACCATAAATGGTGTCCTTCATCATTTTCCACTCTTGAGAAAATGGTGAATTGTTGTGTGGGATGAATGGTGATTTATCATTCGTATGATTGGTGTTATTGTTATTGGTCTCATAATGATTTTTGAATTTTTCTTCACTTTTCTTTGTGTGTTCAATACCTTTGGCATTGGTGTTAGTGATAGTAGAGGATATGAGAGCCAATTGTTTCACTGTTGCATTGATTTGATCGAGCAAGGCTTGGTTGGGATTAGATGACGAAGCATTAGATTTTCCTTTATCATTGGCATTTGATTGTCTGGGTCCTTCATCATCATGCTTTTTTGATGTTAATGGTTGACCATTAAGGGATTTGGGTTGTGCTTTTAAGGCTTTCAATTCATTCTCATCAAAATATGATGGAAATCTTGCTCCCATTGTAAAGAGGTGAATAAAGAATTGGTCTTTTTTGCCACAAATTGGTGTCGATAGAAAGGTTTTTAAGTTGGTCTTTGTCCTCTTCATCTGATTTTATAGGGAAAGGATTTCATTCCTCACATCAAAAAGAAATATAATCATGTTGTGTTCCCACCACTATTGAAATATGGGAGGAACAAGAAGATGTGTGATCAAAAACTCAACCTTTAACGAAGTGTAATCTATTATGGAAGAGGGAAGAAGATGAAAAATCTAGACCCTTAGCGAAATGAGTGCTAAGAGGGAAGAAGTGAAAATGGTCTATTGATTTCCTGACTCCTAAAAAATAAAAGTTAAGAGGAAAGGGACTAAATGAGGTGAATTTGGTCAACTCTTAATCAAAATCAATGATAAGAGTAATGAAGAGATGTCACGATTTTAATTCCTAACACAATGAGTGTTAAGAGAAATGAAAAAAATGGGGGACTTCACAATACTTAGCAAAATGAGTGATCCTAAGGTGGAAGGTTGAGTGAAATGTTAGTTAGAGAACTCTTATAAAAAAAATGAGTGCTAAGACAGATGAAGAAGTTTGAAAAAGCTTAACAATCCTTTACAAAGTGAATGTAAAGAGGGAAGAGATGAAAGAAGGAAATTAGTATGCTCAACTTGTGGAAAAATGAGTGCAACAAGAGGATACTTAAAACACAATAATAGAGGCTCAACGCTTAGCAAAAAGTGTGTTAAGGGAAGAGACTTAAAAGTGATGAGTGTTCTCGTCTTTTAACAATATGGATGTATAAAAGAGGATACTTTAGGAAGATGATGAAGGATGTCAACCCATAACAAAAGTGTTTTAAAGATGGAGACAACATCAAAGAAGTTAGAGGACTAAAGGAACGAAAAAAATGAATTTCATCACATGAAGCAAAGCAATGACGATGAGAAGCTCTAAATCTCACAAAAGTGGAGATAAGAGACCAAGGTGAAGTGATTGACTAGTGATCTCCAATCAAAGAAAAGTGGATTCTTTAAAGAGAGAAGTGAAGAAATAACGAGGATGTTGACAAAGTAACAAAATTATTGTGAAGTACGACAACATAAGATGATAGGATAAAATTGAAGATGCCATAACTCAACAAAGTGGATGTGAAATACGATGACATAAGAGCATGGAAATGAGATAGAAGAAGATGTCATCAATTCAACAAAGTGAATGTGCAATGCGACGACGTAAAAATGTGGAAGTGAGATAGAAGAAGATGCCGTTAATTCAAAAAATAGAATGTGCAATGCAACAAAGTATGATGAAAGGATAATGAAATGCTTAGAGATCAACAAGAGTAAGTGTTAAACTTAAGAATTACAACAATGAAAGATAAAGGTGATCAAGAGGGTGCTTAACCATGATAAAGCAAGTATCACAATGTCAAGACTTAGTGAAGAAGAATGAAAGTACTCAAGTGCGGATATGGATGACCGTAGCGAGAGACTTAGATGTGTTTACAAAACAACAAAGGTAAATGAGAGAGAAAACATAAATGACAAAAGTGAAACACAAGTGTGTAACATGCAATAAAAATGAAAAATGATGTAATGATAATTTTTGCCTCTACCTTAGATTGGATTGGATAAGGCATGGCTTCCTAGGTGGTTCACTCAACTAAGTGTCAGCAATATCCCAAGCGAGCTCAGTAATATTGCTATATTTTGGATTTAGTTTACCCCCTTTGAAACTCTAAGAAAATATATTTATCAAAATTAATTGCATTGGGGTCGCCACTAAGGATATTTGTGACTCTAAATCACAAGGATTTACTAGTCAATTGAAATAAAAGGTGTCTGTATCGTCAGCTAGTTCCCTTAAGGTGTTGAATACTTTGGGGTTCTTTTCATAATACTCAAAATATTTTTATGGCTTATGCCAAGGAACTTCCCATAGTTATGTGGATGGGTGTTAACCCTTATTTGAACCTGAAAATACAATGTGTAATAAGGTTCATTTAATCTTATTTATCAGCAATTCCCTGCACATAAAGAATTAGTAGTTTGAAGCACATGAGAAAAAGCAACATTTAGTTAGTAGTTTTAAAGTGTTTTATCACTCATCATGTGAGCGGGTCCTACAAGCAGAGATTAGAATGTTCATCTGAGGTAGGTAGAGGACAAGACAACATAAGTGATCCCACATTTCTAATTTCCAAGATCACTTATAAAGGGGGAGGAAATATCATACATGTGGGTTAATTTTGATCAAATGAAAAGTGTTAATTTCCAAAAACAAAGAGGAATGACCATGTTTTTTTATTTCCAAGATCACTTTAATAAGGGCGAGGAAGAGAAGACATGTGGTTGTTTCATGATTAGTCTCATAAAAATTTAAAAAATGACAACACGAAAAGCATGCAAAAATGTTATAAAGTTTTAGTTAATATAAAAAAATTATTAAACACGTGTAAAATTATGAAAAAGTGAGAAAATTTGGACTGGAACATCTAATAATGCTAGATTAGCAAGTTTCACTATTAGTCAAAATTGGTGCAATTGGGAGAAAATGAGCGTAAAGAGGGTCCAAATCAATTTTAGTTTAAGATAAAGTCTGAAAAAAATGAAAATATAGTGATGGGGAAGCATCTAAGAGCCCTACAAAAACAAAATTGATAATTAGGCTGAGTTAAGAGAAAGTAACAAAAAAAATAAACAAGTCCTAATATATTATAAAAAGGCCTAAGTAATTAATTAAACAAATTAATTTAAAACAATCTAATTAACAAATTTAAAGTAAAAGAATTGGAATGAATCTAATTAAAGTAATATTATTATTGATTTATCTTCAAGGTTGCAATGCCTCTCACCAAAGCTTCTTTTGTGAACCCTAGTAGCAGATTCTCAAGCCCTTGTGGCCATGCCCTAAACCTTGTTGCTTCCGGCGGTGGTGCTTCTCCTAATGGGATATTTTTGGGTGGATTTAAGGATTTTTCCTCGTTGAATGTTTTCCCAGACTTTTTCCAATGGCTTTTGGTGGGGATTTCTACTAATGAAAATGGTGGCGGGAGAGTCCCTATTGTTAGAGGTGGAGATTTCAAAGACCAATCTTTTCAAAATGTTTCATCTCCTATGCTTTAGGTGAATTGATCCTTCAAGGAGGTTGTGGCTGCCTCTAATGTTTTGTTTCATAGTTCAGATTTTGAGAAACCCTCGCTGCTCACTTCTTCCTCTATTGTGGCATCCTCAAAACCCTTATCTGTTGCTAAAACCACTCCTTTTGGCTCTTTTTGAGTGTCGGTTTTAGAATCAAAAGAATTTTTCTCTAGTCAGGGATTGATCTACCATTTCAATGGCCTCTGTTTTGGGTTGCAGCTTCTCCACTTGTGGATCTCCTTGAACTGGCACCCCATTCTATCTTGTAAGATGGACATTTATCCCTATGAAATGGGATTCTTTATTGTGGTTTTCTTTTCTTCATAGGATGGGGATTCTATTCGGTCCAAAATTTAGGAAATGCAACATCATCACTTGTTGATGAAACCATGGTTTTCAAAATTTAATCCCCTTACTGTTGAGTTTTACATCAAACCAGTTTTGGTGCATTTACCTTGTCTCCCATTGCAGTTATGGGTGGAGGAATGCTTGATTTACATTTGCAATGCTTTGGGAAAGTTCTTATCCATATAATCCGATACAAAATTTTATACTCATACTACTAATGCAAGAATTTCAGTGGATATGGATACTTCTTCGGACCTTCTAGCTTCCATTGACCTCAAAGATCTAAACAAGACTTGGTCACAACCTCTTGATAATGAAGGTTTTCCCTTCAGGTCCAAGAAATGCTTTTCCCTTGGACATCTTGGTTTAGATTGTCAGAAAGTAAAGCATCAACATAAAGAAATATTTTCTTAGTGAAAATATTTCAATCCTATCTTATTAACTATTGGAGAGGATTTTGATCCTTGTTTATATGATCTAATAGGGGTTAGTACTGACCATCAAGGAAATAAACATCTGGTTGAGACTCAAGTCTCCCCCTTGTGGTAGGGGCAGGAAAGGAGGATTAGGTGGATACTCTCCCTATGGGGGAGGAACTTCCATCAAGTGTTGGGGGCAAAGCACTCTCTAATTTTTAGGTTCCAGGTCATCCTGATGAAATTCAGACTCTTATTGAAATGATGGATGGACAACTCTCCTCAAAATGATATTAATATCTCAAGATTAGATTCCTTTAGAGTAATTTTTGTGGTACAGCTACATTTTCTTCAACCTCTCATTCTCTCTCTTCTCATGTTCTTCGTTCATGTGCCTTTGAGGCCTTCTTTCTTTTGATGCCTATGGGCTTATTAGTTTTTAAGGATTTAATGGTTTATCTTGCCTTGAAGGTTATGTTCAAGGATTCGGATCCTTTCAAAATCTTCCTTTTACCCTAATCCAAAAAAAAATCTAGTTAAATTAATAAACCATCAAAAGGCTAAACTAACATAATTTAATAGGTTTATCAAGGAGTGGGACTAAGGAGCAAGAGAATTGAGTAGGAAAAGGATGTGTTTGAATCCTTCCACAAAGTGAAAGGAATGAGATGGCGATGGCGATGGGGATCAGACACATGAACCTATACAAAAACACTAGACATTGGGGCCCAAACCTATATGGGAAAGGGTAGTCTCCATGTACATATACCCAGTATTGAAAAAGAATACAAAAATGCAAATATCACACATAGGGTTTCTGAGTGTTAGCACCATTTTTATGTTCCATATTTTCTTATATATAGAGTGGTTTAGAGAAAGTGTTTAGCATTGATAGGTAAATTCTATGGGTCAAGACCCAATATGGACATCATTAGGATATGGTCCTACAAAAAAAGGCAATTGAAGGGAAAAATGGAGATCTCCCTGTTAACAAAATGATTCTTCCTTGTGCATTTCAACAACCTGGAAGATTACACCAAAGATTTAGTGGAAGGCCCATGGACTACCTCTAGATTTTTAGGAAGAGGAGTTTTTAACGAGTATATTAGATTCCTTAGGCTCTTTGGTAGCCTTTGATGGAGCAACCACATCCATAACTAGACTATCCTTCGCTCGGATCTTTGTGAACATTGACTTGTATAGAGACTTAGTGGAGGTCATTAATATTCACTCAAATATAGGTAGTTATAAAAGAATCAAGAAAATTAATGGAGTGGCATGAGAATAACAATGAATTGAAGACACAGGAGGTACACACAGAAAAATATAGCACTCGAGAAACCAGCAATAAACTGGAATAAAACTAGTTCATGGATAAAGAAAATCCTTTCACATGCCTAGGATTACAGGACCAAGATATTCTAGAGGAATGTGAGTATTTTGAATGAGACTAAATAAATAAGATTATTATTTCACACATAGAGATAGATGAAAAAGAGACAGATAAAAAGGAAACACAAACATAAATAAATGAGAATGAAGATAAAAAAGAGGCAAACACTCAAGAAGAAATAGAAGAAAAGAAAGAACATATGCAGGATGTCTCAAAGGACTAGAAGAACGGTTCCAAAATGCTCAGGAAGAGGAGGAAATAAGAGAGAGAAACATATAAGAGATAGAGGAGCATGTAGTGAAATCATGCCAAGGAACAAATATGGAGGAATTCCTGAATTTGGAACAATTCAAAATATTAGTGACACTAATAAAATGGAAATACAAGATGTAGGAAGCTTCTACATCCAAAACACCAAAAATAAAAGTTAATGTTAGGGGTATAGAAACTAGAAGAATACCATCTAGTAAAGAAGAAAAAAGGAAAGCAACGAATATGGATATTGTAGTAGGGAAACAAAGAACTTTTGATCTTAAGGGGTTCAAAAAAAACACAAGACTATAAATGATAGACATCACTTGGAATCCTAAAGGACTGGAAAGCTCAGTCAAGAAAATGCTTATCAAAGAAGACAAGGAGAACCATGATTCCTTTTTGAAGATTATAAATGAATTTAGGATAAAGGTAATTAATGTTAGAATTGGAGATTCACTTCATTCTAGGATGTATTTTCCCCCTTATCAAAGTAATTATATGACTCATTTAGACACTTATAAGTCATTTCATAAGTTTTTTCTTAGAATTTATAATGATAAGTTTAATGACAACTTTATATATAAGTAATTTAATGCTTAGAACCATTTTCCTTATGCCAAAGTGTGTGCTTAGGGAAACCCCTAGCAATATTCTAAGCCCCTTGAACACCTCTAATAATAATTTCAAATCTTTAAGCTAGAATTTCATCATGAACCATCACTTTGGCATATTAACTTTGATTCACTGGTCGACTCATCACTTTCTTAGTTTCCCTTTTGCAAGGAATACCTCTCACACACTTGGAAATTTTTTCAATATTTCTTATCATAAGTGGCAGCTACTCTCAAGTTATCATCTGAATATTTGGTAGAGTAAGCTCTCTCACTTTTTCTGCAGGGGTAATGAACAAATCTTCACATTGGTCAGAAGAGAGATGGGGGTGACCTAAAGCAAATTAAGCCTCCATTTAAATGTAAGATAAAGAAGGATGAACGTCTCTAGAATATTCTCAGCATGGTAAGATTCAATTCCTTCCTTGAATGGGTCAGAGGCCATGACCCACATATTTCCACCCAATTTTTGTAGGGGTGGAAGGATAGATCCATTATGCTTAGAGGAGAGAGACTCCCTATCTCAAAGGGATTAATCTCCCACATTACTAGGATGAGATTTTTTAAAAGAAAGACTACCATGGCTAAACCAGAAAAAAAAATTGGCGGAAGGGGAGATTTTGAATAAATTTATAGGAGGTATTCAAATAACTTCACTACCCAGTCCCTATGATGAAGTTATGAAATTTATTATGAGTTACTTGACATTAGAGGGAAGGCACCACAGGATAACCATGTACCATTTATTTTTCCTCAATTGCTTATGGAGAAATACATTGGTGAATCTTCCTTTCTACATACTTTTATCTCTTGAAAGCTCCATTAAGGAGGTTTGGTGTGGTAGAAGATAATTCCCCCTCCATCAAGCCATTATCTTTCTTATTTACCTGCATTTCAAAGCCAAATTTAAAGCCCCTAGTCATAACCCTCCCCTGGTACCCCTTCCCCCTGATCCCTGGACTCGTGTGCTTAGGAGTAAAAAAAGAGATAATCTTATTAAGGGGCCTAATAATAAGCAAGAGAATTTGGAAGGAGAGGTTGTTGAATGTTTGATGAATTTTGGCAAGAGACCAAAAAAAAGGAAAATTTGGACTTGAGACTCCTAGTCTGGAAAGCCATGAAAAGGTTATTGTTGAGATGAAAAAGGGTTTCAAAATTATGAAAGGAAAACTCAACAAACTCTAAGCTTAAAAAATTTATAAGCTCTTTCGGAATGGATTAAATGACCACATTAAAAAAGTTGAATACAAATGTAACCTTATTGGGGATAGTTTGGTCATTCAAAATGGAATTTTGAAATCCATTGTCAAGGATCTTAAAAACTCATGATAATCATATCAAGGAGCTCATTAAAATCTCCACCCAGATCCTAAAAATCTAATGTTTCCTTTTTTTTGGGCTCTTAACTATTTTTTGTTGTTGTTGGGTTCTTTCAGCACTATTTTTGTGTTTATGTTGGTTTATAGCTAGTTCTATACTAGTTTTATTGTCTTTTACAGTTGTTTTTTTATATTGGGCTATTTTTGGTTTCTTGAAATGTTAATTTCTGTATCTAAATTATTATCCATGCTATAAGAAGGAAGGGCCCCTACCAAAACCCTCTGTTTACCCTAATATCAAAAAATAATAATTTAATCCTAGGATAACACAAAGATTTTTTAAAATAAATAAATAAAATAACGTGAAAACCTAAAGTAACCTGAAAATTTAAAAAACCTATAGCCAAAACGTGAAAGCCTAAGTTAACCTTTTTTTTTTAAACTCAGAGCCAAAACTAAAAGATAACCTGAAAAATTGAAAGTGAAGGGCTATGTGTTGTTGGTAAGTTTTGTTTTGATAGGGTTTTAGGTAAGCAAGTGTGGAGGTGTGGAGCGGGAGCTCGAAACGTGTGCTTGGCATGCGGCATGGGTATGATTGTGTGGGGTCAGGATCACAATGATATCGATGGTATGTTATCATTGTGAGGAAGTTGGTAAAGGAGGTTAGGTCACTGCAAACGTGCCAAGGAGAGGGGGTGCCCGAGTTGGGATTGAAGGGATATAGAGGGATGCGTGAGATAGTGGGTGTCCACGAGAGGGTTCACAATGGTAAGTTGATTGCATGATGTCTGGAACGCACGGTGGGGATCAACTCAGAGTCTAGGGAGTTAGAATGGAGGGATCGAGGGAGGGGGGAGGGATTAGGGCTTAGCTACATCAAGAGGAGTGTGATAGGATATGGGAGTTAAGTTGCAGGGGGAGTGTCTGATTCAGTCAGGGGGGTGTTCGGGATGATAGCAAGATGTCTTAGGAAATAGGGCTCGGGAGGGGGTGGTCTTTCAACTCAGCCAAGATGGGAGACAGTGGGTAGATTAGCTTAGGGTTTTTTTTTTTTTTCATTTTTGATTTTATTCAAATCTATATTTTTTGATAAAATAAAATCAGATTTGTAGTTTTTTATTTCTAATTTTTTTTAATATTGTTCTTGTAAAATTTAAATAGATTTATTTTTGTGAGAGTTTTTATTTGTAGGAAATGTAGCAAGATTAACAAGTCCAAAACCAGAACAAGTAGATTTTATAGAAAAATGGATCAAAAAATCAAAGCAACCCCTAATGCAAAAATGTAAAAACATGTAAAATTAATCTCTGGTGTAGATTCAATTCTGTAACAAAAATTTGTAGAATATTCAAAATACCTAAAAATGTAACACACCTCTAAAAAGGGATAAACTCCCAATGAACTTGGAAAATCTACACAAAAACAAGAGATGTAATGTGAATCAAATGAAACACACGAATAAGAAATGAAATAAGATAGGGGTGTGATTCCCACTGGGCGTGCCAAAATGGTAACGGTGGAAAACTAACTGTAAATGGAAAGATATAAAAAAACTTGCAAACCTTCTTGTATCCTTCCAAAGAAAACCTCAAGTAGGTTGTGAGAGCTTAGAAGTTGTGTAGCCTTTCAAAATTGTGGGTACTTGTGAATGGCCTCCAAACATAGATACAATTGCTATGAACATAGTGGTTTTGGCTTGGATTATTACTTTAAAAATAGAAGTTGGAATAAAATTTGGTAGAGTAATTGTGCTTAAATATAAGAGGGTTTGATAAAGAGTAGGCTTGCATTTTATAGAGGCAGAAGTGGTTACAAATTTGGTTACAAGAGGGTTAATGCACGTGTTAAAAATAGCATTAGAGGAGTTTGCATCATTTCTAGGACATTTAAGGACAGTAATGGAATTAATTGCAGAAGTTGCATCTAGAAAGGTGGTTTTACATGCAAATGAGTTTCCCCCACCTTTCTAGGATTCTAGAAGTGTAGTTGACTAGGCTGAGGATGTGGAGTCCAAGTTTTTGTTGACTATGAATCTGAGTGGTAGTTGACTAGGATGTGTGCACACTAATTAATTAATTAATCATCTAATTAATAAGTGATAATTAATTTAGTACAAGGGCACACAAGGGGTACTATGGATTAATTTAATTAATCCAAAGGGGTACAAAGTGCATGATTTAATTGATTTAATCAATCAATCACAAATGGGTGAATAACAGGGTATATTGGGATAACATTGGGAACATGTGAGTGATTTTGGGGTGTCTACAGATGATGCATCTATCTCCCAAAGGACCACACACCAAGAGATAATAGCTTTCAGATGGAGAAAAGGGAAACAATATAGTCCTAGCTCACTATAGATGGCCCAAAAGTACAAGCAAACCAATCAAAGCAAGAAGAATCTCCAAGCCAAGAGACAAGATATAATAAATATAGAAGTTGAGTGAATAGATGCAACTTAGCGCAAGAGAGAAAAGCTAATGACAAGTTCTTATTGATCTGATCTAATCATCCTGATGTAAAAATGACATTTGGGGTATTTATATTGATGTCATCACCCATGGGTGAATGCATCAGCTAGGTTTTTAAATTTACACCAACATAATTTCCCATGGGTGATGGCATAGGCCAGAGGTGGAAAATGCAAAGGGGAGATGCACAGTTTCATGAAAGGTGAAAGTAATGCAAGATAGAAGAAATGGGGTAATGAGAAAGCTAGATGTTGGAAGAATGAGAGATAAAATAAGAGGATAAGAGTGAAAGAAAGACATAAAATGATGCCAAAATTTGTTCTCTCTCCATGTATCATCCCTAACCCAATGGTTACATGAATAAATATACCCTTATCTCAGAAGGAGCCCCTTAAGACACCCATTCAAGAGATAGATGCATTAGCAAACTCTAACTTAAAAGATAATTCTTAATAACTGGTATGAAAATAGAAAGCGTAAAAATTTAGGCCTGTACATATGCCACCTCCATTGATTACCGCATGTCTCAATAGTTAACCATGGGATAGTCAACGGAAATAACAATACATAACACAGAAACTAAAAGAAAATGTAGAAAGTAAGGAAAGGACTAGCTAAAATAAAATATATTTACCAATGAGTAAATGATAGTGTTGGTCTTCCTGCTACGTACGGGTGCAAACCATTCTACAAAAACCTTGGAGAAGAAAAAATGAAAGGAAACACTAGAGGTGCGTCAATAAAATAAGACATAAATCACCAAGCTAGGGGCCCATGGGATGGATGTCATGGATTTGGAAATTGGATATGAGGGTTAGAAAATGTGATTTTGGCTAAAGAGAAGAATAGGGAATGTAATATGTCAAAATGAACGAGAGAGGATCACAATCCTGACGTAACTGACAGTGGATTTTGTAGAGATTACAAACTAAAATGACAAGTATTTAAATATTGAGCACCATCTAGGTGAAATTGAATAGAAAGATTAGGTTTATATACGATTTTTTGAGTATATTTTCTTATTTCTATATTTTGAATTCAGAGAACAGAGCTCAGGAATTCCAAATTTGGAGATTAACATGATGATATGGCTCGAGTATAAAGAGAAGTAAGATACCAATGAGGAGGAACACGTGGTGGCACTCGATAATGGGTAAGTTGATGCATTTAATTTTTTAGGTATAGTAATGGCAATTTCATATTTTTAGAAATGTCAAGAAAATATTACACCATTTTAATTCAAACTTACATCATTAAGAAGGGTAGGACAAAATTCAAGTGGGTTTGGGAGGGATTTTATTTTAGTATTTTCATTTTGTATATTTTTACTTTTCAATTTTAAAATTTTGTTGTCTTATGGATTTAGACACCATCACCCCCCTAAAATAATAGGTTTGATGGTGTTGAGATCATGAAAAAAATTATACAAGGGCCAATGGCATATTTCAAAGGGCGGATGGCATAGGGATTTTTAGAAAGCATACAGATTTTATGATTTTACATTTTAAATTAATTTGTGATGAATCTAAGGTCATGATTTTACTAATTTGTGATTATAGGAGGAACATAGGACTCACATATGGTGAATGGTTGACATAGCATGGCCTAGTGATATGATTTTCATATTGACAAATGTAGAGACAACATTTTTGCATGGATGGGGATTTGGGGGTATCATGCAAATTCCTAGGATACCACTTAGTCTATATTTTTTACAAATGTTTTTGGTAACATGGAAACGTATCAAGAGAATCAATCCAATAAAATAATAAACAAGAAGCTATATTGAACAGAATATTCAAAATAATCAAAGAAAATAAATGAAAAAACACAAGATTTAACTGAGGAAACCCTTTCGGGAAAAAACCCAGCACATTAACTTCTCTCTCTTATTGCATTAACTTAATTGTTTACAATACAATAATATACTTCCAAGTTTTGTTTTACCCTACTGCATCTCCAGCTATTTGTAAGCAAAACAATAGGAAATCATCAAATTGGTTTTACAATACAATGGGTACCAAAACCATGGGCTAATAAACACCCATAACAGTTCCCCATAAATCATGGATTATGACACCATGTATATAAACGTATTGATAAAATAACATATTTATACTCCTAGAAAAATAGGGATTACACTACTCCTAAGTATACAGTATAAAAAATATACAACACATTCTAACATTCTCCCACTTGTTGTATACTTTGCAAAAGGGGGCTACAATGCCATATAGTCAGCAGCTCAGGGCATTTAAGCCCATCAATTTTCTGCACTAAGAAATTTTCTCAGCACTCACAGCCTTAGTTAAAGATTTAGCAACATTATCCTTTGTGTCCACCTTACTTAATAGTATCTTATTATCCTCCACCATTTCTCTTACAAAATGGTATTGAACATCAATGTGTTTCATTCTTGAATGATACTCAAGGTTCTTTGCTAGAAAAATTTCACTTTGACTGACACAATCGATCCTTACAGCATTTTGAGTGAACCCAATAGTGGAGATTAGTTGTCGAATCCAAACCACTTATTTACTTGCATGAGTAGTTGTCATGTACTCAACCTCTATGGTGGATATCGCAACACTTGCTTGACGTTTACTCATCCAACTTACCACTCCACTATACAAGTTGGACACATAACCACTGGTAGACCTACTCATATCCAAGTTTCCATCCCAGTCAGAATCCACAAAACCATGTATATCTAATGTTTTACTTTTATAAGGTTTTCCCTAATAATAAATTACATAATTAGATATCCCACGCAGGTACCTAAAGATTCTCTTTACCACATTCCAATGTTCCTTTCTAGGATTTGACATGAATATTCTTAGAACTCTCACTGCATGTGCAATATCAAGTCTAGTACAAACCATTGCATACATCAAACTACCAACATCAGTAGTATATGGTACCTGAGACATGTCCTCTATTTCTTCTTCATTTTTAGGACATTTTTCAGAAGATAGATTTTGACCAACAGGAAAAGGAATACTAATAGGTTTAATTTCATGCATTTGAAACCTTTGCAATATCACATCAAGATACTTTCTTTGATTTAACACTAGTTTCCTATTTACATGATCTCTTTTTATTTCCATGCCTAAAATAAATTTTTCAGCACCGAGATCCTTCATATCAAAATGAGATGAGAGTTGATATTTAACATGACTGACCAATTTCTTATTGTTACCAATTAACAACATGTCATCAACAAACAACACAATGATAACATAATATTCACCTTCATCTTTAAAATAAACACAGGGGTCAGCTTTACCTATTTCAAGCCCAAGTCTCAACACATACCTGTCAAATTTCTAGTTCCACATTCTTGGTGATTGCTTCAAGCCATATAATGACTTTTTCAGCCTACACACCAAATCTTCCTTTCCTTTGATCTTAAAACTTTCTCGCTGTGTTATGAAGATTTCCTCCTCAAGGTCACCGTACGTACCCAAAATTGTAAGGTACTGTACTGCCAGAACAGTGTAACAAGTGCCCCGATGATGATACAGGTCTCCTCGCAAGGTGTTCAGGATCCAAAAAAGCCCTCGGAGTATGCGTTAACGTCCCGCATGCCCCGCTTAGCCCCCGCACCCTTTTTTTCCCCTTTTTCCCTCTTTCCTTGGCCTCTTGACCTTCAGTGACGAAACCGCCACCCTGCAAGGCGGCGGTCTCGTGACCGCCGCCCTGCTCAGAGCGGCGGTCCTGTGCACGTTTTCCAGAACGCTCTTTTGACGCGACTCACGTGAAATATCACAATTCACCAACTTTTCTTTACCGACTTGAGCATGCATTTATGTTTTTGGTCCCCTGGAATAGTGTTTTTCCTTTGTTTATTGTTTAGGAGTTCAATTTGGTTTTGGTCTTTGGGTGATTGAATTCCTATAAATGCATGGTTTGTGCACATGCAAATGGTCTGGAGTTTTTGGTCTGAAGCTTGGCTGGATTTTGAAGTTTGATCTTTACTCTCATTCCCTCATTTTAGTGTTTTAGTTAGTTAGCTTGTTTAGAATCCATAGCTTGAATTCACTTGCGTCTTTTGTTAAATTGCTCAGCTATTGGTAAGCCATAGACCCATCTTGTGCAGGTAGCGCTGTCATTTCATCCAAATCCAGTTAGAAACTGGCCTCTCTCAAGTTTTGTTTTCTGGGTTCCTCTTTGTAATTCCTTTAGTTTTCCTTTGCTTAGAATACTTAGTTTTATTCGTTGCGTGTTTTGGTTAGTATTGTGTTTCAGCTAGTAAGCCACATATCCATCTTGTGCAAGTGCAGTCATTACTTGAGGCCACAATTTTCCTGGTTAGAGTCTTCTGATTTTTAGTGATTTGGTCTGTTAGCTTGCTTAGGATTGATAGCATAGTTCATTTCATACTTGGTTAGTATTATCCAGCTGTTGGTAAGCCACAAACCCATCTTGTGCAAGCAGTGCTGTTATCTCATCCCAATCCAGTTAGAAGCTTGCCTCTGAATTTCTCTTTGCTGCAGATTTGTTTTTATTGTGTCTTGGAGTTCTTAGTTCAATCCATTATATGCCTGGTTAGCTTTATTCAGCTACTGGTAAGCCACATATCCAACTTGTGCAAGAAGTGTCTTTATTTTATCCAATCCATTGGAACAGAATAGCTTAGGAAGCCATTAAAGTTGCAGGTTTTGCTCTTCGTATAAGATAGTTACAGGTTCTGGTCGCTTCATGTTGCATGACTCGCAGTAAAATCCCGCTAGGAATCGCATAAGCCAAGCTCTGTACTCTTGCGCTATCCCTCTCCTACTCGCATTCTTGGTCTGCATTCTGAGCTGTCCTTGTCCCAAAATCTACTCTTATCAGTGCTAGCATTACACGCTTTTCTAGATCCACGTGAACACGAAAGAACGAGGAGATCATACTGAGGGGACGAGATCACATACACCATCGGATTCGCCACTGTTCTGCGGAGTCCGGGTTTTAAATTTCAAAGTTCTATTCAGATTCATATCAAATAGAGTAGTTAATCACTTTATTTCATTTCATTCTATTCTCGACATTGCCAGGGAAGCTGTGGGGATTGATAGTTTCTGAGAAACTATGATTCACTCCTCACTTCTGAGGTAGGATCGAGAATCTTGCTGGTAGATTAGACAAACTGTTTTATTTAGAGTAATTCTACAAAATCACACATGCAAATAACTACACTCGGTTATCTTGTCTGTTTCAAATTATTGTTTAGTTATTATTTCTAGATACGCTTAAAATATTTTGCTTTCCTTAAAATTATTAGAATATTTCTTAGAAGAATAAAAGATATATATGTTAGATTTATTTCACGTAGTTAGAATTTGTTTCGTTACAGTTAGATTTGCATTTTGTTTCGTATGACAATCACGGGACCTAGAGAGCCCAGGGAATACATATGACCCTATCCGGAGAAATACACAAAACTATCACAGGTCATTTCCCACGTATTCCACAACCCATAAATCGAATCACGCTAGAGCTCGATATTGATTGGAGCCTTCCAGCAGTCATCCTTGCTGATCGATCTATCACACCAGTCCAAGTTAGAAGGGCCTTCTTTGCCTTAGATTTGTAAATTCCGCTAGTGCGTGTCGAAGACATTAGACTGCCTAACTAGTTTGTCTGCATATTCTACCCCCCACCGGCTGTCTCGGCACGACCTCGGGAGGTCGGGTACACGGAAGAGTTACTTGTTGATTCTCACGCTCGCCTGTCGCTTTTCCGACGTACAAAATTGGTGAACCCGATGTGAAACAAACAACGGTTTCACCTTCTCTTTGAGAAGTTTCAAATCTTCTCTCTTCCACCTTCGCTCCTTCCCATTATTCTGCGGGTATTCATATACCCCCCGAATATTTCGGGATTCGATGCATATGGCAGACCCCTCTTGGGTCTTGAGGCATACTACGCCCAATAGAACAGACAATCATCACCCTCACTCTCAGTATGGGGTGACAACTATTCAACTAATCAGTTGTCAACACAAACCCCAAGAATCAGATATAGTTCGTGTTTTCAAACTGAGGAGTTAGATCAACCCCCTCAAACCCAACAAACAGAGCCTTCAGGTTCAAACAATATGACGTTTACCGGAGAATCTGGTTCGTCTCCTCAAATGCTACTCAGACCACAAGTTAGTAGGCAATCGAATCCATACCTAGTCTTAGATGATGGACAATCAATACGTTATCCTAGGAGTGAACAACGCTCCCGGGGAATGTACCCACCTGTAGGAGGTTTACAAATACAACCTGAAATATCTTTTCAAGAAAATACCTCTATGCCACTGCATACAGGAAATATTCTTGGAGAAACTTGGCAAGATAGTGATCAGTTTATGACAGGATATCATGTACCTTTACAACACCAAGGTATACAACCAACGCCACTCAGGCAAAGTACCGTGACTTCACCAAATGAAGTCATTTCAACGTTAGTAGAAAGAGTGAGAGGGTTAGAGCTAGCTCAAGCAAGTCAAAATTCTTCGTTCATACAAACAGGAAGTTCTAATCCTCCATATCACTCTGGCCAAGTAGATCTCCTTACAGGAATAGGCACGTTAGGCATGCCTCCTCAATATCCACAACAAACGCCAACAAGGCCCACCATCTCTAACACTATTCCTCCAGGTCTGGTGTCAAACAATCCATTCCTTGACAATACCCTGCCCTACTTAAACATATACTCTAAATCACCACAAGGAGATATGTTCCCGGCATGTTTGCTCAAACGCAGGGACCTCCCTATGCCCCTGCCAACACATACGTTGCACCGTATCAACAACCTATCCCACCACCACTCCCTCAGCAAACACCATCAATGGTCGAAAGCTATGCAATAGGAACTTATTCAGAATACCTAAAGGAACCCTTAGATTTCACCATACGAAGCATCATGCTTCCAAGACCTCTCCCTGATTTGCCCAAGTTCAAGGGTGAGGGAGATCCAAACACGCATATCAAAGCTTACGCTACAGCCATACGAGAATTACTCCCTTGGGATGGGGTTGTTGCTAAAATATTTCCCAAAACCTTGGAAGGCATTGCTCTCGATTGGTATTACAGAATACCTGAGGCTTCCATACATTCATTCAAACAATTTGTGTCTGAGTTCATCAAGGCCTTCGACATGAACAAACTATTAAGAACAGGAATCAGGGAGTTCTTACACATCAAACAAGAGCATAACGAGTCTGTCGCCCACTTCATCTAAAGGTGGCGTACCATCCTTTATTCATCAGCAAGTGCTCCAAACATGGATCAGATGGAACTATGCGATTTATTCCTTCATTCTCTCAGTAGAGAAGTGAAGGAAGAATTCCAGAAGTTCCCACTAAGGACTTACGATGAAGTACTCAAGAGCGCTCTGCGAATAGATCAAGCAGCAATAGATAGTGGTCGTAAGACATATGGAACAAACGGGAGGTTAATCACCTCCACTCAAAACACTACAACTACCACAAATGTCAATCAAGGACCCAAAATCCTTAACAAAAATCATGGGGTAACAATGGATGGGATAACCGACCAGCCCAAGAGGGTAAATGTTGTTAATACTCCGTCACAAACAAATAACCAACGAAACAACAACTTTACCCTGACGGTCAATACAGTGGATTTTAACCATCCACAACAACAACAATGGTGAAATCCCATACAAGGGCCAAGCCAAAACTCATTTGGTTACCAAAACCAAAGTCAAAACCAGAAACAACAATTCCAAAACTCTGGTCCTAATAGGCAACAGTTTGATCGGAATTTTAGGTCACAATACACACCAAACCAACAAAACCGGAATTACAACCCCAATTCTTATTGTGGTTTCCATAAAATTTGGGGTCACGATACTAGAACGTGCCGTGACTACAATAAATTTATGCAACGCTTGCCAGAAGAACAAAGACAGTTCTTCACAGACCTGTTTTTGGCGGATCCCATCTCATCATCACCAAATACTCTCACAGGGGCAGTTTCTCCTCAGAATGCTCCCCTCAAAATCTTTAATGATCCGCTCCCAAATCATGATAGCAATAGGCTGAATCCAACCGGAACAAACAAAGGTGCAGTGATGGGAAACAATGATCATGAAGCCTCGACTTCATTAAATCCGTCAGTTGCGCCACAGTTGGGAGCTCAACCAAGACCTAAGATAGTCAGTTTGGTAGAATTAGACGCTGAACTACCTATCGAAGCTATAACAAGAACACGAGAGTATTTCTCTCAACCGAGCCCAAGTCATCTGCCAGAGGCAGATAAGAGTCATCAAATAGTTGAAAAACCCCATCGGTGTCTATGATTTAATTAGTGACCTAACAAAGACCTTCTCACACATTTCATTTTTGGACTTACTAAAGAACTCTCCCCCTCACAGAGCTGCTCTTTTAGAAGCATTAGGTCTAGGCCATCTAATTAACATCACTCCACCTCCCGAAACATAAGTAAATCACGTAGATTTTGATATCCACCCTCCGGGGTAGCCGGACAAGGATGTCGAATTCATATTTGAAATAAGTAAAATGCCCACAGATGTTGAGATCGCACGCCGAGGTGACCCAGCCTTACACTTGCAAGTGTGGGTTTATAATAACTATGTAAAACGGGCAATGGTTGACGATGGGGCCGCAGTTAACATAGTCCCGTTCTCTTTCCTCTAAAAACTTGGATATGGAGAAACAAATTGTTCCACTACTCAAAATACCTTGAGAGGCTATGATAGCCTTAAAGCCACTTCGATAGGAACTATAATATTGCCGGTCACCTTAGGGCCCAAAACCATCTTGACTGAGTTTTATATTATAGATCGGGAAACTAACTATAATATGATCCTCGGCCGACCTTGGATACATCGAATGAAGGCAATCCCTTCCACGCTATTTCAAGAAGTAAGATTCTTGCATCTGGGAAAGGTATTTATAGCCAAAGGCGATCCAAAACCTTTCGATTTGCACCTAGTTGATTTAAAGAAAAGACCAGGGGTGCACTCAGAATTTGAACTGCCAACAAACCAACTTGATAAACCCTCTGACCCAAAGCCAGAGTAAAAGTTGATACCTACGACGGATCTTGAAACTACCAGCATATCCAAAACAATTCCAACCCCTAAAGGTAAAACTAAAGAAACAGTATCATTAGGGACTACTGCGAAAATCGTTGAGTTGATAGAACAAGATTCACCAATGTTCTTACCATTCGATTCAGTAGGCATAGGATTTTCCCTAGGTGTTGGTTCCTTTCCAGCAGAGGATCTCTGTATGGTAGAAGTAGAGTGCGTAAACGTAGCAGATGCCCCAACATCTACACTCCTGGCTAAGTATTGGACTCTCCATTTCGATGGAGCTAAATGTCGTTATGGAGCGGGGGCAGGTATAATTCTTACTTCGCCCGAGGAGAAGGTCCTCCCTTTCTCTTTTAAGTTAAACTTTGAATGCACAAACAACGGCGCTGAGTACGAAGCCCTCCTTCTTGGCCTCACCTTAGCCAGAAGAATTGGTATTGATAACATCAGAGTCTTGGGAGACTCACAATTAGTAACAAACCAAGTTTCTGAGGTATATGAAACTAAAGCCGAACATTTATAACTCTACAAAAACACTGTATTAGATTTAAGCAAGGTGTTTAGCTTTATATCCATTGAAGCAATCCCTCGAGAGAAAAATCTTCTCGCCGATTCAATAGCAACCTCAGCATCACGTTTTACTCCAAGCAATGAGCTAGAAGATACTCACTTCACAGTATCCATTCGTGACAAACCATTGATAAAAACAATTGCAAATCCTCTTTCAAGCGGAAGTGAGTCTACCGTCCTATACCATGTTGGAAATGATGTGGCTACTTTGGATTACTTAAATGCCTATGCAGCACTACATCTCTCCTATCACATGCTAGATTTATCCCTGATTCCACATTCGTCTTCCTACTTCGGAAATCCCGTAACGGATCTTCCCTCACAAAGGGAACCTAGCATATACGCAATAGAAAATGGGGATGATCTAGATTTACCTCCAGCACCACCTGAGTTCGAAGAGGGTAACGCCTCTTTGATTGAGGAAACAATCGATGTCAACATCGGGACAGAAGAGGAACCAAGAATATTGAAACTAGGTTCTTCATTAACCCCAGAAGAAGTGGAAATACATACTCAGATCCTCAAAGAACATCAGAAGGCGTTTGCATTTAATTACAAAGAGATGACAGGAGTTGCACCCCACATTGCGGTGCACAACCTCGTCACTAAATCAGACGCAAAGCCAATTAATCAAAAATCAAGACCCATGAAGCCCAAAGTAGCTCTCATGGTAAAAGAGGAGGTAATAAAACTCCTTCAGGTAGGATTCATCAAGCCAGTTGACTACTCCCAATGGGTATCTAACATTGTTCCCGTTCTCAAGAAGAATGGAAAGATACGCATTTGCATAGATTTCTGAGACATCAACAAAACACGTCCTAAGGACGACTTCCCATTACCATCCATAGATGAAGACGCTTACAGAGAAGCACGTCTTTCCCAATTAGAAAGCCTAGATGAAACTAGGTTAGATGCTAAGCAGCGGCATAGAGCTTATGCTGACCGAATGTGCCGGCAATATAACAAGAAGGTTTATGAACGCGATATATACGAAGGTGATCTAGTTCTAAGACTAGACAGCTAGATCGACAAGAAGACCGGTGAAGGAAGGAAATTCCATCCCAAATGGTTGGGCCCATACCGAGTCATGAAGGACTATGGAAATGGTGCATACCTCTTATGTACGTTAGAAGGTGAGGAGTTTGGCGAAACAATCAATTCCCTGCACCTCAAACATTTCTACGCATAAGCAGCTAACGCTACCTATATAGCTATCTACATTGCATTTTCATATCGATTAGGATCATTTTGTCCACTTGTTCTTACACAGATTGTGATCAAGGAGTCTATTCTCAAATCAATTCATTACAAACTCATGATGTTGTTGGCACAAAACTTTCTAATCATATCTCTCCATTTTCACGATATCATCAATCACTTCAGAATCTTTTATCAAATAAAATCAAACATGACGAAGTCTTAATGGTAACCATACAAGATCTGCAAGTTTTTTCTCGCTTTGATTCTTCTTAGGATAGGTGTCTTGCCTATGGTCTATTCTAGAAGCTTCATGGTGTCACAATCTATCCATATATACATCTCTTTGGAAATAAGCATATACTGACATTTTACTCAAAAAGACAAGTCAAAAAGTGATTAAACAGAAAATTTTATTTTTACACATTTCCTTGCCCCACCAACCTTCGGTGATGAGCTTACGTCTCTTACTAGTGACGTAGGGTTTGGAAACGATGGAAATGCCCTTACTCGCCTATGCCTTGCCCATGGTGATAAATCCATGCTTCTTACTGGCAGCATGGGGCAAGTGTAGGGGGTCCTCTTGACAATGCAAACATTAAAAGGTCATAAACAAACTATTCAAACTTTGAGTCAAAAACGAATGAATCAGATGTTCAAAATTCCAAGAGAGTTAAAATCCTAAAACCCAGATTTTTTCTACTATGTGGCCATCTACGGGTCTAAGTCTGGATAAACCGCAAAGCAAGTTGCATCCGAAACTATGAAGTCATTTGGGTGGAATAAGCTTGTAGTTTTCAATTTGGTTCCACCAAAGCTTCGTCTGTTTTCATCACTATCATTTCACCATGTTTCATAACTTGCACCCTTCTTGGCTCTTGGTGATGAGCCCTCGCATCTTACTAGTTGCGTGGAGTTAGGAGTGGGGCAAGTTAATTTGTTCATCATACTAGTTATTTTCATCACTTTGCCAAAACAAACATGAAGTATCAAAATTGCTCACAGAAGCTAAGATTTAAGATCACAATATATCTACAATATCATGTATCAGCATCATGAAACACAAAAAGAAAGCAAGCATTTGCATCATCTGTTTTCCATTGCATACATATAAAAAAAAGCATATAAAACATACATCGTAGTATACACAAAGCAGTTGGAAACAGAAAGGGAAAACACCAGTGACAAGTTTTGATCCAAAAACGAATGCATATATATAAATAATCAATGTTTATATACAATGCCATCATGCTCTAGGCATGGTCAAAATGCTCAAAGAGCCCGTGATATACAAAAGAATCTATAGTACAAAACGCATAGGAGCCAAGTAGTCTCTCAACCCCTGCGCGACCCCTCTGAAGGTGCGCGCCCTTGCCTAGGGCTCCGGCTACGCCGGCGCTCTGAATGCACAGAGGGCTCAGGGTCCCGAGGGGTAGCTGCGGTCTTGCCACGAGAATGGCTCCTCATAAGATGCTCGGTTGTCTTATAGCTTGCCAACTCTGTACGGAGAGTCGACACCATCCTGGCCACGTGCCAAATGGGAGCGAAGACGTCAGTATGCCTACCGGCTGCTGAAGGCTCCCCGACATCTACAGATAGCTCCGCACGGGTCTTATCCATAGGGATCATCAAAGAATCAGTGCATACCCTGCAGATTAGATCCCGCCACTCATCAACAGTCTTTGCAAAACAAAGAAGAAAAACGAATTAGAAACTAGGCAAGAGACTAAAAGATACAATGTCAAAACACAAGGAGAGATAACAATTAAAAATCCTAAATTAAACAAACATTGAAAATATGAGAGGATAACTTACTCAAATCACCGGGCCTCCAAGATGGGTCGCTAGGGCCGGCACCCGCCGTGGATGCCGCTGCCGACTCAGGGGCTGCTCCTGTAGTAGGAGCAACATGACGCCCCGCAACAGACTCATCCTCTCCACCATGGCCCTGGGAGAGTGGCTCCTCTAAGACTAGAGTGTCTCTCTCTGCACTCTGCTTGGCCCTCTCCACTTGCAAAATATCCTGAGTTTCATGCCACTCAGGATCGTTATCATCCGTCTGCTCCTCTGACCCTCCCTCTGTAAACTCCTCAGAATCGGAGTCAATATCTATGGGGTCATCGCTGCTATGAGTAGGACCCGCAGCAATCTGAAGTAAAGGTGCTCGGGGCGTACCGGCTCTCCCTCTAGCCCGAACTACCCTCCTAGCTGTAATGGGAGTGCCAAGAGTGATCACTGTCCAACCACGGCCTCTAGGCCCCCCTCTAGCCTCGCAGACTGATCTATAGACTGGTGCCACTGGAGGAAGCATGCCCGTATATGGAAGGCCAAACTACTGAGGAACTCTGCCAAAAGGGTGTACCTCCACCCGTCCCACGCGGTCGATAGCTGCCCTTGGTGGAGCCGAGAATCAAGTAGGGTTCTCCTCACCCCATATGCGCCATAACTGGTACGGCGTCGCCTCCAATTCTGCTGTTGGTACGGAAGCAACTACGTGGGTAGGTGCTCTAAGCACTGACATATCTGACCCATCTAGCTGCCCTCACGCCCCTGGTCTGCCACCTCTACCCCTCTGCCATCATGAATAAATGCTCGTAGCACCCACTCATGCTAGAGTCGGGTTGCTCAATGCTTGTCCCTGCGAAACGGACCACCCTGTATACGTCATGTTAGTGTCCCCAGAATATGCAACCCCATGCATAATACCAGCCTTTGTCTACTATGTGGCCATCTACGGGTCTAAGTTTGGATAAACCGGAAAGTAAGTTACATTCGAAACTATGAAGTCATTCGGGTGGAGTAAGCTTGTAGTTTTCAATTTGGTTCCACCAAATCTTCGTCTGTCTTTCATCACTATCGTTTCACCACATTTCATAACTTGTGCCCTTCTTGGATCTTGGTGATGAGCCCTCGCATCTTACTAGTTGTGTGGAGTTAGGAGTGGGGCAAGTTAATCTGTTCATCATACTGGTCATTTTCATCAGTTTGCCAAAACAAACATGAGGTATCCAAATAGCTCACAGAAGCTAATATTTAAGATCACAATATATCTACAATATCATGTATCAGCATCATGAAACACAAAAAGAAAGCAAACATTTGCATCATCTGTTCTCCATTGCATACATTCTAAAAAGCATATATAAAACATACATCGTAGTATACACGAGGAAGCTGGAAACAGAAAGGGAAAACACAAGTGACAAGTTTTGATCCAAAAACGAATGCATATATATAAATAATCAATGTTTATATACAATGCCATCATGCTCTAGGCATGGTCAAAACGCTCCGAGAGCCCGTAATATACAAAAAAAATCTATAATACAAAATACATAGGAGCCAAGTGGTCTCTCAACCCCTATGTGACCCCTCCGAAGGTGCGCACCCTCGCCTAGGACTCCGGCTACGCTGACGCTCTGAATGAACGGAGGGCTCAGGGTCCTGAGGGGAAGCCGTGGTCTCACCACGAGAGTGGCTCCTCATGAGACACTCAGCTGTCCTATAGCCTACCAACTCTGTACTTAGAGAGTCGACACCATCCTGGCCACATGCCAAATGGGAGCGAAGACGTCAGTATGCCTAGCGGCTGCTAAGGGCTCCCCGGCATCTACAGATAGCTCCGCACGGGTCCTATCCATGGGGATCATCAGGGAATCAGTGCATACCCTACGGATCAGATCCCGCCACTCGTCAACAGTCTCTGCAAACAAAGAAGAGAAAAATGAATTAGAAACTAGGAAAGAGACTAAAAGATACAAGATCAAAACACAAGGAGAGATAGCAATTAAAACAAATCCTAAATTAAACAAACATTGAAAGGAAGAGAGGATAACTTACTCGGATCACCGGGCCTCCAAGATGGATCGCTAGGGCCAGCACCCGCCGCGGACGCCGCTGCCGACTGAGGCGCTGCTCTTGTAGCAGGGGCAACATGTCACCCCACAACTAACTCATCCTCTCCACCATGGCCCTAAGAGAGTGGCTCCTCTGAGACTAAAGTGTCTCTCTCTGCGCTCTGCTTGGCCCTCTCTGCCTGCAAAATATCCTGAGTGTCATGCCACTCAGGATCGCTATCATCAGTCTGCTCCTCCGACCCTCCCTCTGTAAGCTCCTCAGAATCGGAGTCAATGTCTATAGGGTCATCACTGCTATGAGCAGGACCCACAGCAATCTGAAGCAAAGGTGCCCGAGGTGCACCGGCTCTCCCTCTAGCCCGAACTACCCTCCTGGCTGCAATGGGAGTGCCAGGAGTGATCACTGTCCAACCACGGCCTCTAGGCCCCCCTCTAGCCTCGCGGACTGATCTATAAACTGGTGCCACTGGGGGAAGCATGCCCGCATATGGAAGGCCGAACTGCTGAGGAACTCTGCAAAAAGGATGTACCTCCACCCGTCCCACGCGGTCGATGAGCTGCCCTGTGGTGGAGCAGGAGATCAATGTAAGGGTCTCCTCGCCCCATATGCCGGCCATAAGCCGGTACGGTGTCGCCTCCATATCTGTTGTGGTAAGGGAGGCAACTGGCTGGTGAGGTGCTCTAAGCACCGACATATCTGACCATCTGGCTACCCTCACAGCCCCAGGATCTACCACCTCTACGCCTCTGCCATAAGGAATAAAATGCTCATACACCCAACTCATGACTAGAGTTGGGTGGCTCAATGACTGTCCCTGCAAACGGACCACCCTGGATAAATCATGGTAGGTGGTCCCCAGAATATCTGCGCCCTAGGCGTATATCCGGCCATGCCCCTCTATCTGTGTAATGATGGGGGCCCTAGCAGTATAGTAAAGTATCCCCTCCCTTGTCCCCGATCAGCCTGGAGGCAAGGATCCCCATGATAGCATGTCAAAATACGGGGATGGGCAAAGAAGGAATGGATCAAACTCTCACTCCCTTCTTCGACCCCGTGGAGATGGCTGCATCCCCCATGTAGCCTGCCCACTATGCAATCTATGCTCGGGACCTTGCCGTCTCCAGTGTGATTCTCCTCCTGATGATCGGGACCCCCAGGATACGGTAGACATCCTCCAAAGTAATGGTCCACTCACCACGGACCCCTGGCAATCGGAAAGTGTTCCGATCTGCATCCCAATATGAGAACAAGTCACAAAGAATGTGACTGGATGGTGTGACATGGGGCATGCGTGATATACGCAGTATGCCGGCCCTCTGTAATGTATCCTCCTCATCCTGAGAAAGGGCATCCAATACCCCGGAGAGCCAATCACACTCTCTCTCTCTCGGCTCCATCTAATATACTCCTGCTCTCGCCTGCATACACCCAAAAACACACAAAACGGAGCAAGTTAATATCTGAATAATACCAGGAAGGTCATAAAAACATATAGAAAGTGCAAGAAAATACAAGTGCAATCTCAAAAATCAAGTTCTTTTGCATTCTAGTCAGAACCGCCGCCCTGAGCAGGGAGGCGGTTTTGTAACCGCCGCCTTAAGGGCGGCGGTCATGTAACCGCCACCCTGGCCAGGGCGGCGGTCGTGGTCCGAAAACCTGCGCGGGTTGCTAACCCCAAAAAGCCCAAAAAGATGAAAAATAGACCATTTAACCTAAAAATGGAGCCTATGGAGAGATATGGCGCCCCCCCCTAGGATGGAAATTCCGAACCCAACATGGTCAAAAATGGGCCCATTATGACAAATTTAACATTTCAATTTTGAAGGGGGAAAAACTATGGAAATGGAAGCTTACCAACTTATGTATCGTTAGAAGGTCGAGTGAATTCCGGTGGAAACATGATCATGATCTCCCTTCACCTCAAACAATTCTACGCATAAGCAACTAGCGCTGCCTATATAATTATCTACATTGCATCTTCATATAGATTTAGATCATTTTGTCCACTTGTTCTTACACAAATTGTGATCAAGGAATCTATGGGCTCAAAGCAATTCATATACAAACTCATGATCTTGTTGGCATTTTAAAATGACTTTTTAAAAGGGTTCACTGATGGAGGTAATTTTGTATCGCCGCAAAATGGTAGCGACATTCCCGAGCGTGAGCGTTTATCAACAAGTTATTGTATCTATCCGCGTACCCGACCTCCTTTTCGAGGTCGTGCCGAGACAGCCGGAATTGGGGGTAGAATATGCAACACACGGACTAGTTAGGTATAGTCTAACTCCCCATTTCGACACTGCATACTAGACCCACCGTTTTGTGAATCTTCAAGACAAAGAAGGCCCTTCTAACTTGAACTAGTGTGATATGATACGTACCCAAAATTGCAAGGTACTGTACTGCTCAGAACAGTGTAACAAGTATCCCTGATGATGATACAGGTCTCCTCGCAAGGTGTTCGGGATACGTGGAAAAGCCCTCGGAGTATGTGTTAACATCCCGCATGCCCCGCTTAGTGCACCCTTTGTTTTCCCCTTTTTCCCTCTTTCCTTGGCCTCTTGACCTTCAGAATTCCGCCTAGCCCTGAACAGGGCGGCGGTCCTGTAACCGCCGCCCTGCTCAGAGCGGCGGTCCTTCGCGTTTTCCAGAATGCTCTTTTGACGTGGACTCGACGTGAAATATCAAGATTTCACCAGGTTTTCTTTGCTAACTTGAGCATGCATTTATGTTTTTGGTCCCCTGGAATAGTGTTTTTCCTTTGTTTATTGTTTAGGAGTTCAATTTGGTTTTGGTTTCTGAGTCCCTAGAATTCCTATAAATGCATAGCTTTGCTCAGCAAATGTTTAGAACCAACAGTTTGCAATCTTGGCATCACCACTTTTTTTTAGAGTCTACCTCATTTTCAGTGCGTTTTCTTGTCAGCTTGCTTAGGATTGATAGCATAGTTCTATTTCATACTTGGTTAGTATTGTTCAGCTGTTGGTAAGCCACAGGACCCATCTTGTGCAGGCAGTTTGTTCTCTCATCCAATCCCTTAGAAGCTTGCCTCTGAATTTTTCTTTGCTGTAGATTTCATTTTAGTTTGGCTTAGAGTTCTTAGTTCAAACGCATTATATGCTTGGTTAGCTTCTAGCTGTTGGTAAGCCACATATCCAACTTGTGCAAGCAGTGTCTGTTAGTTTTAAATCCATTGGTTGTTCAGAATAGCTTAGGAAGCCATTAAAGTTGCAGGTTTTGCTCTTCGTATAGGATAGTTGACAGGTTCTGGTCACTTCATGTTGCATGGCTCGCAGTAAAATCCCACTAGGAATCGCATAAGCCAAGCTCTGTACTCTTGCGCTATCCCTCTCCTACTCGTTCATTCTCGGTCTGCATTCTGAGCTGTCCTTGTCCCAAAATCTAACTATCGTGTAAATATAGCATTACACGCTTTTCTGGATCTACGTGAACATTTTAAAGAACGAGCAAGATCATACTGAGGGGACTAGAGATCACATAACACCATCAGATTTAAAACCACTGTTCTGCGGAGTCCAGGTTTTACCTTTCAAAGTTCTAGTTAGAATCATATCAAATAAAGTAGTTAATCGCTTTATTTCAGTCTATTCTATTCTCGATATTACCAGGGAAGCTGTGGGGATTGATAGTTTCTCAGAAACTATGATTCACTCCTCACTTCTGAGGTAGGATCGAGAATCTTGCTGATAGATTAGACATTAACTGTACTTTATTTAGAATAATTCTACAAAAACACAGACAAATAACTACACTCGGTTATCTTGTCTGTTTCAAATTATTGTTTAGTTGTTATTTCTAGATATGCTTAAAATAGTTTTCCTTTCCTTAAAATTATTAGAAAAGCGTTAATCTTAGAAGAATAAAAGTATATATGTTAGATTTAAGGATAGCTTAGAATTTGCTTCGTTACAGTTAGATTTGTGATTTTGTTTCGTATGACAATCAGAGGACCTCAGAGCCCAGGGAATATATATTTGAGCCAATCGTGCCTCAACCAAGTCATGTCGACAGCAATAGTTGACATAGACCAAAATCTCAGGATACAAGTATTCCAAAACTACAACAGATTTCCAAGCTGATCAGTTCTCAGTTAAGAGGATTAAACATAGAAGACGACCAAGCACAAGCGTTTTGGTCAAGTCAGCCAAACTACAGATTACCCTAGAAAACATCCACATGACTGTAGAACTCTCGAAAGAGAACAAACATTCGGGTGTGATCCTCTAGTTCCACAGCCAGATGCTGGAGACACCCTGGATGAGATATAGATACCAGCTTAAGAATCCAGGTTGCTTAGAACGCCTGTAAGGTATTCTAAGAAGATGCACAACTATTGGTTCTAAACATAGAAGCTGAGAAAGCATACGATTACTGGATACTAGGGATTAGAACTTGATCTAACATATGACCATAACAGGTCTTTGCAACAACCAAGAGTCTATGGTTGTGATCCACAAATCCCACAGCCCAACGAATCCACAAGTCAGTTAGATATAGACAAAGCCTACGCACACTTGGTTTCAGGTCCACTCCACTTCCACCTATCATCATCGAACAACTGTCCTTACTAGATATAGCTGGCTAACGAAGCTAGGGAATTCTGGACTAGGCCAGAGAATCGTCCATAGAGTCAATTATATTCATCATCCACTATATGACCTTATCAGGAGATATACACGAAACAATCCCAGGTCATTTTCCACGTATTCCGCAACCCATAGATCGAATCACGCCAGAGCTCGATATTGATTGGAGCCTTCGAGCAGTCATCCTTGCTGATCGATCTATCACACCAGTCCAAGTTAGAAGGGCCTTCTTTGCCTTAGATTCACAAATTCCACTAGTGCGTGTCGAAGACATTAGACTGCCTAACTAGTTTGTCTGCATATTTGTATCCCCACCGGCTATCTCGGCACGACCTCGGGAGGTCAGGTACGCGGAAGAGTTACTTGTTGATTCTCACACTCGCCTGTCGCTTTTCGACGTACAAAATTGGTGAACCCAACGTGAAACAAACAAGCTGACGTTTCACCTTCTCTTTGAGAAGTTTCATAATCTTCTCTCACAAATCACCTTCGCTCCTTCCCATTATTCTGCGGGTATTCATATACCCCCCGAATATGTCGGGATTCGATGCATATGGCAGACCCCTCTTGGGTCTTGAGGCATACTACGCCCAACAGAATAGGCAATCATCACCCTCGCTCTCAGTATGGGGTGACAACTATTCAACTAATCAGTTGTCAACACAAACCCCAAGAATCAGATATAGTTCATCTTTTCAAACTGAGGAGTTAGATCAACCCCCTCAACCCAACAAACAGAGCCTTCAGGTTCAAACAATATGACGTTTACCTAGAGAATCTGGTTCGTCTCCTCAAATGCTACTTAGACCACAAATTAGTAGGCAATCAGATCCATACCTGGTCTTAGATGATGGACAGCCAATACGTTATCCTAGGAGTGAACAACGCTCCCGGGGTATGTACCCACCTATAGGAGGTTTACAAATACAACCCGAAATCTCTTTTCAAGAAAATACCTCTATGCCGCTGCATACAGGAAATATTCTTGGAGAAACTTGGCAAGATAGCGATCAGTTCATGACAGGATATCACGTACCTATACAACACCAGGGTATACAACAAATGCCGCTTAGGCAAAGTACCGTGACTTCACCAAATGAAGTCATTTCAACGTTAGTAGAAAGAGTGAGAGGGTTAGAACTGGCTCAAGCAAGTCAAAATTCTCCGTTCATACAAACAGGAAGTTCCAATCCTCCATACCACTCTGGCCAAATAGATCTCCTTACGGGAGTAGGCACATTAGGCATGCCTCCTCAATATCCACAACAAACGCCAACAAGGCCCATCATCTCTAACACTATTCCTCCCGGTCTAGTGTCAAACAATCCATTCCTTGACAATACCCCATCCTACTTAAACATATACTCTAAATCACCACAAGGAGATATGTTCTCCTCTCCCGGCATGTTTTCTCAAATGCAGGGACCTCCCTATGCCCCTGCCAATGCATACGTTGCACCGTATCAACAACCTATCCCACCACCACTCCCTCAGCAAACACCATCAATGGTCGAAAGCTATGCGATAGGGACTTATTCAGAATACCTAAAGGAACCCTTAGATTTCACCATACGAAGCGTCATGCTTCCAAGACCTCTCCCTGATTTGCCCAAGTTCAAGGGTGAGGGAGATCCAAACGCACATATCAAAGCTTACGCTACAGCCATACGAGAATTACTCCCTTGGGATGGGGTTGTTGCTAAAATATTTCCCAAAACCTTGGAAGGCATTGCTCTCGATTGGTATTATAGAATACCTGAGGCTTCCATACATTCATTTAAACAACTCATGTCAGAGTTCATCAAAGCCTTCGACATGAACAAACTATTGAGAACAGGAATCAGGGAATTCTTGCATATCAAACAAGAACACAACGAATCTGTCGCCCATTTCATCCAGAGGTGGCGTACAGTTCTTTATTCTTCAGCAAGTGCTCCAAACATGGATCAGATGGAACTATGCGATTTATTCCTTCATTCTCTCAGTAGAGAAGTGAAGGAAGAAGTCCAGAAGTTCCCACTAAGAACTTATGATGAAGTACTTGAGAGCACTCTGCGAATAGATCAAGCAACGATAGATAGTGGTCGTAAGACATATGGAACAAACGGGAGGTTAATCACCTCCACTCAAAACACTACAACTACCACAAATGTCAATCAAGGACCCAAAATCCTTAACAAAAATCGTGGGGTAACAACGGATGGGGTAACCGACCAGCCCAAGAGGGTAAATGTTGTTAATGCTCCGTCACAAACAAACAACCAACGAAACAACAACTTTACCCCGACAATCAATACAGTGGATTTTAACCATCCACAACAACAACAACAACAACAACGAAATCCCATACAAGGGCCAAGCCAAAACTCATTTGGTTATCAAAACCAAAGTCAAAACCAGAAACAACAATTCCAAAACTTTGGTCCTAATAGGCAACAGTTTGATCGGAATTTTAGGCCACAATACACACCAAACCAACAAAACAGGAATTACAACCCCAATTCTTATTGTGGTTTCCATAAAATTCGGGGTCACGATACTAGAACGTGCCGTGACTACAATAAATTTATGCAACGCTTGCCAGAAGAACAAAGACAGTTCTTCACAGACTTGTTTTTGGCAGATCCCGTCTCATCATCACCAAATACTCTCGCAGGGGCAGTTTCCCCTCAGAATGCTCCCCTCAAGATCTTTAATGATCCGCTCCCAAATCATGACAGCAATAGGCTGAATCCAACTGGAACAAACAAAGGTGCAGTGATGAGAAACAATGACCATGAAGCCTCGACTTCATTAAATCCTTTAGTTGCGCCACAGTTAGGAGCTCAACCGAGACCTAAGATAGTCAGTTTGGTAGAATTAGACGCTGAACTACCTATCGAAGCTATAACAAGAACACAAGAGTATTTCTCTCAACCGAGCCCAAGTCATCTGCCAGAGACAGATAAGAGTCAGCAAATAGTTGAAAAACCCATCGGTGCCTATGATTTAATTAGTGACCTAACAAAGACCTTCTCACACATTTCATTTTTGGACTTACTAAAGAACTCTCCCCCTCACAGAGCTGCTCTTTTAGAAGCATTAGGTCTAGGCCATCTAATTAACATCACTCCACCTCCCGAAACACAAGTAAATCACGTAGATTTTGATATCCACCCTCCGGGGCAGCCGGACAAGGATGTCGAATTCATCTTCGAAATAAGTAAAATGCCCACAGATGCTGAGATCGCACGCCGAGGTGACCCAGCCTTACACTTGCAAGTATGGGTTTATAATAATTATGTAAAACGGGCAATGGTTGACGATGGGGCCGCACTTAACATAGTCCCTTTCTCTTTCCTCCAAAAACTTGGATATGGAGAAACGAATTGTTCCACTACACGAAATACCTTGAGAGGCTATGATAGCCTTAAAGCCACTTCGATAGGAACTATAATACTGCCGGTCACCTTAGGGCCCAAAACCATCTTGACTGAGTTTTATATTATAGATCGGGAAACTAACTATAATATGATCCTCGGCCGACCTTGGATACATCGAATGAAGGCAATCCCTTCCATGCTATTTCAAGAAGTAAGATTCTTGCATCTGGGAAAGGTATTTGTAGCCAAAGGCGATCCAAAACCTTTCGATTTGCACCTAGCTGATTTAAAGAAAAGACCAGGGGTGCACTCAGAATTTGAACTTCCAACAAACCAACTTAATAAACCCTCTGACCCAAAGCCAGAGGAAAAGTTGATACCTACGACGGATCTTGAAACTACCAGCATATCCAAAACAATTCCAACCCCTAAAGGTAAAACTAAAGAAACAGTATCATTAGGGACTACTGCGAAAATCGTTGAGTTGATAGAACAAGATTCACCAATGTTCTTACCATTCGATTCAGTAGGCATAGGATTTTCCCTAGGTGTTGGTTCCTTGCCAGCAGAGGATCTCTGTATGGTAGAAGTAGAGTGCGCAAACGCAGCAGATGCCCCAACATCTATACTCCCGGCTAAGTATTGGACTCTCCATTTCGATGGAGCTAAATGTCGTTATGGAGCGGGGGCAGGTATAATTCTTACTTCGCCCGAGGAGAAGGTCCTCCCATTCGCTTTTAAATTAAACTTTGAATGCACAAACAACGGCACTGAGTACGAAGCCCTCCTCCTTGGCCTTACCTTAGCCAAAAGAATTGGTATTGATAACATCAGAGTCCTTGGGAGACTCGCAATTAGTGACAAACCAAGTTTCTGAAGTATATGAAACTAAAGCCGAACATTTACAACTCTACAAAAACGCTGTATTAGATTTAAGCAAGGCATTTAACTTCATATCCATTGAAGCAATCCCGCGAGAGAAAAATCTTCTCGCCGATTCAATAGCAACCTCAGCATCACGTTTTACTCCAAGCAATGAGCTAGAAGATACTCACTTCACAGTATCCATTCGTGACGAACCATTGATAAAAACAATGACAAATCCTCTTTCAAGCGGAAGTGAATCTACCGTCCTAGACCATGTTGGAAATGATGCGGCTACTTTGGATTACTTAAATGCCTATGCAGCACTACATCTCTCCTATCACATGCTAGATTTATCCCTGATTCCACATTCGTCTTCCTACTTCGGAAATCCCGTAACGGATCTTCCCTCACAAATGGAACCTAGCATATACGCAATAGAAAATGGGGATGATCTAGATTTACCTCCAGCACCACCTGAGTTCGAAGAGGGTAACGCCTCTTTGATCGAAGAAACAATCGATGTCAACATCGGGACAGAAGATGAACCAAGAATATTGAAACTAGGTTCTTCGTTAACCCCAGAAGAAGTGGAAATACATACTCAGATCCTCAAAGAACATCAGAAGGCGTTTGTATTTAATTACGAGGAGATGACAGGAGTTACACCCCACATTGTGGTGCACAACCTCGTCACTAGATCAGATGCAAAGCCAATTAAACAAAAATCAAGACCCATGAAGCCCAAAGTAGCTCTCATGGTAAAAGAGGAAGTAATAAAACTCCTTCAGGTAGGATTCATCAAGCCAGTTGACTACTCCCAATGGGTATCTAACATCGTTCCCGTTCTCAAGAAGAACGGAAAGATACGCATTTGCATAGATTTGGGGAGACATCAACAAAGCTTGAGGTCCTAAAGACGACTTCCCATTACCATCCATAGATGAAGACGCTTACAGAGAAGCACGTCTTTCCCAACTAGAAAGCCTAGATGAAACTAGGTTAGATTCTGAAGCAGCGGCATAGAGCTTATGCTGACCGAATGTGCCGGCAGTATAACAAGAAGGTCTATGAACGTGATATATACGAAGGTGATCTAGTTCTAAGACTAGACAGCCGGATCGACAAGAAGACCGGCGAAGGAAGGAAATTCCGGCCCAAATGGTTGGGCCCATACCGAGTCATGAAGGACTATGGAAATGGTGCATACCTCTTATGTACGTTAGAAGGTGAGGAGTTTGGTGAAACAGTCAATTCCCTTCACCTCAAACATTTCTACGCATAAGCAGCTAGCACTGCCTATATAGCTATCTACATTGCATTTTCATATAGATTAGGATCATTTTGTCCACTTGTTCTTACGCAAATTGTGATCAAGGAATCTATTCTCAAAGCAATTCATTACAAACTCATGATGTTGTTGGCACAAAAATTTCTAATCATATCTCTCCATTTTCACGATATCATCAATCACTTCAGAATCTTTTATCAAATAAAATCAAACATGACGAAGTCTTAACGGTAACCATACCAAGATCTGCAAGTTTGTTCTCACTTTGATTTCTTCTTAGGATAGGTGTCTTGCCTATGGTCTGTTCTAGAAGCTTCATGGTGTCACATCTATCCCATATACACATCTCTTTGGAAATAAGCATATACTGACATTTTACTCAAAAAGACAAGTCAAAAAGTGATTAAACAGAAAATTTTATTTTTACACATTTCCTTGCCCCACCAACCTTCGGTGATGAGCTTGCGTCTCTTACTAGTGACGTAGGGTTGGGAAAGGATGGAAATGCCCTTACTCGCCTATGCCTTGCCCACGGTGATAAACCCATGCTTCTTACTAGTAGCATGGGGCAAAGTGTAGGGGGTCCTCTTGACAAAGCAAACGTTAAAAGGTCATAAACAAACTATTCAAACTTTGAGTCAAAAACGAATGAATCAGATATTCAAAATTCCAAGAGAGTTAAAAATCCAGATTTTGTCTACTATGTGGCCATCTACGGGTCTAAGTCTGGATAAACTGCAAAGCAAGTTGCATCCAAAACTATGAAGTCATTCGGGTGGAGTAAGCTTGTAGTTTTCAATTTGGTTCCACCAAAGCTTCGTCTGTCTTTCATCACTATCATTTCACCATATTTCATAACTTGCGCCCTTCTTGGCTCTTGGTGATGAGCCCTCGCATCTTACTAGTTGCGTGGAGTTAGGAGTGGGGCAAGTTAATCTGTTCATCATACTGGTTATTTTCATCACTTTGCCAAAACAAACATGAGGTATCCAAATTGCTCACAGAAGCTAAGATTTAAGATCACAATATATCTACAATATCATGTTTCAGCATCATGAAACACAAAAATAAAGCAGGCATTTGCATCATCTGTTCTCCATTGCATACATATAAAAAAGCATATAAAACATACATCGTAGTATACACGAGAAAGCTGGAAACAGAAAGGGAAAACATGAGTGACAAGTTTTGATCCAAAAACGAATGCATATATATAAATAATCAATGTTTATATACAATGCCATCATGCTCTAGGCATGGTCAAAACGCTCAAAGAGCCCGTGATATACAAAAGAATCTATGGTACAAAATACATAGGAGCCAAGTGGTCTCTCAACCCCTACGCGACCCCTCCGAAGGTGCGCGCCCTCGCCTAGGGCTCCGGCTACGCTGGCGCTCTGAATGCACGGAGGGCTCAGGGTCCCGAGGGGCAGCCGCGGTCTCACCACGAGAATGGCTCCTCATAAGACGCTCGGCTGTCCTATAGCCTGCCAACTCTGTACGGAGAGTCGACACCATCCTGGCCACGTGCCAAACGGGAGCGAAGACATCGGTATGCCTACCGGCTGCTGAGGGCTCCCCGACATCTACAGATAGCTCCGCACGGGTCTTATCCATAGGGATCATCAGGGAATCAGTGCATACCCTGCGGATTAGATCCCGCCACTCGTCAACAGTCTCTGCAAACAAAGAAGAAAAATGAATTAGAAACTAAGCAAGAGGTTAAAAGATACAATATCAAAACATAAGGAGAGATAGCAATTGAAACAAATCCTAAATCAAACAAACATTGAAAGAAAGAAAGGATAAATTACTCGGATCACCGGGACTCTAAGATGGGTCGCTAGGGCCAGCACCCGCCGCAGATGCCGCTGCCGACTGAGGGGCTGCTCCTGTAGTAGGAGCAACATGACGCCCCACAATAGACTCATCCTCTCCACCATGGCCCTGGGAGAGTGGCTCCTCTAAGACTAGAGTGTCTCTCTCTACGCTCTGCTCGGCCCTCTCTGCCTGCAAAATATCCTGAGTGTCATGCCACTCAGGATCGCTATCATCAGTCTGCTCCTCCGACCCTCCCTCTGTAAGCTCCTCAGAATCGGAGTCAATATCTATGGGGTCATCGCTGCTGTGAGTAGGACCCGCAGCAATCTGAAGCAAAGGTGCCCGAGGCGCACCAGCTCTCCCTCTAGCCCGAACTACCCTCCTGGCTGCAATGGGAGTGCCAGGAGTGATCACAGTCCAACCACGGCCTCTAGGCCCCCCTCTAGCCTCACGGACTGATCTATAAACTGGTGCCACTGGGGGAAGCATGCCCGCATATGGAAGGCCGAACTGCTGAGGGACCCTGCCAAAAGGATGTACCTCCACCTGTCCCATACGGTCAATAAGCTGCCCTGTGGTGGAGCAGGAGATCAATGTAAGGGTCTCCTCACCCCATATGCCGGCCATAAGCCGGTACGGCGTCGCCTCCATATCTACTGCGGTAAGGGAGGCAACTGGCTGGTGAGGTGCTCTAAGCACCGACATATCTGACCATCTGGCTGCCCTCACAGCCCCTGGATCTGCCACCTCTATGCCCTCTGCCATAAGGAATAAAATGCTCGTACACCCAACTCGTGACTAGAGTTGGGTGGCTCAATGACTGTCCCTGCAAACGGACCACCCTGTATAAGTCATGGTAGGTGGTCCCCAGAATATCTGTGCCCCAGGCATATATCCGGCCATGCCCCTCTATCTGTGCAATGATGGGGGCCCAGCAGTATAGTAAAGTATCCCCTCCCTTGTCCCCGATCAGCCTCGAGGCAAGGATCCCCATGATAGCCTGTCGAAATACGGGGATGGGCAAAGAAGGAATGGATCGAACTCTCACTCCCTTCTTCGACCCCGTGGAGATGGCTGCATCCCCCATGTAGCCTACCCACTGTGCAATCTGTGCTCGGGACCCTGCCGTCTCCAGTGTGAGTCTCCTCCCGATGATCGGGACCCCCAGGATATGGTAGACATCCTCCAAAGTAATGGTCCACTCACCACGGACCCCTGGCAATCGGAAAGTGTTCCGATATACATCCCAATATGAAAACAAGTCACAAAGTATGTGACTGGATGGTGTGACATGGGGCACGCGTGATATACGCAATATGCCGGCCCTCTGTAGTGTATCCTCCTCATCCTGAGAAAGGGCATCCAATACCCCCGAAAGCCAATCACACTCTCTCTCTCGGCTCCATCTGATATACTCCTCCCTCACCTGCATACACCCAAAAACACACAAAACAGAGCAAGTTAGTATCTGAACAATACTAGGAAGGTCATAAAAATGCATAGAAGTGCAAGAAAATACAAGTGCAATCTCAAAAATCAAGTTCCTTTTGCATTCTGGTCAGAAGCGCCGCCCTGAGCAGGGAGGCGGTTTTGTAACCGCCGCCTTAAGAGCGGTGGTCATGTAACCGCCGCCCTGAACAGGGCGGCGGTCATGTAACCGCCGCCCTGGCCAGGGCGGCGGTCGCGGTCCGAAAACCCGCGCGGGTTGTTAACCCCAAAAAAAACCAAAATGAGCAAAAATAGACCATTTAAACTAAAAATGGAGCCTACCTAGTAGGCGCCCCCCCCTAGATGGACCTTTTGAACCTAACATTTTCAAAAATAACCCCCCCATTATGACGAATTTAGCATTTCAAATTTAAAGGGGGAAAAACACAAAATGGAAGAAAACCAACCTGTGATCGCTGAGGTCGGTGTTCCGCTCGTGGAGGCATGATCACGATCTCGCTGCGAACGTTTCGACTCTACTCGCGTGAGAAACCGTCACCGTGGGTCCCAGAGCTCAAAATCAATCAAATCGACTCGCGCAAATGAATAGGAAAATGGGCCCACTTTCATATATATATCGTTCTGTTTCGTTTTAAAATGACTTTTTCGCAGGTTTGGAGCACTGATGGAGGTAAGTTTCTATCCCCGCACGAATGGTACATTCTCCTTCCCTATTATTTTAGCATTTATCTTCCAAGTTATTGCATCTATCTGCACTTGAGTTCTCTTTTCATTTTGCAGGTAGCAGGAAGATGGCGTCATTTCAACACACGGACGAGTAAGGTATAGCTTCTAACTCCCCATTTCGGGACTGCCATACTCGGACCCAACGTTTTATGCCTCTTCATGGCTAAAACGCTTCTCCGAGGGGGCAATATGTACGTACCCAAAATTGTAAGGTACTGTACTGCCAGAACAGTGTAACAAGTGCCCTGATGATGATACAGGTCTCCTCGCAAGGTGTTCGGGATCCGGAAAAGCCCTCGGAGTATGCGTTAACATCCCGCATGCCCCGCTTAGCCCCTGCGCCCTTTTTTTTCCCCTTTTTCCCTCTTTCCTTGGCCTCTTAACCTTCAGTGACGAAACCGCCGCCCTTCAGGGTGGAGGTCTCGTGACCGTTTTCCAGAACCTCTGAATGACGGGCTCGCGTGACATATCACTGATTCACCAGCTTTTCCTTGCCGACCCTGCTCAGAGCGGTGGTCAATTTGTGTTTTTGGTGATTTTCCAGAACACATCTTTTGATGTCAACTTCGCATGAAATATCACGATTCACCAGCTTTTATTTGCTGACTTGAAGCCATGCATTTATGTTTTTGGTCCCTGTTGGAATAGTGTTTTTCCTTTGTTTATTGTTTAGGAGTTCAATTTGGTTTTGGTTTTTGAGTGTTGGAATTCCTATAAATGCATAGCTTGTCCTGAGGAAAATAGCCACCATTTTTCCTCGTTAGAGTCTTCTGATTTTCAGTGGTTTGGTCTGTTAGCTTGCTTAGGATTGATAGCATAGTTCATTTCATACTTGGTTAGTATTATTCAGCTGTTGGTAAGCCACATACCCATCTTGTGCAGGCAGTGCTGTTATCTCATCCCAATCCAGTTGGAAGCTTGCCTCTGAATTTCTCTTTGCTGCAGATTTGTTTTTATTATGTCTTGGAGTTCTTAGTTCAATCCATTATATGCCTGGTTAGCCTTATTCAGCTACTGGTAAGCCACATATCCAACTTGTGCAAGCAGTGTCTTTATTTTATCCAATCCATTGGAACAAAATAGCTTAGGAAGCCATTAAAGTTGCAGGTTTTGCTCTTCGTATAGGATAGATACAGGTTCTGGTCGCTTCATGTTGCATGACTCACAGTAAAATCCCACTAGGAATCACATAAGCCAAGCTCTGTACTCTTGCGCTATCCCTCTCCTACTCGCATTCTCGGTCTGCATTCTGATCTGTCCTTGTCCCAAAATCTACTCATATCAGTGCTAGCATTACACGCTTTTATGGATCTACGTGAACATGAAAGAATGAGGAGATCATATTGAGGGGATGAGATCACATACACCATCGGATTCACCACTGTTCTGCAGAGTCCAGGTTTTAAATTTCAAAGTTCTAGTCAGATTCATATCAAATAGAGTAGTTAATCACTTTATTTCATTTCATTCTATTCTCGACATTGCCAGGGAAGATGTGGGGATTGATAGTTTCTGAGAAACTATGATTCACTCCTCACTTCTTAGGTAGGATCGAGAATCTTGCTGGTAGATTAGACAAACTGTTTTATTTAGAGTAATTCTACAAAATCGTACAGGCAAATAACTACACTCGGTTATCTTGTCTGTTTCAAATTATTGTTTAGTTATTATTTCTAGATACGCTTAAAATAGTTTGCTTTCCTTAAAATTATTAGAATATTTCTTAGAAGAATAAAAGATATATATGTTAGATTTATTTCACGTAGTTAGAATTTGTTTTGTTATAGTTAGATTTGCATTTTGTTTCGTATGACAATCACGGGACCTAGAGAGCCCAGGGAATCCACTATATGACCTTATCAGGAGATATACATGAAACAATCCCAGGTCATTTTCCACATATTCCACAACCCATAGATCGAATCATGCCAGAGCTCGATATTGATTGGAGCCTTCGAGCAGTCATCCTTACTGATCGATCTATCACACCAGTCTAAGTTAGAAGGGCCTTCTTTGCCTTAGATTCACAAATTCTGCTAGTGCGTGTCGAAGACATTAGACTGCCTAACTAGTTTTTCTACATATTCTACCCCCCACCGGCTGTCTCGACACGACCTCGGGAGGTCAGGTACGCAGAAGAGTTACTTGTTGATTCTCACGCTCGCCTGTCGCTTTTCCAACGTACAGTCACCATGCAAAAACATTGTCTTAACATTCATCTTCTCTATTTCCATATTGAAAGCAGCGGCAATAGCTAAAAGAAATCTAATAGAATGTACCTTAGCAACAGGAGTAAATATCTCACCAAAACCAAGTCCCTTCACTTGAGAGAAACCCTTTTCCACAAGGTGAGCTTTATACTTTTATATTTTCCCATATGCATTTTATTTCTTCTTAAACACCCATTTACAGCCACATGTTTTCTTCCAGGAGGTAATTTCACCAAGTCCCATGTATTATTCTTATATAAGGACTCCATTTCTTCCTCCATAGCCTTTTTCCAAAACTTGCTTTCATTAGATCCAAAAGCCTCCTTCACAGTCTTGGGTTCATCATCAATAATAGATCAAACTAAAAAAATAGAAGTAGAATAGAAATCAGTAGGACTATACCTCTCAGGCTCCCTTCTTAGCCTATCTGATCTTCTTAAGATAGGATTTTTCTAGTTCAACATCTTCTAGTTCCTCATATGCTTCATCTAAACCTTCCCCTTACAACTATCTTTGTGGTTCATCTTTTGTAGTCACATCAAATTCAAACATAGATTCATCTTCCTCAATCTTAACATGATCTTCCTCTGGTTTTTCTTCTTGCTCTGGAATTTCCTTAAGCTCTCTACAAATTACATTACAGCTAAAAACAGCCTTCTATGATTCTAGATTCCAAATCTTGTATCCTTTTACGCCATTAGAGTATCCAATAAATATACACTTATCATATTTATTATCTAACTTAGTTCTTTTCTCTTTCGAAATATGCATATAAGCAATACAACCAAGTACACATAAATGTCTAACAGATGGTTTCTTACTAGTCCATGCTTCCTATGGATTTTTTCCTTCAAGTGCAGATGTCGGTGATCTATTAACCAAATAGCACGCAATTGCCACTACTTCTACCCGGAATTTTTTGTCCAAACTGGTACCACTAAGCATAGTTCTACACTTATCCATCAACATTTTGTTCATCCTTTTTGCAACTCCATTATGTTGTAGTGTATATGGATTTGTCTTCTACCTTTCTATTCCACACTCTTTATAGAATTTCTCAAAGGAATTAGAGCAATATTCCCCGCCATTGTCACTACTCAAAACCTTTATCTTCCTTTCTATCTGATTTTCCACAAGAACCTTAAACTCTTTGAATTTATTGAAAACCTCATACTTATTTCGAATAAAATATACCCAGATCTTTCTTGAGAAATTATCTATGAAACTAAGATAGAACATGGTTTTTCCTAATGATAGAACTTTTACAAGTCCAAAAACATCACTATTTATCAAATGTAGAATCCCTTCTGATCTTGTAGCTTTCATAGGAAACTTTACTCTAGTTTACTTTCCAAACACGCAATGCTCAAAAAAATCAAAATCTAATGGACACTCAGAAATTCTTTCAACCATACCTCTTACTTTTAAAGTACGAAGTCCTTTCCCTCTAATGTGTCCCATCCTTTGATGTCAAAACATCATCTTCATTGCAGTAGATGTAGGAGTTGGATTTGAAGCTTTCTTCTCCTCTAGAACCACAGAGCTATTGCACTCATCAGTAACAACGCTTACCTCAAGCTTAAATAGTGTTCCAACACGGATTCCTCTTGCCAATACCATTGCACCCCAAACCATATTGCAAATATATTTACTAAGTGCTATCTAAACACTTACATCATTCATCTTACTTACAGATATTATGTTCTAGTCAAACCTGGAATGTGCAGAACACTTAGGAAGGTTTTAATCCTTTCGTCTTTAAACCTCATCTTGATTCTCTGATGACCAATGATCTTACAAGTTGACTTTTCTCCCATATATACATCACCTCCATTACACTTTTCATATTCACATAACCACTCCTTGTGTGGTGTCATATGAAATGAGGCACCCAAGTCAATAAACCATGCATTGTCACATGCATGCAAGCTAGAAGCTACCAAAAGTAAATCTCCCGAGTCTTCAATAGAGGGTTTTATGTCTAAAGATCCACTATCATCAGAGGATTACCCTTTTCTACCTTCTTATATTTATAGTCTTTCTTGAAATGCCCCATTTTACTACAGTTCCAACATTTCCTCTTATATTTTTATGTAGTCTTTGATTTGCTTCTGTACTTTGACTGTCCTTGACTCTTCTTGCTTTTCTCTTGGGTACGACCTCTTACATATAAGGCATCCTTGGATTGATAATCATCAATGGATTTTTGCCTCATTTCTTTTGATAGTAAGGCCACAACTACATCCTCGACTAATGATTTTTTTGTAGTACTAGTAATAGCCATAACTAGATTATCCCAAGACTTCAAGTAAAGCACACATACAAAGAGTAATACATTTATTCTCTTCTTCCATTTTAATATCAACAAAAAGTCAACTGAACTTACCACAGTATTGAAATATGTTCAAATGTTCTACCACAGAGTCGCCGCCATTCATTCTCAATGAATATAGCTTCTTTCGGATGAAACAGTTTGTTTGGCAAAGACATTGTTTGACACAGTCATTCTCCCAACTTCTCCCATTATGCACCTAAGCAGTTTTTTCCATTTGATGTATTTAGCATCACCGAATCCAACAGACATGATCTAATTGAACTCCTTCACCTTCGTACCAATTCTGTCCCTAGTCCTTTACCTTCATACCCGCAGGCATGATTTCCGGACACAACAACAATCCATTAAACTCTTTCCATAAGAAGATCTTCTCATCTTGAGCTTCTATAACTCGGAATGTTGGTCCCATTAAATTTTTCGATCTCAATCCTTGTGCTTCCTAGACATTTTATCCTTTACTCGAAAAAATTCTCACACACAAAACTCCCACTCAAACAAAAGTTAATCTCAAAGTTTTAGAAACTCTCTAACTCTTTACATAGAAGCTAAAACCTTAGCTCTTATACCAAATGAAGAGAAGCAATGATCCAGCAAACTTATACAAGAGAAGCTATACTTTAACAGAATCTTTAAGATAAATCAGAATAAGGAACAATTGGCAATACACAAAATTTACACATCTACACATAATTTATCTTGGGAAAAAACCAAGCACAATAACTTCTCTCTATTATTGCATTGACACAACCATTTACAATACAATAATGTACTTCCAAGTTTTGCTTAAACCTGCTGCATGTCCAACTATGTATAAGCACATCAATAGGAAACTATTAAAATCAGTATTACATTACAATGGGTACCAAAATCATGGTCCAAGGATACATCCCATAACAGTTACCCATAAATCATGGATTATGACACCACCCATAAATACGTATAGATAAAAATAGCATATCTATACTCTCAAAAAAATAGGGATTCTGAAAAAATTTCCTAACACTCGTGGAAGAGATGTACACTACTCCTGGGTATACAGTATACAAAATATACAATACATTCTAACAACCTGGGGCTAATAATTTTCAGTGGTGGAAAGGTGTGACAGTGGAGATCATCATAACACTTCAGTATGTGCACGAGATATTGGTCTTGCTGATAGAGGGAGCTTGCATGTATTGCAATCTCACCATGGATACTGCAGAGAGGATATCCTTGGCCATATGGGCCATAGGAAGTGACGCCTATGATGAGGGGATGTTTTTTGTTAGATGCAGCATAGAACACACTCCACATATTTTATCTATCTGAAAGGTGGTTATGGGCATTACCGTGGCATGTATATTGTATCACAAGGAAGATGGGATAGTTTCATTATTTTTTGTGGTTATATGTAGAGATTTTATTAAGTAGGATGTCTTACTTAGCTGGGGGACCACTATATGGGTGTATCTGGTGCATGATCTATACAGGTTCTAATGGAGGGCACAGACAACCATAGATCTCGTGATATTGATGAACGCATGGATATATGAGAAGTTTACCATGTATAGACCCACAAGGACACCATTGGTCATAGCTACAGATGCCTCAAGAGTACTTTAGTGGGCACATGGGCTAACAATGAGGGAACTTCAGGAATATAGGTAGCTACGACAGGTATATTCAAATGAGGTCATATGGGATCCCTATATAGGGAATGGATTAGTAGCCTATTTGACCACAAGCAGAGGATTTAGAGGTAGTGAAGGAGGTGACAAGACATTATTTGCATTACATAGAGACTAGTCTAGCAATAGAGTACCCAAGTAGTTTGGGATTCCCGAGCTTACTATGATACCACCACTAGCACCCTACAAACAGCCACATGCGAGAGAGGTTATGAGTGAAGTGGATAAATTATTAGCGTTGTGGTTCTGGAGAGTATGGGCTACAGGTAAAAAGGGCCAGAGATAGAGATAGAGAGGTGGGGAAGCTCAGGCCCCACCAAAGATCATTAGAGTTGAGATCTCAGATGAGGGATCTGATGGAGGACTCACCGCCCTGGACCCACAGGTGGGAGATACAGGCATATTTGTTCATATCACCAGAGAGGAGAGACATCTAGGGCCATAGCTGAGATAACATAGGATGAAGTATACAAGAGGTGGTTACCTAATGCCATTAGGTAAGGAGATGGCCCTACAGCTATGAGACGGGCCGAGGGCCCATCATAGAGGAGATATGATTTTGGTGCCCTAAGATAGGTGGGAACAATATGTCAGGTGGAGATCTCTATTATTTGATGAGGTGGGGGTGGTTTTAGGTGGCCGCGGAGACAACGAGACTATCATTGATCGAGTTGGGAAGCCAAGTATGCATGAGAATTTTGATTAGGAATTTAAATGGTCATATTTGATGATTGTATCATAATGTTGGTATTGATTAGAAAATTTTGGGTTTTACAAAGTAGACAACAGAGGAGTAGCACTCATTTATTGAGAGTACACACCATGAGATCCTAGACCCATTTTTGGATGTTTAGGATACCTCGTTAATGGTAAACCCTACAGTACCATCAACTAGTGAGTTAATAAGAGAATTTTGGCTAGTTGGTAAGGATGTAAAGACATTATGGAGATGGAGAGATGCACAAGAATTAGTAGGCACAAACATAGATGTGATGCTTCCAAATTTATTGTAGTCACAGGGTGCCTTTGTTCAGGAGCAGGTAGCGCACCAATCAAATGTCATAAGTGTTACAAAGAGGATCATGCAGCTAGAGGTATAACTAGTGAGAGCATAGGAAGAGGGCTTCGGAGCTCAATCTAGTGAAAAATCTCTAACTCACACATCTCGAGCATCCAATATAACACCTTTGACGTAAAGCATACAAAGACCCCCCCAAGGATTTTTGATGATGTACTATGATCGATCACGATTGCATTTTTGTCGATGTATAAGGATTTATTCGATGAAATTATATATATGATGATTATCTTGATGATTTTGATGTTGATAAATATATATGATGAGTCAGCTCTATGCTTGTTTCCACATGAAGAGGACTCGAGAACTGGGTGCATGTCTTACATAGCCTGATATTCTATGTTGGTATGCAAGCAGTAGCCATGGTGCAAAGAATATAATGGGTTTAAAGCAAAATTTAGTTTGTCCTTTTGTGCTTTTTCTCATCTAACTTCAGCTTCAATATTTTTTATATGTTTTCTATAAGAACTACAATCAAATACATCATGTCCCAAAGCCTCATTCCATGTGTAAGATATTTCTTCCGTAGAAGACCACGAATCTATAAGGGAAAGAGGCAAGGAAGTATGAAAATAAGGAGTTTGCATTGATGCGGATAATTTCGGCACATCTGGTGCTTCATCATCCATGATGTCATCAACTTCATAGTCAAAGCTAGATATACATCCCTTTCCTTTAAATGAGGAAGCATGCTAGATGATATAATGGATTCATGGGGAGAGGGCAAGGCTGTTGGAGATATTTGAGGCTCAGACATCAGTCTTCAATGAGGAGCTACAACCAAATGTGAAGAGTCTTTTTGGATAAGAATGACATTCACATCATGAGTGAGTGTGTTTTAGAGGGTGCTTTAGTAATATCAGACCTCTCTGTCCCAAATTTTGGCATAGCTATCCAAATGGGGATCATCTAGAGCATAACCATCATCGCAGTTAGGAATAGTGGTGTCTATTACGTAAGAATCATCTATATTTTCTAGTTGAACATTTTACTTAGTTGTGGGTTCAGGTGTGTGTGAAATGGTAATGGGGATAGAAATCTCCTTATTGTGAGGCCACAAGTCATGAGGAAGTTATGAAATGAAAATATATAGAATATCATAAGAGTTTATCCTAACAATAATCTATTCAAACTCATCATCATTTTAACCCAAGATGTTTGGAGGAGTGCGCCCGACCAACTCTAGATGACCCGCATTACCACGAAGAGATTCTACTGGATAATTAAAGTGTTGATATGCATGGAATGGAATGGGATATAACTCTCAAAGGGTTGGGAACTTATAAGTTCCCTTTTGTTGAAGAGTATCATAGTTTTAGGGATTTGGGTCACCTTGGAATTTATAGATTTCCCCTTGACACACAAACTTAACACATTAATATGCTGAAGAGGCCACCACACGCATGTAGTGGGTCCAAGGTTGACCAAGGAGAATATTGTAAGATAGGGGAGAGTTGAACACCATAACCTTCACATGTACTATCCTAGGATGGATAGTGATAGCCCTCCAAATGAAACCCATGGGAGGAATTTGTCTTCAATCATACCTTTGACAATTAATATACATGGTTTTGATATTTTCGATTGACTATCTAATGGATTAAATGAAGTATAAAGAGTCGACATATGCACCAGCACCCTTGTCAATGAGGGAATTCTTAACTATGTTCAGACCAATTTGTACAAAATTAAAGAGTGCAAGATCATCCACCTGAAGCAAGAGTTCATTGGAAATCATATCTGCTATGAGGAAAAAAATGTAAGTTTGAACATTAGTGGTACAATCCATAAAAATGGAGAGTTCCTCACACCTACGACAGATAATTTCCTATAAACCATGTAGCGTAGGAGACTACCCCAAAGTAGTAGGGAAGGGTATGTTCATATCAAACAACGTAGTCATAATATGCTCACAGTGGTGAGGTGATGTGTGCATGAGATTCAAAAATGGAATTGGGATAGGAATTTGAGGAAAAACTTCCTAAGGATCCTACTCATCATGGTTGAACTGAGAAGCAATTTGAGAGTGTTTATGATCCTTAGAAATAGAATGATTGATTAGAGATACTTCAGATATTATTGTTTGCTTATGCTTGACACCATTGGCCTAATTAAAGGCATATGTGTTTAGATAAATAGTTTCATACGCCTTCGGCTGTGTAACAGTCTTTTCACAGGGGCCAATGGCATCTATAGGGGATGGAGTTTTAATTTTGGGAGTTTGATTTTGAGAGACACATGGGTAAATAACTCTATGAGTCTAATGATGAACTGATGGAGGGTACTCAGGCTCTATTTATGCAATCACACACCTCACATCATTTATAGCCATTGTGTTCTCATGGTGATAGTCAGGATCAACCACATTTTTTGTGGTATTTTCTAGTTTCTTAGAGCTTTCACCTGAACTATGATTAGGCATAGGGTTAGAGAAAAATTTAAGTTCTTCATTAGCTTGATTAATGGCATTATGACGATCCGTTTATCTTTGAGCATCCCAATATTTGACTACTTTATTAAAACACTCTCTAGTGATGGATTCACGGTCAAATTGAGGGCTTAAAATAAATTGATGGCAACCATGCAGAGAGCATGAAAATTCTCATGAGAATGGCCCGAATTGGCATGTCACTAAAAAAAATCGTCATGTCATTGTGGAATAGGTCTAGAAGGATCAAGGATCTGACTAAATGGTTTAGTCATATGTTTTTTCAGCTCATCCTTGGTTTTTGGTTAATAGTAAGTAGGTTGGCTCTTATTGTTATCAACTTTTCAATCAATAGCAAAGACATTCCTATTTTTAGAATCCATATAAGAGGAAGGGTATCTGAGACCTCGTCATCTGTGGTGTTTTTGTTCTTTGATTTTTGAAGGATTTGTATCTATTTAGTTTCTTGAGTCTTAGAAGGGGCTTTCTCAAACTCTCTCATAAGATAATCTTGTCGTTTATCTTATTAAAAATATTCATCAAGGGAACTAGGGTAAAAATACCTAACCTTATACTAAAGGCGAGGTTCTAAGGCTCAAAGAAAAAGTTGGAAAAGGCTAACTTTCAACATGTTTTATTTTTCCTTAGTAGATAAGGTCTTCCAATGCTTAATGAATTCTTGAGTTGATTCATTCTCATGTTGTTTTCAGTTAATAAAAGCATTGATTTTGTTTTCATGTAAATCATCATATTGAAACTCATTAACTAAGGTTGTTACTATAGATTCTAACTCCACTATGAAGTTAGGGGATACAATGTGATACTAGTCCAAAGCATCTCTAGTAAGATTATTAGCTAAGAGTGTAGTGGTCACATAATAATTAAATTTGATCCATTATTTATAAAGGTTTCTAAATGCCTTAATGTGTAACGTAGGAACATTTGACCCATCATATGAGATATAAAGGAAAATATGTCTAATATCCATGCTAACAATGTAGGGTGCTAAAGGATCTTATTGACTGCCTATAAGACTTTGTTTTGAATGGTAGGTTGTGAAATAGGTGACCCATTAGGTATGTTAGTAAAGGGAAGTGGAATTTCACCCCCAAAGCCCGTATTAGGATGGTTAAACATTTGTACAATGTTGGCTTTCATTTGAAGGAGTTGGGTCATGACATCAGTTTGATTTTGACTCATCTTGTCTATGAGTTGAAGGATAAGATCAGAGATAGATGACTTTTCATATGAACCTTTCATAGTATCTTTCCCATTGTCCAATTTACTATCATGTTGCTCAGATACAAAGTCAAGAAGGTGTTTCTGAATTACTGACTCAGGTTCCCCTTTGTATTGATGAAACTTCTTGAGGAATTTCTTAATCTCATATGGAAGATCATAGGTGTCTTCAATATGAATGAATCCCTTCCTCTTCATCACCTAATACATTGCTTTTGTAGGTGTTATGCTTTTTCCTATTAGCTCCTATGACACAATAGTTTGAGTAGAAAGGAAAGCTAGATTCAAGGTGATTAATTTCTAAAAGTGATTGTCCACCAGAGTTGGACAGCCCCATGCTAAGATACTCCATGATGGAGTGCTAATATGACCTAGAAGAAGCTTGCAAGAATATGATACTGACACAATCAGCCCTACAAAATTTCTTCACAGGGACAGAAGGTGTCTGTGCAAAAAAATTTCCAAGACAGACAGGATCAACCCTACACAGAATTTGACGCGGGGGCCGAATGCATCTAGGAAAATTAATTTTTAGGTTTTTTGGAATTTCGAAGACTGTAACAAGAAAAAAATTTAAAATGGGTGTTTTTAATGAGATGTACTTGATCAAAAGGTAAAAATTAAATATTTCATGTTGGAATTACCAAGGATGTATGATGAGTAAAAATGTGTTTACGCACCGTGCACTCTTATCATTCGTTCAACCAGGGTATTCGAGGCAACGAACCAAGACCAACACATAAATTAATATAATTAAAGGGTGTACAAGGACCACTATGATCACATATCCCAAGGGAAGTAACCCTTACACTAGCACAACCTAAGGTTTCTAAGGCCCTAGGTCGAAGAAGAGGAAGGAACGCTATGGAGGTATCAGAACTATGGGGGTAATAATGAATAAAATAAGCAAACAAATCCTATGCTAACTGAAGTAAAGCATGTAACATGAAAGGAACTGATATCCCAAATTCACCCCCTAGAATATTTTATCAAACACAACCCTACACATAAATAAATTTTGAATGTGGCGATTCAAACCCACAAGCTCACATTCCAGAACGAAAAACAAAGGGATAGGTGAGCTTGACTTAAGGAGCACAGGGTTAAAAGAGGCCATCGGCGTCAAAATAGTCTAGAGCACACATGAGAGAATTAGAGGAAGGACTCAAAGTTTCAGACTTCACATAAGAGTTGGCTCAGGGTAGAAAAAATAGACTCGTGGAGGTACCACATGTCATCTTGGCACAATTTTGAAGAGCACATCGAAGTAGAGACTCCAAACAAGCGCCAACCCTCTATGCGTCCAAGGTAAAAAATGGGGTCTCATCAGCCATTGAAAAGTCTCAGGTCAGGTGGAAGCCTCCACATGTTTCATCGGTGCAACTCCAAGGATAGAATCCAAAACAGAGACCCCAAACAAGCACAAGCTCACCACATGGTCCAAGTCAAAAGGGGGGATAGGCAGGCCCAAATCGGTTAAGTGTAAGAGTATCGGCGGAAGCCCACACGTGTCTCAATGGCATAACACCAAGGCTAGGTCCAAAGAGTGGGTTTACAAATGAGCGTTAGCTTTCCACGTGTCCCAGGACCGAAAGGGGGTCAGGCTCAAATTGGCTAAGTATAAAAGGTAAGCGGAAGAAGCCACGTGCCAGCGCGGTGCAACTTCAAAAGTAAAATTCAAAGTGGGTTACCAAATGCACGTTGAGCCTCCACGTGTCTAGGGTCAGACATATGCCTCTTCTAAGTAAAAGGGACTTAGCCAAAACGTAAAGAAATAGAGCAAGGCCATGGAAGTCACCACGTGTCTCATCGGTGCAATTTTGAAGGCACGGCCCGAAAGGTAGTTCCCAAATGAGCGCCAACCTATCATGTGTCCCAGAGTCTGAAGAGGTGAGGGCGGCCATTGAAAATTACAAAATCCTATGGATGCCTCCACATTTCTCAACCATGCAACTTCAAAGGTAAAATCTAGGGGTAGTTTCTAAACATATGTGAAGCCGCCATGTGTCTCGGGTAAAACACAGTGCCTCCACTAGCAGAAAGGACTCAGGTAGGATACAAAGAAAATAGGGGATCCCACGGACAATGCCACATGTCTCATGGGTCCAATTTTAAGAGTGAGTGTGAGGTAAAAATCTCAAACGAGCGTGGGGCTACTACGTGGTCCCTGTATGAACACACCCTTACATATTGTAATTCGTGTTAAGCACCCAACCTAAGGAACTTCAGATGGCCATATATTTTGATTGGGAACTCATATTTTGGCAAGAGAAGACTTTTTAGAAAGGTCTCGACATCCTCTACACCAAGGAGGCCTGAAAATTTAATTTTGGAAGGGTCAAGTAGGTGAGAAGTAAGAAAACGTCTTGCAAGCCATTAATGAAGGATCTTATTGCCTCAACCACCCAGATCCAATTTGATCCGCCATTCCTCATTCTTAAGCACACCACGTAGACATAGAGTGGTAGATTTAATAGATTTTAGGTGGATTTGTAGGGGGCATTGAGAGATGGTGGTTGAGCTTTCAAAGCAGGATTCAATGCATCACAGGGGTGGTTGGAACAGAGTTCAAGTTCCCCTCTCTCTTTCTCTCTCATTCTTTTATATATTGTAAAAGAGGGGCATTTTCTAATGGTTGGTCATTGTTTCTCCTCTACCCCCCTCTCTCTTTCTTCCTTAGGGTAGAATGTGGAGTCTAATCCTCTTCTCATGGCTCTGTAATGGCGTTTTCTTGCCTCTTTCCCACTAATGATGTACCATGTAACTTTTGGAGCAATAAAATATGTTTTGTGATGCATTTTGTCCATCCTTCCTTATTTTATTATCTCTTCTTACCTCTCATCATTATAGGGTATACTATACATATTTCTGATGTCTATTGTAGGTTCTGGGAGCTTTTTTTAATGGGTTTGAAGTGGTGTTCTATGTGAACTCTATCTCTAGTTTGTGGTGCATCTTTTCCACCTTCTCCTCTGCTCACCTCTCTCCACTTTAGGCAGTTAGATCTGTGATCATCCACTTCCTTTTTTGGTGTATCACCACTTATTGTAATCTCTCTTTCACCCTCTCTCTCTCCTTGTCCCCTTGGAATGGTAAGATTATGATAGATTAGATTCTTCCTACACTAGAGTAGTTTGTGGCAGGTAGATTAGGAAGCAAGAACTGACTTTCTCCGGAGGGCCATCTCAGGTTTGCAAGTCTCATAGCTTGAGAGATGGTCCCATGTTGTACAATCACACTGAATTCCCCACTCAAATACGAGGCCATTCGGGGGTGTTGTGATTCTGCACTAATAGGAACTGAAATACAATTTGCTAGCCTAGCATGTCCATAAATTAATAATCTAACATAGAGTATGTAGCAAATGTAGGAAACTACTCTATACAAAATGAAAAAATGGGTTATAGCACTTACCTATTGGGGGCAGTTGATGATGCATCTATCTTCCAAAGGACCACACACCAAGAGAGAACAACTTTCAAGTGGAGAAGGGGAAACAATCTAGTCCTAGCTCACTATAGATGACCCAAAAGTGCAAGAAAATCAATCCAAGAAAGAAGAATCTTCAAGCTAAGATTAAATATGTAATAAATCTAGAAGTTGAGCAAGAATATTCAAATTGGTGCAAGAGAGAAAATATAATGGCGAGTTCCTGTTGATCTGATATGATTTTCTTAATGTGAAAATGAGAATGGAGTATTTATACCGATGCCATCGCCTATAGGCAAAGTCGTCAACCGGGTTTTTAAATTTACACCGACGTAATCATCCATGATCGATGGCATCGTCCAGAGGTGGAAAATGTAAAGGTGAGATGCATCATGTCGTGAAAGGTGAAATTAATGCAAGATAGAAGAAATGGGGTCATGAGGAAGATAGATCCTGGAAGAATGAGAGATAAAATAAAAGGATAAGAGAAAAAGAAAGACATAAAATGAGGCCGAAAGATATTATATCTCCATGTATCATCCCTAACCAAATGGTTTCATGAATAACCATCCCTCTATCCCAGAACAAGCCCTTTAAGGCACCCATTATAGAGATAGATGCATTAGTGACCTCTAACCTGAAAAGATAATTTTTAGTAATAGGTATGAAAATAGAAATCGTAAAAAATTAGGTGTATGCAAATGGTTGGTAGGGTGTTTTCAAAACCATGGATACTAATGGTGGAAGAGGAAAAATCTTTAGTAAGAATTCCCAAAAAGTGCAAAAAGGCAATGTTACAACTATCTAGACCAGACAAATTTTTAATGAGGATACGCTTAACAAATGTCTTATTTATATTTACTTGAATGTACAAAGGTAAAAAAATTTCAATAACACATGGAGGAGGTAAATAACTATAACTAAAATATATTGGTTCATCTTAGAAAGAAATACATTTCCTTACAACTTATTACACATAAGAAAACTTCATATTAAGGTTAATAGGAATATTTTGAAGGAGATTGAAAATTGCTATTGATAGTTAAGATTGTCTTTGAGATAGTCAAAGAATGAGAAAGGTGGTACAAGATAAATCCGTTAGAGTAATTAATAATAGAAATATCAATCCTAGAAGAAAAATGGTGATAGCAATCAGAAATTTGAACTTTTTACTTTTTGGATTTCTATCTTAGTACTCTGCGTAGAGTTGTGTCTGATCATAGTCCTCTTCTCTTAAGTGCTAACTCTCATCACAAGAATAAAAATCACCCCTTTAGGTTTGAAATGGCTTGGTTGTAGAAAAAAAAATTGGATGAACTTATTACGAACTGGTGGAAAGTTAACATCCAAGGAATGAAAATGTTTATATTTGCCAAAAAAATTAAAAGAAGTCAAGAAGAAGCTCAAGGTCTAGAAGGCTAAAGTTTTGGGAACATTCTCTTGCATAAACAACAGCCGGCTTAGAAAATCCTAACCATTTCATTTGATATTGACAAAGATGGTATAATTGAGCAACTTCATCAACAAGAGGTCTCCCTACTGAGTGATTATCACAACACTCTGATAGAAGAGGAAACTTATTGGAGACACAGATCCAGGGCACTTTCACTTTAACAGGGGGATCTAAATACAAGAAATTTCCATGCCACGGCTTCCAAGCACAAAAACAGGGATAAATAAAGGAGATTCATTCCTCTAAAGGTAAGTTGTTGTCTATTGAATATAATGTTTCAAATGAGCTCATCTCTTTCTATTTTATGCTCCTTTAGGAGGAAGCCCCCATAGAAAAAAAAATGATATGTTAAGGATGTTGCAACACATTCCTAAGTTGGTTATTAATGACATGAATGAAATATTGACGTAGACTTTCTCCATAGAAGAATTCCACAAAACTATATTTATAATGAAGGGGGATAAGTCACTGTGGTCGAATGGATTCTCTGTTGCATTTTTCCAGTCTTATTGGGAAATCATCAAGTAGGAAATCTATGATGCAGTGAATGAATTTTAGATAAGTAACTCTCTTTTAAAAGAGTGGAACACCACCTTCATTGCTTTGGCACCCCAATCCCTTGGTTCTAAATCTATCTCCAACTTTAGACCGATAATTCTTTGTAACGCTCCTTATAAGATAATAACAAAAATGATGGAGACAAGGCTGAACAGGTTAATTTCTTGACAACAAAATGGATTCGTGGGAGGTCGTATAATTCAAGGAGGACTCATCGCTGTCCATGAGGCTATCCATTCTATGTAGCATGTTAAGTCAATGGGGATGATTCTAAAACTATATATGCATAAAGCCTTTGATAGAGTCAACTAGGTCTTTCTCTTGAGAGTGCTTAAGAATTTCAACAAATTATTTTACAACAATAAAGAGGATGTCAACACATTTCCAACTGCACACTCAAAGATCTATATGGGCTATACAAAAATTAATAACAACCTAGAAAATGGCTCAAAAAACCCAGAAAGGGTTTTCTAAAAAATTAGAGAAAAAAATCCAAAATTATAGCAAGGGTAATAATGATAAAATGGTTGAAAACCCCCAGAAACTGAAAAATTTAGAGCATATGCGTGTCATATATCAAAATACAGGTTTTTGGGCCATTTTAACTCATCGAAGATGTCCAAAAAAATTTAAAATACACCTACTACCATGTAGGTATTTCACCACAGGAAAAGAAATGTGCACACCCTATTATCCATTAAAGCTTAATTAGTTATCCTAAAAACTTGAATGTTTTGATTATGACAGTCGTATACTTATTTTTTATGGATTTTTGAACAATTTTATATTGTTTTTGTATTTTATGAAACATGTTTGAATGTTTTTATGTTTTACACCTCGGTAAAAAGGGTGTACTTCTTGAAAGCATGAGCAAATAATTCGAAGCATTCCATTCCATTGGCAAAAATGTAGATGGTAAAATGATAGGGTGTTTCTCTCCGATCGTAACTCTACGTAACTAGGAAGATACGAGGGCTCATCACTGAGATCCAAGAAGGATAATAAAATGAGGTGAATAGTGATATTAAAGTTGAAGATAATTGATGCGATGACACAAGGTGTAACAATGATACAATGAGAAAAATACAGCTCATCTCTAGTCAATATTATCTAAATGATTCCAATATGATTCAACTTTATAGGTTTTGACTTGACTTATATCCATAGATGGCCTACTAATTAGCAAGAATCCGGTTGAAGGAATTGTTGTATATGTTTAACATGAGCAACTAAATTACTTCTAGGGATTTTTTAAACTAAGTACTTTGATTAAGATTCCATAAAGGCTTTATTTGTTGATTATTTATTATTTTTTTGTGAAATACCCCCTGCATGTTTCCCCATACCATAATTAAAAGGAAAGGGCTCAACACCAAAGAAAAAATGTAGCTGAGTAAGGGATTTCTCTATTCCTAGTCTCATACTGCCAGTAAGAAGTATGGGCTTATCACCAAATACTATGAAGGATGAAATGTGTAGTGATTTTATAATTATTTTGTATTTTTTAGATTGATTTAATTTACCTTGTATGTTTATAGTGTGATTTTTTGGGAAAAACATTCTTCCCCCAAGTCACAGCCTCATGTGAGTAGTAAGATGTAAGGGTTCAACACCGTAGATTGAGATGGGTGATCAAAAAGGACCGGGTAAAGAATTTTAGTGCTTTCTATTAAAGAGAGAGCTTATGTGAAAGGAGGAGTTTCCATCAGTAAGCTTCAAGACAAAACCGTAGGTAAAATAAGATCTGAAATGGTAGAAAACATAACAAAGATGTGACACACAATGCACAATAGGAATAAGGTTAAATGGTGTCATAATAGGTGAAGAAGATGAATATATGATAATGGTATGATTAAAATATATTTCAATACATTGAATGTTTAACATTATTTGTATGTGCTTTGTCATTTCCGATTGGAAATCAATGGTTTAATACAAATTTTTATTCTCTTTTTATTATTTTTAAGTTCTTTTAACATTGGTGGATGAGGATTTGAAATGGAATCATCAAGAAATATGTCCATGTTTATTTAAGTTGAATGTTCCTAAAATACAAGACTTGTGCGGATGAAATTCAAGTCAAGAGATGGAATCAAAATATTCGATAAGTCCTTAAATATAAGACTTGGGAGGACAAATTCCAAGTCAAAGGAGTAAATCTAAATATTTAATAAGTCCTGTAATATGAGACTTGGGTGAATGGGATCCAAGTCAAAGGATTGAATCAAATGATTCAATGGGTCCTAAAGTACTAGACTTGGGCAGATAGGTTCCAAGTCAAGGGATGTGTGATTAGAGAAGTCTTTGATGAGATCAAAAGACATATGTGATGTTATAAGAATATTGTCGATGTGGGGAATATGTTGAGATTCATATTCACCTATGTCTTAAAGAATGCAAGGAGAGAAGAATGGATCTTCATATGCATATCCAGGGCTTCTTATAGGCCGTGGAGAGGAAATAGTCAATGTTTTTGCTTCTAGATTGTAAGTTAGTTTATTTGACACAAGATTTGTAATTAAAGCGTTAAAAGGTTGTACAAGGATATTCATGGGTATACATACCTCAAAGAATATATGCATGTATATGTCTTGAAAATTAGGAAGCATCATAAATAGGATGCTGGTAAGATTGATCATTTGAAGTGTAATGGACACAAAAGGTTGCATTGTTGTAAGTGTATAAGGTTGTTGTGATTGTGTTTTGATAACAATACTAGATATGTTAGGCGTAGGATCTGAAATGGAAAGAATGGAATCAATCTCAATTGTGCTTGATGATGGAACCTCTTCTATTATGTCAAGGGTTGAAATAGAGTCTTGAAGAAAATTCAATCTCTCGTTAGGTGTTAGAAGATTGTCTGAAGACTGAAAGGAAAGCAATTTGTAGAAGAAATGGATTATTTTGGAGGGAGAGATACTTAACCTTCATCATGATCTCGTTGAATATTAGTATGTATAATAATAGGGACAAAATTTAACTCTTCATTTGAATTAGAAAGTGACATGTCATCAATTGCGAGAGATATATTGTCAATCTCTATAGAGATAGTTCCATTTTTAATTAAGTATTGGATATAATGACAAAGAGGTGTATAGTTATCAATAGAATGGCCATCCCGTGATGGAATTCACAATATTAGGATGTATTATACGATGTAATATTAGGTTCCCCATCAAAAAATGGTTTCGTAGGTGGATATTCAATCATGTTAGCCTTTACTAATTGTTGAAAAACACTAGATAGACTCTCTCCGAGAGGTGTAAACTGACATGCAATGGTGCATGGAGTAGTGTCGTCAATACAGGAAATGACGAATTGACAATCAATGTTATTCAATTCCCTATGTTCATGACCTTTTCATTATTTATCGTAGTTATGTGGTAGGTCTCCAGCCACTGTGTCTCTGTTATCAATAAGGTCTTGGATGTAATTGCAATGTTCTTTGCATTTATCTATTTGATGACCATTCATGCAATGCAAATCCCAATATGTGTTAGGTCTATACCAACCTGGCTTAGGTTCACCTTCAGGGAAGGGTTACATGATACGATAAGTGACAATATTATCACTTGCTAGTTATTTTAAGACACTTGAGAGAAATTGAACCAAGGACATGTTGATGCGTAATCATAGCACCCCTGAGTGTCTGTAACTCGATGGGTTGAAACTCGCAATTTGATTGCTTAACATGGATATTTTCCTAAATTTTGGGACTTTGAAATTGGGAAATCTCTCTGGATGAAGGTTGGTTCCTATTCCTCTATTCAAATGAACACATTCAAATTGTAGAGGATCTACCCTAAAATCTACTCTAACTTTCCAAGAAGACAGGGTTAATAAGATGCAAGAAAATAAACCTAAGATAACAAAGGTGATTTACCAAAAAAATATTGAGCACTTTCTTTGCCTTCAAACACAAACCATTGAAATATAATACAACCACCATACACAGATAACCAAGATTGCAATGAGAGATCAGATAGATGTAATGAACACAAGAGGGGGTTGAAAATCATCCACAGACATGTATTATTGCTCCACAAATTTGTTACGGTATACTACAATGGCCAAGAGGAAAGATTTGCATTAAAATTTTGATGGGAGGTTTTAACTCCACAAATCCAATCATAGACAATAGAAGAAGGGAGGGTGCAAAGACAAATCGTCCAACCTTTAGAAAAATGCCCCTCCTTAAAATATATAGGAAGAATGAGAGAAGGAGATGAGAAAATAATTTGAATCCTTGCTTCATCCACCCCAAAATGTAATGAATTCACCTACAAAAATGATGGGTGTCATGACAAAACCCATATCTCCATGTATTATGCCTTCTTGGGCAAGAAGGAAGCCCATACCTTCATTACTATGGTAGGTGAGAAACCTGGGACACCCTAAAAAATGGAAAATTTTATTTTTCATTTTTAAGAACTTAGTCCTACTCAAATTAATATAACCAGTCATAGTTGAATAGAGGACCTGAAAAGTTAATATCATAATTGCATAAAGAAAATTCGAAATCTTACTCTTTATTCTTGCTCAATACATAGGAAGTATTACATCCGTTTAAATAGGAGATGTTGTTCCTATATTTAAGGAGATATAATCTCCATAAATATCTCCACACATAACTCCTAAATCAACTCCATGCTATTATACGTGAGATTTTGTTTTCTCACAAAACTAATATTGTTAATGATTTGTTTACTCAACAACTCATAACAATATTTACTCACCCACTCATAATTACATTTACAATAATGTAATTAATTATTACAACACATATTATATTATCCTAGATAATATAATCACTTACATAATATTCTATGTTCACACTACAACATAGATATTCCTAACATTCGCCCCCTTAGTGTGAACATGGGGTAAGAGCTCCTGGAAACATCAACCTTGTCGGAGTATTCATTGCTACTGGATCTTGCTATCTGGATCTTGCTGCTAATGATCATCCTTGTCGTATGAACATCTTCATCGACTGATCACCTTCCACCGAAGTACCTTCCACTGAAGTATGGCAGTCAGAGGACCGTACGACAGTCAGAGGACCGTACGTAGATGATTTTCCCCTGTAAGCTGAGTCATGCAGTTTGCTTCTTCCACACCAAATAGACACTCAGGAACTGTTGTTAGTCTATGTGAACACATTAAAATCAAAACATGAAACTAGTTTCACCCCCTTGTGTATAAACACACCACATAACTGAAATAAAATATCACCACATCTGTCTGCGACCCCATCGTTGGTGAATGACGAGAGGACGCTGATTTTCCTCCTTCCTCCATTGCCTCCTTCCTCCAACAAGAAAAGAGTCTACAATAGGAAATCCTCATCACTAGGACATGAAAGTTCTTCATCAGTTGAGTAGACTTCCCAATCAATTTCTACTTCAGCTAGAAGGGCTTTCTGATCTATCTTGTCATCAAGAAGATCCTGAGCTCTCTTTTTACAGTTCAGTATTACATGCCCAATCTCATTACAATAAAAGCATTTTATTTTTCCATGTGAAGGAACCTTCTTTGGTTTATGTTTTTCCTTCTTAGATGAGGAGCTCGGTTTGTTTCCTACATATAGTACTTCTTCATGTTCTTCATGATTGCTTTGTTCTAACAATGTAGAAATCACTCCTTCTAGACTAATAGTAATTTTACTCAAAGTAAATACAATATTTGAGTAACTCTTAGGCATGCTATTAAGAAGAATAGCTTTAGCATCATCATCTTTTACATGTTCTTTAATTCCAGCTAGTTGATTTAGCAAAGAACGAAACTTACTTATATGATCTGCCATTTTTGAGTTCTCTTCCATTTTCAACCCGTACAAGCGTTGCTTCAATGTAGTCTTTGCCATTTCAGCTTCAGAACCAAACAATTTGTTAAGAGACTCCCAAATTTCTTTTGCAGATTTTGTGAAATCCACATGATGTAGATAGGCTTTTGATAAGCCCAGACCAATGGTACCCAATGCTCTCTGATCTTTTGCATTCCATTTTTCCAATTCATTTCCTCCAGTGGGTGGAGTTGAATTAGACTTCACCACATCCCATAGATCCTTTTCTATTAAATGTAATTGCATCTGTAGTTGCCATGTATGGAAATCTTGTCCTTCAAACTTTTCAATCAGATTTAGTTTCTCCATTATTTTGTACAATACTGATAAAAAAATACAAAATTGAATCAAGTACTTTAAAATTTTATATTGAATACCTTTTAACCTCTAAGCAAGTCAAGAACTTGTATTAACAATTCAACATTATTGAAAATTGGAGAAAACTTTCAGTAGAAGAATTGATGTGCTTAATTTGATAGCTGCATAGTAAAATCCATATTTCTTCCAAACTACGTTCTGGGTTCTTCTGAAATTTCTTCTGTAGTTTCTTGACCAGCACGTGATTTTGCACACAAAATTATAGAAAAACTCACATCTAGAAACAAAAAATATAATATATTCTTTGAGACGGATCTGATCATGAAAGCACTGAAATTTCTTGCATCAAACCTGCTCTGTTACCAAATGAAAAGTTAATATCATAATTGCATAAAGAAAATTCGAAATCTTACTCTTTATTCTTGCTCAATACATAGGAAGTATTACATCCGTTTAAATAGGAGATGTTGTTCCTATATTTAAGGAGATATAATCTCCATAAATATCTCCACACATAGCTCCTAAATCAACTCCATGCTATTATACGTGAGATTTTGTTTTCTCACAAAACTAACATTGTTAATGATTTGTTTACTCAACAACTCATAACAATATTTACTCACCCACTCATAATTACATTTACAATAATGTAATTAATTATTACAACACATATTATATTATCCTAGATAATATAATCACTTACATAATATTCTATGTTCACACTACAACATAGATATTCCTAACAGGACCCTGTAAGGTTTCCAAAAAGTCATTTCTTGTGAAAATCCGAGCTCCCAGTCAAAATTTATGGCCATCTAAAGCTCGAGGTGTCATTCTACAAAAAATGTGAACTGTTGAGTATTCAAAATCATCATCTCATGCGTCTCAGGGTGTTGTTATCTACTCAATACATTCAATTATCCTTACCAAAGGATGAGCGCATCTGACCTCTTTCTCCATCTGGAAGATTCTTTTTCAAGGTAGCCTATTTGTCTAAACCTCGTACCCCCTGTGGTACTCCACTTCACCATATTTGGCCCCCTGTTATCACCCCTAAGCTTGGTTTCTTTTCTTGGATTTCCTTTAGAGATGCCATCCTTTTTGGGGAGAACCTCAAAATAAGAGGTTACTCTCTTCCCTCCCATTTTGTTCTTTGCCTCTCTGTTTTGGAATCCACTTCTCATCTTCTTCTCCATTGTCCGTTCTCCCACTCCATTTGGAGTTTTCTCTTTGGCCACCTCGGTGTGTCATGGGTCTTTCCCTCCTCTCTATCGGAAACCTTCAGCCAATGGCTCTCCCCCTTTTCTCATCAAATTCTCTCCCTCTATTGGAAACTTCTTCTATCTCATGGAATATGGGGTATCCGGAAGGATAAAAATAGGTGTATCTTCAAATACCAAGCCTTGAATCTGGCGCAGGTGGTTATAAGTATTTCTATCTTCTTCTAAGACAATCTCAACAGTTTTATTTGTAAAAATTATAATCAAAATTTTAACTTTTATGGATCAAATAATTGGTGTCAACATCCTACCTTCTAGGTGGATGTACATCCCTTGGCAACTGTGCGAGCAACTGTGGTTTGGAATCCTCCTCTTTCAAGTTGGTTGACACTAAAAACAAATTCCATAGCCAAAGGAAATCTGGGTAATTTTGGGGGGTGTCATTATTTGAGATCATGATGGTATTCCCCTGGTTATTATCGCTAACAACTTTTGTGTGGGCACTAATCACTGAGCAGAAGCTATGGAAATCCTTAGAGGGATATAATTGGCACTTCAAATTAGGCGACAGTGTCTATTACTGGAAAGTGAGTCTCTAAACCTCATCAAGATCTTGAATTATAATGAACCTACCCAATGGAAAATTAGAAATATCATTGGAGACATCAAATTCCTGCAATCCAACTTCTAAGAAATCAAGTATCGGCATGTTTATAGGGAGGGCAACAAGGTTGCATACCTTCTAGCAAATATGGGTGTTCAGCTGGAGGAGCAAAAAAAATTAATATGAAACTTTCCTAGAAACCTCCTCATCAACTTATGTAATGATCATCCTCTCAAGCATTAATCTTCTTATGGGGTTGCTTGTCTTCCACAGTGGGTTGGACAACGTTATCTCCAAATTTGGTAGGTGCATATATGACATAACCTAAGATTTTGGCAGTGGATACCTTAATGTTTCCATCATGATTAAAGGATATTTCAAAGCCAATGGCATGTATGAGAGTGACGCTGGTTTAAAATTATATTTTTTGGCAAGATTTGCTTCAAATTTTAGCAATCATTCCCCTATTTGGAGGACACGTGTGAAGGTTCATTCAAAGATCTCATTTTGCAATTATAAATTCATATCCCATGGTGTTTTTTCTACTTTTTCTATCTTTTTCAAAATCACTGGGGGGAATTAAATGCATTGAACCTATCTCATGTGCATAATATAAAAAATATGATGATGTTTGGGACATTCTTCAGGAAGGAGGAATCACCACCTTCATGAAGCGTCTTTCGAGGCACTCAATTCAGGTCTCCTATAACATCCTGGCATCATGGAAGAAGGGCAAGGTGCAGGTGGGCAATACAAAGTTCACCATTTCAACAAATGTAATTTCCGTAGTGATTGGCTTGCATTCAGTGGGTGTGGTTTACTTCAAGATATCCCTTAAGGTTAAATTGGTGGATCTCCTCAAGCTTGGTGAAAGAGTTCAAAACTATCTTTTTGGCTATGAGCGAGCTTCTCTAAATCCCCCGTGGGATAGAGTGGCAGAGGTGATTATGTAGTATTTTATCATTAATGGGTGTTACAATTTTTTTTATAGGCCTCATCTTTTTCTTCTTTCCCATCTGCGCAATGGTAAGAAGGTTAATCTCTCATATTTTTTGTTTCAATTCCTCGGGCATTTTTTGTTGTTCCAGTCTGTCACCTCTCCTGCTGAGCTTCTCCGCTTCCCCCCAAAATTGGGTAAACTCCACCATATGTTGACTTCCTCCCTACTCCTTTCGCTTGTATCCCGTGCTCCCCCCCCCCCCCATTCAGCTCGATAGTAGTTGTCATCACATTCAAGTATCTTCTAATTCTGACTCAGAGGTTTCTATTGTGGGGAAATCCTTTTCCCTCTTTGGCTCTTTGTTTGATGGTGCTTCCACCCCCTCCTCTCCCAGCCAATTTGTTTCATCCCCTTCTCCCCCCTTCTCTTAGAACCTCTCCTACTGAGCTCCATCTTGATTCTTGGTCTGAGTAGAAAATTCTCGAAGCATTTCTGGGGATCTCAACTCTTTATATGGAATCCCATGGCCTGGAACCTATGGAATCTCCTTATGTTGCTATAAACAATATGGACATGGACATTAATGAAAATCAACTCCCAGTAGAGATCCCTCAAATAGACAGTCAGGTTGACATGGTGTCCTTCATTCTGAAAAAGCTTCAGCGAAATTTTAAAGTACTTAAAACTTGGAAAGATTATATGGACAGCACCAGAGCTATCATTGACAAAGAATGTGTCGAGATGCTCCATCTGGTTGACACGTTGGCAGAGAATAGTGCTTCTTCTATAACTAAGAATGTGGTTCAAGACTTGAAAAAAATCTTTTCTTAAGTTATGGTTATGATATATCCTATTATAGCTTTTTTGATATGCCTAAGGGCTATCTCTATGTAATTATCACTGTTCAATCTAGCCGGATGGGCTTTTTTGTAAAAGAATGAGGATCCTTTCAAAACCCTCGCTTTACCCTAATCTAAAAAAATAATTATAATATCATGTTTTTTTGTTGTTACCAATTTCAATATACATATAATGGTCTTTGGAAAAAAAATGGGGGGGGATTAAAAAATAAAAATAAACAATAAATCCAATACCATAAGGGGTGAATTAGGGGGGAAATTTTCCCTTGTGTTTGTAAATGTAGATATGCAATGCATTTGGATTACTAGAGGTGGGAAATAGAAAATTTTTGGAGGCATTACACATGTTGTGTGATACACACTAGACCTGTATTTCCAATCAATCGCATTGGGGGTGAGTAAGGCTGTGGTCAAATGTTGTAGTTTCACATTCCACAACCTTTTCTAGTGTCATCTGTGTCTATTCCGAAATGATAGATTTGGACATCCATCAAAGCTTATTACAAATTATATTTATACCAAACGTGGTTGCAAGTTCACCTAGTAAATATGTAGACATGTGTGTGTGCTCTAGGTAATGCACTTTTATTGATAGCAGACCCTTAGTTGTGCTTGGGAGGCATCTAGGAGGAAATGGGGGATGTGGGTGAGCAATAGTGTTGATAAAAGGCCTAGAAGTTGGCTTGGCATGGTTAATGGTGCAAGGGGATATTTTGGACACCATATTTGCTGGATAAACTTAATGGGTTTTATTGAATGCCTTGGATCGTGCATAATCAACCCAAAATCTCTTATCTTATAATTTACATGCGAGATTCATTCTTCAACAAGGAAAAATTATAACAACATATTTACATTCCATTATAAAATAATAGTTTCTATTAAAAACTATAGAGTAGGATATATATATTAAGGATCTTCTATTTTTACATGCATAGGAAGATCTGCAAACTTACGTAATAATAAAATTTTAGGTTTATTACAATAATTATGACATTTTTTTGGCATTGGATCTATGTCGCACCCTCAACCTCTATCAATATAATCCCAACTAAACTAAAATGGAGTATGGGCTCTTATCAAAGCTTATTAGAGAGGATATTTTAAGCAAATTTTGTAGTTGTTGTGCCCTGGTGGATATGTATGTGAAATGAGAAAGAGTAAACAAGGAAAATGAACTATTTAATGAAGTTCCTCAAGATGTGTGTTCTTATTAGAAATAATGATATGAGATTATGCATAAAATAGAGTATGAAAATTCCTTGGGAACCCTACAAGTAAATTTAATTGGCTCGTGTAATATCAAACTCTGCAACTCTCGCTCATCAGTTTAATACATGAATGGATTTAATTCCTCCTCTCTAACTTACTTTTCAAATAAATCACTACTTTTAGAGTAGATTTAACATTAAATTTGAAATCAAGTTGATCATTGATGTATTGTCATTAAATCATATTACAAATAGCTTAAAACAGTTTTTGCACTATGTTAAACCAATGTTGTAAATCATCACCTTGGGAAAGGTGTCAAATTTCTTAGACATGAACTTGAGGAAAACAAACTAAAAAACATGTTCAACGAGGTATACATTCAGAAATTAAACAAAATGTAATGTAAAATTTGTTTTAAAATAAAAATAGACAAATTTTAAACAGCCCTTCAATTATCTCAAAAGCATCTCAAAACTGACATGCCAGTAGCATCTCTGAACTTCATTTTTATTTTAAACTATTATATCCTATAAATTTTCATATGGTGACCTAATTCCAACCAAGAAACATCACCAATAACCTTGATCATGTTTTTGAAGTGGGTTTCTGACCCACTTCAGAAAATTAGTTGCTAGGAGCAACCACTTGCTACAACTGAACTCTCCTAGAAACACCTCAAAATTTGTGCTTATGGATTATAGAAATAAATTATTACACTGTAAACCTCTTTGTTTCTATATAGATAATAGTATATATTAATTCATTTTACTTGTTCCCTCCTAAAAGAGCATTTTTTGCACCTATATCAGAGCCAACCTCATGCAAGAGTATCCAAGGTCCAGTGCAATCCTACACAATTTTTGCTAAGTATGGGTACATGCAAGAATGAAGGCACATAGAGTGAAGAGGAGTAACACATTAAGATCGGAGTAAAGTAAGGTGTGGTGATGCATGTAGGATTTTGATAGAACAAGATTTTTTTACTCGACCTTAAAGACTAGAGGGCACACGGATATTTTAGAGAAGGACCAAAGTCTCAGTGATTTAACAAATATGGAATTTGTAAAACCCTAGGATATTGCAAATTAATAAATATAAAATATGAATAATAGTTGTTAAGTATAAGAGGACACAAGCAATAATCTAGATGAGAATAAAACCCTAAGTTTAAAAGGGAAAACGAATACTTAGTTGATTTGTGCTATCCCTACGATTGTTCTTGACTAGAGGATTGATGAATAGGAGGAGTGTATTATCACAATAAAACACAAAAAATCTTCGAACCCTAGATGATCTTGTACTAGAGTGCCTAGAATAGGACTATGATGCCTAAGCATCGGGGACCTCTATTAGGTGCATGTGACCACGCAGGATCTCTGAAACTAGTTTTTGTTATGTCACTCAAGTGTTGCTAACCTTCACTATTTGTTTCTTGGGTGTCGCACTATTCTCGTAGAATTCTCCTATAACCTGAAAAATAAATGGTATCCTGCAAAACCCCAAAACACATCAAATCCTAAAAAATAAATATGCAAATGGGGAATTAGACTGAGCGGTCACCCAATTGAGTGAGCTTATGACCAAGCGCTACACTACATTTCAGACTCCATGTAGTTCTTGTGTATGTGTGTAAGAATCATGCCCTAAGAAGCCCTTGCACAAGCACACGTGGTAGTGGGAAATAGCTAGATGTATCAATGTAAATAGATGTGTGGATAGAAAAATGAACTTCCCTTCCTATGCGTGTATGCATAAAATGCAATCCTTTGCCCCTTGAGTGAGTGATAGATGGATTCCTTGATGCTCTTAGAATGCCTTTGGATGTGACCTTAGGTGATCATAATAGATGTTTAGTGTTTGGTTAATTATTATGGTCACATAGCTTTGTATTTATATTATTCCCTTAGTTTAATTTCACAATTAACAACTATAAGGCCAACCCATAAGAAAACAAGATGCCCAATAAATAAAATATACCTAAAAAGGTGAGTAAAATAAAGAAGGTTTGAGGTGCCCAGAAGGACATGGGCACATGGGCGTTGGTATCCTGTCTGGGCACTGGTGTCCAGAGTCATAAAATATAAAGCAATAAACTATCGACTAGGCTGTAGGGTGTAAAATTCTAGAAAGAAAATATGAAACACAAACAAAGGGCCAAATATATTTGTCAATTGCTAGGTATCTCACTTAGGAATCATATGAATAGTAGTATGTGATTAGGACCTAGAAATGTACCCAAAGTGCATGATTTAGTGTCTACATTTACCCCCACTTTATGTTGTTGAGTGAATACTTGATAACATAAAGTATTTTAGAATTTTTGTACCTTTTTTCCTTGTAGATTGATGGTGAAAGCATGCCAAGGAAAGAAGTAAAAGAGTGAAGCGATAAAAATGAAGTGTTGAAGTTAAGTTGTGAAAGAGGAAGTGACCCTAGGGATGAGATCGGATTGAGTTGTACTATGTTGTACTTGTTGTCATTGTAGCTTGATGTTGTTTTTGAGACTGTTGTTTCTTATAAGGAAGGACCTACAATAAGAGGATAAAAAGAGTAGTCAAAGTCATGTATATGAAATATTTGATCCAAGTATATAAAAGTGTGTAAAATGAAGTAAAAGGAAAGAGTGCACCTGATCCGTGAAAATTGAAAAGGATAGAAAAGGTCCTAAAAATGTTGTAGAATAATATTTATTTTTGGTGATCTCACACCAAGACCAAGTTTTTTTGGGTGATCTCGTGCCAAGAATGAGTTTTTGGGTTATCTCACGTAAATTTTGAGTTTTTTGGGTGATCTCATGTCAAGGAAAAAGAGTGTTAGGGAGAAAGGTCTATTGTTATTCTCCTTCTATGTATACTTCTTGAATTTATACACCACTGTAGATGGTGTGATCTTTCTTTGTTCTATGTTGGTTCCATTGTGATCTTGCTTTATTCTGTGTTGGTTTCATTGTGATTGTTGGAGGAATGTGCATGTATTGTGCAAACTTCTCTATAGACTATTGTAGATTGTATTGATCTAATAAAGTGAGTGTAACTATTCCCTAGTCATAGGCACCCAAGAAAGGTCATAAGTGCCCAGGTACTAGTGTTTGTATCTAGGTGCTAGTGTATGTGTTTTATTGAAGACCTGAGTTACAATTTGGGTCATTTCTATAATTGAAGTATGTGTTTATTTTGTATTTAAGTGTGTTGTATTATAACTATGAACTATTGTATGGGGTGATTGATTCACCCAATGTATTCCCCCCCTCATTTGGGGTGCATGTGACATCACTAGCAGAATGGAGCCCAAAGGAGAGGACCGGATAATGATCTAAAAATTTAATCCTGTAGAGGGGAATGTGCATGGTAAAAACCAAGGAAATGCAAACAAAATGGCTAGACACATGTGTTAGTAGAAAAATAAAAAAGTGTGTCATAGAAAATAGTGAAACAAGTAAATGTGCATAAAAAAGATAGATCACAAAAAGAGGCTTTCATACATAGGACATTGCTCACTATGTCACGAGAAAATAAGGGCTGAAGCGGCTGAAATCATACAGTGTGCACACAAGACAAAGAGAATATCCCATAAACAATAGCATATAATGGAAAACAATGGAAAACAAAAGTGTAATAGACAACCATGGCTGTAAATAGTTCCTACAAAGCAAATATTACACATGAAACACTCGTTAGCATATTAGGAAGATAAAAAGTATGTGAAAGTGTGTATAGATCCATGGAAAATAGTGGGCTAGTAATAATAGGAGGTAGTAAATAATGAAATAATAGCACTTGTGATATGGAAATGAATGTAGATGTCATCAGGATCCTGAGTGTGACTGGTAAAAGGTATAGTGCCAAGCATCTTTGTTGCATGTAAATATCTATAAGAAGGCTACATTCACAACTATAGAAAAAGTTAACATGCATGTGTATATAGAAAATATAATGGCACACAATATATCTTCCTAGCATGTGAAACAAAGTGTACATGTAACTGTAAGTAAGAAAAAATGCAACCAAGATATGCAGTATGTCATGAAAGAGTAAGATAAAATGAATTAAAAGTGAATATGATAGGGGAAATGTGCCCCCTGAGAAAATGTGTATGTATGAGATGAGTTTCATTTATGAAATACCCCTCAAAATTCAAGAATGAACCATAGAACAAGAGTGTGTAATCGGGAAATGGTTTGATAGTGTGCACTAGAAAGATATGATCAATGAAGCATAGAGTGTAAAGTGTGCAAGTATAGAAAGGGTGAGGTTCATTTCATATTTAGACCCTCAGGATTCAAGTATGAACCGTGGAACTAGAGTGTGTCGTAGGGTAGTGAGTGTAGCGTGTAAAAGTAGATATAGTGTAAAATGTGTATGATGTGTGATAATATATGCAAGAAATATATGTTGTGAATGCGCAAAGTGTGAAGTATATAGTGTGTGAGGTTCATGGATGTAGTATGACCTCAACAATCAAGTTTGAACCTTAGCAAGAGATTGTTTCATAGGGAAATGATGATTATAAGTGTGTCAATATGTTTACAATTGATCAGAAAGATGAAATATAGAAGCGTAGAGCGTATGACTAGAAATAACAGACACGTTTGAATGCTAGAAAAAAGAGGGAAGAAGTAAGCATGATACCCCCCATGTGTATGATGACAATTAAGCTATCCAAAAAAAGTGAAGGGTAAGGGTCCTCCACCTAATGTATGAGGAGATAAAGGTGTGTTTCCATGCTCTACGATTAGTCGTATATGAGATTTGCATTGTCTATATGAAGGATACCTAGGTGGTGAACACCTATGTGAAGTAGACCTAGGAAGTGATGAGCACCTATGTGATGGAAACCGAGGAGGTGATGAAGTTGATGAACTCCTATGTGAATGGGCTGCCCAAGTAGGGGACTAAGGATGAGAAGATGGAATAAATAACCAATGAGGATGAGGAGGACATGTGTGAATGGGTGAGCTAGGTAAAGAAGATTCCTTAGATTTGATAGGCCCGGTGGACCTATATACTCTAGTGAGTGCAATAGCAATCTCAAGAGGAGACTGAGGCAATGGAGTGGATGATGGAACACCCTTGAGAGTGACAATTTCTTATAGTGAATGAACATAATACACAAATGAGTCATGGAAAAGATAGCCTTAGTGGCACGGATCCAAGGAAGACCTAAGAGAAAATCACAACCTTTGATTGAAGGTTCCATAGTGATAGCACAAGCCTTGTGAGAGGCCCAACTACAATTGGAAGCTTGATGTAACCATATAATTTGGGAATTGGATATGAAATTTGAGAGAGAGGGTAGTTGATAGCAACAAGGAATGCAATAGAACACACACAAAGAGGGGACAGTGAACTAATCATAGTATTTTCTATAGTATAAGATCTTATAGAAGAATTATTATGTAGTGTATTATAGGAAACCGTAGCATGAAAATCATAATCAGATAATGTAATGACTGGTGGAGATGCCTTAGTATGCGCTGCTAGAAAATAAATATCCCCGAATGAAGGAGGATGCAAAACGTGATATGTATGATTAGTTGAAGAATCAATCGTTTTCTTTTCATGCTTGGGAAATGGATCATTGAATATTTTTATCTTTTTCTTTCATTGATCGGTATAGATGTCAAAGACTCGGGTAGCTCAATTGCATTATTTTCTATAATATCTTGAATAAGATGTGGAAGTTTGAAACATCAATCAGTAAAATGTCTGATACGTTGATGATAATCACATATAGTATTTTCGTTATAATTATGTCCTTTAGAGAGAGATTGATCCAGAATAAGTGGAGGAGGAAGTGTAATAATATTTCTCTCATGAAGTTTTGACAATAGAATATATAGAGCATAAGGAAATTTGGTGAATGTACGCTTAGGAGGTTTCCATTAAAGCTTTTCAGGAGTAGAGACAACGGTAATAGTAGCTTTTTCTTCAATGGGCTTAGTAGATGGCTTGAAAGTAGATTTTCCTTGAAACTGATTGGAAGATGAAGATTGATCATGATACTTAAGTTTTCCCATTGAGATAATTTTTCCTTCACATAATTTAAGAGTGTGACATAGATGATTAAATGAAAGAGATGTCTCAAAGATGACACTCTCTTATAAAGGTGGTAAGAGACTTTGGACAAATAGACCATGAAGTTTCAAATTTTCTAGTACATTAGACATCTTAGCTAAGTTATTCTTATATCATAACACATAATCTGCTAGATGCTTATTAGATCCTTGTTTGATTTGTGAAAGTTGAGCATATGATATCTTAGAACCGATAATGATTTAAAAATGAGCGAGAAATAAGAGTAGATTGTGAAAATAAAACATGAAAAATATTTGAACCGCCAGATGAGCCTGGACTATGGCACTTGGAATAGGACTAGGGTGCCTAGGCATTAGGGACCTCTGCTATGTACCTATGACCACGTAGAAGATGTGAAATTAGTTTTTTCTATGTCACTCAAGTGTCGTTAACCTTCATTTTTTTTTTCTTGTATGTCACACTATTCTCGCATAATTTACTTGTAACCTCCAAAACAAATAATATCTTATAAAACCCCAAAATACATCAAATCCTAAAATAGAAATATGCAAATGGGGATTCGGACTGACTCTAGATGTCACCCGACTGAGTGAGTTTATGACTGATCATTGCACTACATTTTAGAATCCATGTTCTTGTGTGTGTAAAAAAATTTCCCTAGGAATCCCTTGCGCAAGCGCACCTAATAGCTGGGAATAGCTAGATGTATCAATTTAAATAGATGTGTGGATGGAAAAATGAAATTTCCTTCTATGCATGTATGTAGCCAATGTAGTACCTTGTCCCTTAATTGAATGTTAAATGTATTCCTCTATGCTCTTAGAATTCCTTTGGATGCAACCTTAGGTGATGATAATAGATGCTTAGTGTTTCGTCACATAGCTTTGTATTTATATGATTCCCTATGTTGAATTTCACAATTAACAATTGTAATTCCTACACATAAGAAACAAGATGCCCAATAGATAAAAGAGACCCAAATTTGGCGAGTAAGATAAATAAGGGTTGGAGCACCCAAAAGGACAGGGGCACCTAGGCACTGGCATCTTGTCTGGGCATTGGTGTCAAGAGTCATAAAAGATAAAGTGGTAAAATATCAATTGGGTTGTCAGGTGTAGAAGGCCAGAAAGAAAATATGAAACACACATAAAAGGCCAAAGATAGTTATCAATTGCTATTTTTCTCACATAGGAATCATGTGAATAGTAGTATGTGATTAGGACCTATAAATGCACCTAAAGTGTGTGATTTAGTGTCTACACCTGGGAAAATTACACATAAGAATATTGGAGCTGGAACTTAGGAAAAGAAACACATGGGAAAACAATACATAGGTGAAGCAAAGAGCATGTGAAAATGAGTGCACGTAAAAATGGAGATGGAAAAAAAGACAAAACATGAGAGAATTTTCCTAACAGTGATGTTGACAGGGATGGACAGTCAAAAGAGCCAACGACCAGATTAATGTGGCACGAGTAGGGGTGTAGTACGTTGGAGCATTAAAGAATATTAATTAAAATTTTAATCTAAGTAGGAAATCTAAAATTGTATAGAAGTAAGAAGTGCGCCTAAAGTAAAAATCAAACAAGGAGAGAGAAGCACGAAAAGGACTGGGCACGTAGCTATTAAAAGAGGACGAGTTCACCATTTTGGTTTTAACATGATCGGGGAAGATAAATAAGGCTATTAGAGCCAAGCTTGTTTAATGTTCTTGTAATCACGCAATATAGTCTAGAATAGGTCTTAGGGAACACCATAGAAGCTTATAGAGATCCATGTAAATGATTGTAAGCTCTTTTGAGAGAAGCTACATGTAAATGCCATAAAGGATCTTAAAATAAATATAAGGAAAACATCAAAAAAATTCCCATATGTTTTATTGGATAATGGAAATGGAAATATTAAGTACCCAATGGATCCTCATCATCATCAAGTGGTATCAGAGGAAGGTTCTTTCCCACGAGAAAGTGAGTAAGTGGAACAGCTAACCGATTGCTAAACGTGAGGCACTTAGAAATATTTTGTATTCTCCATCATGAAGAAAGGTGGGTAGAGAATGTAAGGAGAGATCCCAAAGAGTGTAATGGATAGAGGAGGTAAAGATATTACATGATAAGGCAAGATGCCGCTAAGAACAAGGGACTATTCATATGCAATAATCGTGGAGATGTTAAAGAGAGTAATGGAGGAGTTAAATGTTGTTAAGACCAAACTGGAGGATGCATAAAAAGACCACTAAGGGAGATGGGGTCTTGTGGCACGCTACATCCAAATGGAGATGAAAGAATCAGTAAGGGGTCTAGATCACATAGAATATTACATGAAGAGAGCACTAGTGGAGTACCAAAGGGAAGAGAAGGTGTATGTGGAGGCACAACTAGAGATTATGCGAATATATCGAAAGAGTATAGTGGAAGCATGCATGGTAATACCATCATAGGATGCATGAGACAAAGTGCATAAGGAGGGATCAAGATTTTAGATAAGGGTGAAGAATTAAGTCACCCAGAAGAAATTAACAGTGCTCAAGAGTATTACGCCAAGGAGGGAAGTTGCTAGAGAGAGGAATATGGTCACTGCAGACCATGAACATACAAGGAGATGCATAGAGCTATGATATGGATTGGTGGAAGGGAGAGAAGATAACACATAGGAAAGTGAAGAAAAGAGGGTAAGGAAGGATGTCCTAGCCAAAGGACAAGAGGAAGAAATGGTCGCGGAAGCCCATGTACACACTAAAGATGACCTAATTTCATAGTTGGAGGCCATCAAGAGATAATGGTGAGAAGTGTGCAGAGCCCCAATAAGAGGACCAGAGTGCACAAATGATTTCGAAAAATAAGATGTCACGGAGGAAGGACAGATGGGGTGCACAGTAAGATGTATGGAAGAGGAGACCCCATAGGAAAGGTTATAAGGTGCTGAACATTACGTGAATGAAAAAACTTTGAGAAGATGAATAAAGGGAAGTGATTACAAGGACGCATGTGGAAATGGGAGCGCCATTGCAAAGGAATCAGAGAGAATAGAAATTACCCTGAAGGTAACTGAAGCAGAGCATCCCATAGAAGAGGTTTCTTGAGTTTGCATGAAAAAGAGCACACCAAAGGAGGAAGAAGGGTCATGTAAAGGTCCCAAGGAAGAAGATTTCAAAAGAGCATGCAAAGGAGGAGAAGTGTAACTTGTAATTATGTAAGGAAGTAGTTTCCCTAAAATAAATTCATGAGAATTCCTCAATGGAAGACATTGTAAGGGTGCACGGTGTAAAGAGTGCACAAGAGAAGGAACACTTGAAAAGAAAAGGGTGTGATGGCAAAGAAGGAACACTGCATTGGGATGGAGAGGTTTCCCTGAAGGAAACAGAAGAGGAATAACATGAAGATAAATCTACAGAATAATTGTGTGAGGATCAAAGCGAAAAATGGTAAAATAAGGATAAATAAATCCAAATCAATCTCAAAAGAGAAGGCAAAGGGGAAATTTCCCAATGATTTTGTACACAAAAGAATAGAGCTGCCTCAAAAAGGAGAAGAAGGGTGGCATGTGGCCACAAAAGAAGAGTGAGTTAGAATGAACATGTATCAGGGGAATAAGAGAAGATGCAAGGAAGCCCATGAAAGGATAACATGTGTAATGAAGAGGAATGCACAAAATAATTTTGCAAGGCATAGCACGCAAAGAGGAAAATGCACAATGAAGAAAATCCCTAAGAAGAGAAGGGAGATGGAGGAAGAGAATACCAAAAGGTATACAGTCTATGATGGGTTAAAACCTATAAGTGTGTAAGGATGAAAATGCACAAAGAATGGGTGAATGAGAAGACAAAGTGTCAGAGGATGCATTGGAGGAAGAGATTGCAATAGGAAAGTTAAAAAAGGAAGAAAGGAGATAAAGTGAAAAAAGATCAAGTGCACAGCTAGAGTCCATGAAGAGAGGAAGGGAATGAAGGAGGAATGTCATGGAAAGTGAGTGACAAGGACAAGGGAGTAGGAGGAGTACGCAGAGTAAAGTAACACAAGAGAGATAATTCACAGTGAGAAGGTGACAAGAAAATAAGAGGAGAGAATATAGGAACATGAATGCATGTAAAAGAAAGGAACAAGGGAAGGAATCCCAAGAGTGAAGTGGGAATGGGAGAAAAAAATCCCAAAAGGATTTAGGAGAAGGACGGTTCAAGGAAAGAAGGGACATGTGCAAGAAAATGATAATAACAAGAGGAGCCTCACAAAGGAATAAACATAGAGATCCATTGGCAGGAGGAGTTCGGAATATGGTGAGCATAATCTCACAAGTGTGGAAAGATATCATGGAGAATTCACCTAAAGGAGACGAAGGACTGGAAGAGAACCAGAAGAAGTGTCAAGGCTAGAAACTTGTTCAAAGGACAAAATAACTGAAACTATTTTCATCAATAGTTTGAAGGGGGTTCTACCACTCACTCAATCTACTTGAGGAATACCTCAAGTTTAAAATACATTGGGTGTTTGATGCAGAATAATTTAAGGTCTAGTAAAATCTTGTACAATTTTGGCTAGGTTTGGGTGCACACAAGAATAAAGGCGCATGGATTTAAGAGGATTAGTACATTGGAGTAGAGTAAGGTATGGTGATGCACATAGGATTTTGATAAAATGAGGATTTTTGACTCGGAATTGAAGACTTGAGGGTTCACATATATTTTAGAGAAGGCACATAAGCCCAGGAACAATTTTTACGAGAATATTGGAGGTGGAACTTAGGTAAAGGAATGTGTGGAAAAATAATATAGAGTTGTGGAAGAGCATGATAAAATGAGTGCGAGGAAAAATAGAGATGAAAAAAATGACAAAACATGTCAGAAGTTGTCTGATAAGGATGGACAGTAAAAAGAACCAATGGCCATATCGACATGGCACAAGTAGAGCCACAATATTTTGAAGCATTAAATAAGATCAATTCAAATTTAAATCTGAATGAGAAGTCGAGACATGTGTAGAAGGAAGAAGCCCACCTAAAGGAAAATTTAATTAAGGGGAGAGTAGAGAGAAAAGGACAAGAGGTGCATCTAGAAGAGGGGGAGAGTTCACCATTTTGGGGTTAGCATGAATAGGGAAGAGAAAAAAAAAATTGGATCCAAGGTTGTTGAATATGATTGTAAGCACATAATCCAGTCTAGAATAGGTCTTACATAATACCATAAAATCTTATAGAGCTCAATGTAAATGATTGTAACCTCTTTTGAGAGAAGCTACATTTAGATGACATAAAGGTGCTTTAAAATAAATATAAGGAAAACATTAACAATTTTCCCATCCATTGTGTTAGACTCTAGAAATGATAGGATTGGAGAGTACCCGGTGGAGCCTCATCACTGTCACAACTTGGCTTAGTTTGTTGAAGGTAAAATAGGTGAATTCAGCTAACTAGCTCTAGAAAGTTATTCTAGTTTGAGCTCCGATTACACGTTTTATATCCCGTTAGTTTCCTATGATTCTCTATATAATATATAATAGGGTGAGACTAATAAACATCCCATTAGGATGTTTCATTCCCATTTTGTAGGAACATTACATGGCTACTTGGGATATTTTGTGCAGTAGTGCATCGAAGATCTATGGACCAGTGTTGACCCTCCAATGTTCGTTCGATGGGTAAAAAATAATGTGATGTTTAGAATCATGTATGAAAATGGTAGCTACATTTTCCAGTACACTTAAACAAGATGGTTAATGAAAAATTAAAATCACGTAATTTTGGCACACTTACCTAGACCCTTGTAGTGACAATGGGAATGAGAACCTTGTTAAAGATCAAAAAACATTGTAATACTCTGAAAATATTTTTGGGATTTTAATATTATGAATCAAAATTTATTATGTCATCTCTCACCCTCTCTGATCATATAAATGTATCGGTTTACTTGTGTAAAATAAAATGGGTGTCTTCTCTCTATAATCTCTCTAAATCCTAGAAATTTGTCTTGGTTTGAGAAGTATGGAAAGTAAATATTTTTTATCTCTCTCTAGTTCTGAGTTGATGTTGTGATTTTTGATAGCATGTTAGATAGGATTTGTTCCTTGCCATCATTTTTCACTGATAATGTTTACATAATTTGACAGGTTGCACATAATGTGGCAAGATTAAAATGATTGTTGAAAACTAAATTTAAAGTTGTTCATAACTTAAAAAGTGTAATCTTGATAAAGGTGCATGGAGTTAAGAGGATTAGTGCATTAGAGTAAAGTAAGGTATGGTGATGCACATAGGATTTTGATAAAATGAGGATTTTTGACTCGAAATTGAAGACTGGAGGGTGCGCATATATTTTAGAGAAGGCACATAAGCCCAAGAACAATGTTTACGAGAATATTGGAGGTGGAACTTAGGTAAAGGAATGTGTGGAAAAATAATATAGAGGTGTGGAAGAGCACAAAAAAATGAGTGCGAGGAAAAATAGAGATGAAAAAAATGACAAAACATGTCAAAAGTTGTCTGATAAGGATGGACAGTAAAAAGAACCAACAGCCAGATCGACGTGGCACAAGTAGAGCCACAATATTTTGAAGCATTAAAGAAGATCAATTCAAATTTAATCTGAATGAGAAGTCTAGACATGTGTAGAAGGAAGAAGCCCACCTAAAGGAAAATTCAATTGAGGAGAGAGCAGAGAGAAAAGGATAGGGCGTGCATCTAGAAGAGGAGGAGAGTTCACAATTTTGGGGTTAGCATAAATAAGGAAGAGAAACAAATTTTTTGGATCCAAGGTTGTTGAATATGATTGTAAGCACATAATCCAGTCTAGAATAGGTCTTACAGAATACCATAAAATCTTATAGAGCTCAATGTTAATGATTGTAACCTCTTTTGAGAGAAGCTACATGTAGATGCCATAAAGGTGCTTTAAAATAAATATAAGGAAAACATTAACAATTTTCCCATCCATTGTGTTAGACTCTAGAAATGATAGGATTGGAGAGTACCCGGTGGAGCCTCATCACCATCACAACTTGGTTTAGTTTGTTGAAGGTAAAATAGGTGAATTCAGCTAACTAGCTCTGGAAAGTTATTCTAGTTTGAGCTCCGATTACATGTTTTATATCCCGTTAGTTTCCTATGATTCTCTATATAATATATAATAGGGTGAGACTAATAAAAATCCCATTAGGATGTTTCATTCCTGTTTTGTAGGAACATTCCATGGGTACTTGGGATATTTTGTGTAGTAGTGCATCGAAGATCTATGGACCAATGTTGACTCTCCAATGTTCATTCGATGGGTAAAAAATAATGTGATGTTTAGAATCATGTATGAAAATGGTAGCTACATTTTCCAGTACACTTAAACAATATGATTAATGAAAAATTAAAATCGCGTAATTTTGGCACACTTACCTAGACCCTTGTAGTGACAATGGGAATGAGAATCGTGTTAGAGATCAAAAAACATTGTAATACTCTAAAAATATTTTTGGGATTTTAATATTATGAATCAAAATTTATTATGTCATCTCTCACCCTCTCTGATCATAGAAATGTATCGGTTTACTTGTGTAAAATAAAATGGATGTCTTCTCTCTATAATCTCTCTAAATCCTAGAAAGTTGTCTTGGTTTGAGAAGTATAGAAAGTAAATATTTTTTTTATCTCTCTCTAGATCTGAGTTGATGTTGTGATTTTTGATAGCATGTTAGATAGGAGTGGTTCCTTGCCATCATTTTTCACTGACAATTTTTACATAATCTGGCAGGTTGCACATAATGTGGCGGGATTAAAATGATTGTTGAAAACTAAGTTTAAAGTTGTTTATAACTTAAAAAGTTTAATCTTGATGGAATAAGAAATGTATTTGATTTAAGAAATTGCACTTCTATATTTGAAGGAATAATAGTTACTTATATCATATACGTGTGGTAATTAATGAGATTATGAAATTTAACATTGTATTTTATAGATCTATTGCATCAAAGAATGTTGAGTTATGGAGCTTAATTACTTCACAGATAACATGTTTTACTAACTTTCTAGAATACACAATAATCGGCATTGGTCACCTGGGAAGCAGTATCGGTCAAGGCAAGGAGGAACCAACATCGGTTTCCTGTGTGTGGTTGTTTTATTTAACTCATGGTCATTAGATCTAACCTTTGATATAAATTTCATGTAATGATTTTTACTTACATAGCTAAAGTGCACTAAGTTTGTATATGCCTATATAAGCTAGAAAACTAGGGTTAGAAGTAAGAATGTGAGAATTGTAAGAAAAAATTCTTGGAGAGATCTCAGAGAATATTGTGAGAGAAAAAGTAATGTACATTGTGTAAGGTGTGGAAGATTGCACATCTTCAATTATATATCCTCTAGAATAATATATTGGTTATTTCTTGGTGGACGTAGCCTACATTGGGTGAACCACATTATATCTTATGTATTGTTTCTTCTGGTCTATTTTTGTATTTATTACTTGTATGCTTAGATCTGAATATGTGTCTGTACAACTAGTGTGATTAACCCTAACAATTGGTATCAGAGATTTTTTCTTTGATAGTTTTGTGTGTTGACAAATTTACTCACAGAAGGATTTCTGATTGAGTGGGAGCTATAGGAATGGCAGAAGATGGAAAATATAGAGCTGAGAAATTTAATGGCCATAACGATCAATTATGGAAGATGTAAGTGGAAGATTATTTGTATCAAAAAGATCTATACTTATCATTAGATGAGAAGACAAGACCTACGAAGATGATTGATGAAGAATGGAAAATTCTTAACAGAAAGGCTATGGGATCTATAAGATTGAGCCTGGAAGCATATATGACTTCGAATATTACTAAAGAAGCAACCACGGTAGAGTTGATGAAATCTTTAGCTACTTTATATGAAAAACCTAGTGCTTTAAATAAATGTTATTTGATGAAGAAGGTATTTAATTCTAAGATGCAAGAAGGTGAATCTGCATCAAGTCATTTGAATGATTTCTAGTCTATTGTAAATCAATTAAAATCAATTAATGTTTCATTTGATGATGAAGTGAAAGCACTTTTATTTCTATGTTATTTTCTAGATAGGTGGGTAACTTGGTAATGGTTATTAGTAATACAGATTCTGCTACTAATATTTTAAAGTTTGATTATGTGGTTAGTATAATCTTGAATGAAGAAATATGGAACAAAAGTACAAGAGAATTATCATCTGGTAATGATTTGAATGTAGAAAGAAGGGGAAGGTAGAAGGAGAGATCAAAGAAAAAAATGATGGGAAATCAAAGTCTAAGAATGGCAGATCTAAATCTATAGGTAAAGGAATAACTTGGTGGAATTGTGGAAAGAAAGGACATGCAAAGAAGGATTATTTGTTCAAGGAAAACAAAGAGAATGTACCAAAGAAAGGTAAAGAGGAAAATTTAGTTACATCTAAGGTAATGCAAGATGCCCTTATTATCTTCTTGGATAATAAAATTGAATTTGTTTTAGATTCAAGAGCTTATTTCCATGCTACCCATAATAAGGGTTATTTGAGAAATTATGTCTGGAGTAATTTTAGGCATGTTTATTTAAGATATGATGAACCATGCAATATTATTGGAAAAGGATAATTTCATGTTAAATTGCATAATAGAAATACATGGGTATTAAAAGATGTGAGGCATGTGCTAAGCCTCAGGAAAAATCTTATTTTTGGAGGACAACTAGATGAATATGGTTACATGGTTACATTCACAATTGACTCTTGGAAAGTTACCAATGGATCTCTTGTTGTAGCAAGAGGCAAGAAGGTAGGAACATTTTATTTGTCTACATATATTACTGATTCCTTTTCTGTACTATCTACTTCAGATTCAGATTCAAGCATGTGGCATATTCAGCTAGGCCATATGAGTTAAAAAGGAATGCAAATATGAAAGGCTAAGGGTAAGTTGTCATATTTGAAAGATGTACATCTTGATTTCTGTGAGCATTGTATATTTGGAAAGTAAAAGAGAGTGTGATTTCTCAAACTTGGGGCAAGAAAGAAGAAGACAAAATTAGAGCTTGTGCACTCAGATGTGTGCGGACCAACCCAGGTAGCTTCTCATGGAGGATCCCAATATTATGTAAATTTTGTTGATGATGTCACAAGAAAGGTATGGATTTATTGTATTAAACATAAATCGGATGTTTTGAGACTTTTAAAAGATGGAAAGTCCTTATGAAAAATGAATCCAATTCAAAGTTTAAATGTCTTATATCTGACAATGGTGATGAGTATTGCAGCAAGGCTTTCAATGATTATTATTCAGTGAATAGAATATGTAGAGAAAGAATGGTTCCTAGAACACCACAGGATAATGGTGTTGCTGAAAGAATGAACATAACAATCATGGAATGTGCAAGAACGATGAGGATACATGATGGATTACCCTTGCAGTTTTGGACAGAAGCAGTAGACATGGTGGTTTATTTAATAAACCGTGGGCCTTCAAGTGCACTGGATGGTGGAATACCAAAAGAAACTTATACTGGAAAAGAGGTAGATCTTTCTTTTCGTAGAGTATTTGGTTCAGAAGATGTTTTTCAAGTTGATAAAGAAAATAGAAAGAATTTGGATGTTAAATCCAAGAGATGTACTTTCATTGGTTATGGCTCTTATGATTTTAGATTCTGGTTTTGGGATTTAGAAGATTCTAAGATTAATAGGAGTCATGAAATTGAATGGAATGAAAATAGAATATACAAGGATCAAGTTTTGGTACCCAAACACGAACTAGTTGAGAAGTTTGTGGATGAAAATGAACTTTCAGATTTAAAGTTAACATCTATAGGTCTACATAGTAATCGATGTCGATTTACCCTTGACTGACATCAACTGCCTATACTAATGTCACTTACAGAGGAGCTAGACTAGTATCAGTTAGCAGAACCGGCGTCAGCTATAAGTGACCAGCGTCGGTCACTGTCTAAGATTGATACAAATTTGTAGAATTAGTAGAGTGATCCTCTAGCACCCTAGATCTCAATGAGAAGGTTGTAAAGGATAAGTAGACCTCCAAAAATATTTTCATCTTCCTTATCTTATTTATTATTGACGGATAGTGTTGAACTAAAGAATTTTAAAGAATTAATACAGGATGAGACCCACATGCAGTGGGAGCATGGCATGGAAGAGGAAATAGAATCCTTGAAATAGAACTAGACATGGGATTTGCTTAAGTTTATAGTAAGTAAAAGAACATTTCATAATAAATGGGTTTACATGATCTAGGAAGAAGAGAGTGGACAGAAAAGATACAAGGAAAGGCTTGTAGTAAAAGGATTTTCACAGAAATTAGGTATTGATTTTAGTGAGATATTTTCTCCTGTTGTAAAGATGGCTTTTATTTTTACTAAATTGATTTTAGTTGCAGTAGAAGATTTACATTTAGAGAAACTTTATATCAATATGGATTTCCTTCACGGTGATTTGAAGGAAGATATTTATATGCAAGATTCATTTGGGTATGAAGTCAATGGTAAGGATAAATTTGTGTGTAGGTTGAAAAAGAGCTTGTATGGGCTCAAGCAAGCCCCTAGGAAATGGTATATAAGGTTTGATAGTTTCATGTATGATCATGGTTATATGAGATGTGAATTTGACCATTCTGTTTATTTCAAGAAGCTTGAAAATAGAATCTTTATTATTTTGTTACTGTATGTGGATGATATGTTTATTATAGGATATAGTATGTAGGACATTAGTGAGCTTAAAAAAAATTATCTCATACATTTGTAATAAAGGATTTGGAAGCTGTAAAGAAAATCCTTGGCATGCAAATTTACAGAGATGGGAAGAACAAGAAATTATATTTATCTCAGGAACATTATATCAATAAGGTGTTGGAAAGGTCTAATACGTAGAATTCAAAACATGTGAATACACCTATGGATGGACACTTCAAATGGAGCAAAGATCAATGATTTACATCACATGAGGAGGTCGAGTACATGACATGAGCTCCATATTCTTCAGCAATTGGAAGTCTTATGTATGTTATGGTTTTTACCAGACAAAAAATTACACAAGTAGTGGGATTTGTGAGCAGATTTATGACCAAACCAGGTAAAGAGCATTGGAAAGTAATCCAATGGATTCTCGGGTATTTGAGAGGGACATCCGGCATGTAGTTATGCTATGGAGGATCAAATATTTCTTTATGTGGTTATGTTGATTTAGATATGGCTAGATATTTGGATGGTAGGAGAAGCACCACTGGATATGTTTTCACAAGTAGTGGTATGGAAGTTAGCTATATTTCTAGATTGCAAAAGGTTATGGACTTGTCTACTACAGAGGCCAAGTATGTTGCAGCTACAGAGGCTAGCAAAGATATGATATGGATGAGTAGGTTCATAGAAGAGTTGGGAAGGGAGTGAGAGGATTGCAGATTCTACAGTGATAGTCAAAGTGTGATTCATCTAGAAAATAACTCAACATTTCATTCAAGAACGAAACACATTCAGTTAAGATATCACTTCATAGGGCAAGTGTTCAAGGATGGGTGGCTGAAATTGGAGAAAATTCATACAAATAAGAACCTTATGGATATGCCAACAAAGTCATTGGAAAAGGAGAAGTTGGAGCTACACTCCACTTATATTGGTCTTCAAGGGAGAAACAGGCAAAGGAAAGGATCCAAGAATGAAGATATATGGTATAGAGAAAAAATTTAAGTGAGATATTGTTGAGTTATGGAACTTAATTGCTTCACAGATAGTATGTTTTACTAAATTTTTGGAATACACAATAATCAACGTTGGTCGGCTCACCGGCATCAGTCACCTAGGAACTGGTATCAGTCAAAGCAAGGAGGAACCAGCATCAGTTAAGGCTAATCAGCATTGGTTTCCAGTGCATGGTTATTTTATTTAACTCATGGGAATTAGATCTAACCTTTCATATGAAGTTGATCTAATTATTTTAATTTCATAGCTAAAGTTCCCTAAGTTTTTATATGCCTATATAAGCTATAAAATTAGGGTTAGAAGTAAGATTGTGATAATTATAAGAAAGAATTATTAGAGAGAGCTTAGAGAAGCTTGTGAGAGGAATAGAACTTTACATCGTGTCAGGTGTGGAAGATTGCAGATCTTCAATTGTATATCCTATATGAAGCTTTGATTAATATATTGTTTTGTCTTGGTGGACATAGCCCACACTAGGTGAACCACATTATATCTTGTATATTATTTATTTTGGTTTATTTCCCTATTTATTTCTTGTATGCTCAAATCTGACCTGAATAATATATCTATACAAGTGATGTGATAAACCCCAACTGAATTGTAGTTGGTTACTCATGGTACCTTATTATCCATGTTGCATTGTCTATGATAGTAAACTCTAAAAACTTCACCTCTCCCCAAGAAAATGAGCTCCCTTGACATAACCATCATGTTACAAATAAAATTCAACCATGGTGTATTAGTGAAGTATTCTTGAAACAATTCCCTTAGTAATGAATGGCATCACCACAATATGTCTAGTACTAAGTATTCCTACATCCAAGCAATGGTAGCCTAAACCCTTCTCAAGAGGATTGGCCTAGTCTCGTGACTGTTGGTGAAACAATATTAGGATTTTATGTTGGTTCGAGAAAAGGTTCTTGCAAAATCCAACAATACTAATTTTACACTCATTTTTGACCCAGTAGTGGGTTGTGGGACCTTTTGTCCTGGAATAAACTCCTCCTTGGATCCTTCAAGTAAGATATGATATATATCTAAACCTATAACATCCTTAGGGGTTAATTATAAGGTAGAGCTCTGCAGAAGAATTGTAATCCCTGTCACATTCTTTACTCACATCACGTTATGTCCCCAGAAGATGAATTCTAAAGATTTTATGTTTAACATCAATAAATCGACGGGTATAATCCAAAGGCAAAGACAAACTATCAGGGACATGGGTGTGTTCTTAGAACAATCACTATGGTTCTTTGGTCAAATTTTGATCCTTTAAGCTTAATATGGGCACTTATTACTTCGTAAAGGTAAAAGTTATTCTCTTCGGTATTAACTAAAAATCTGCAATCCAGCATTGGTTGGAATAAGGTCATTATGGACAGGTGACTACACAAGCCATTGTCCAAGCCATCAAGGAAGATGAATGCTACACACAAGGATAGTTCAAGATTGGAATTATTCAAATCATTGCATCTAAATATCCTACCATTATATTCTTGTGGCTTCAATTCAAAAAAGACCACTACATACAAGGAAACTAATTCAATGGCAGAGGATTGTGGCCAATTATGCCAATTATCAAGATTCCAATGCATCTGATTGATCTTCCAGAGTGCAAAATAGTATGAAATTTTGTGGAGGCACGTGAGGATGAATCCTTCAGGTGAGATATCTAAAAGATAAATTTATTTTTAGAAGATAAATCTCATGAACATAATGTTTTGGACTAAGTTACTTTGCTGTTGAAAAACTCAAAATGGTTATCTTTTATTTCTTACTCATCACCTTGGCCTGATTCGCGCCCCTTGTTCCATGGAGATCCCGGATTATGACATCTTTGACCTGCAAGGAGTATAGTATAAAGTATTTTTATAATTACAAAAGGAACTTCATGTCACCATGCCGCTCAATCTTGATAAGGCCTTTATGGTAGGCTACTTGTCATGGCTCAAGAAAGATAAGTATGAGAAGATTCTAGAGCCCTCCATACCTGTAAAATTTTTGGAGGAGCTAGACTCATCTTCCAAGATAGCTAGCATTCTGATGATTCTCCTTACTATTTTCTTCTTCTGAAACCTTATAAGAATGTTATCTTTCTCTATATTTCTCTATCTTTGGGTAAATATCTTTATTTAAGGTAGGTTATTTCCTTTTTTCCTACTCATCTCCTCTACCTTTCATGACCTTGTTCCATGGTTGTCCCAGATTATCTGATCCTTCACCTACATGGAGAAAAGTGTGAAGTTTCTTTATTCAACTTTGTTTCGCCATGTCACCTTTATAAGGTCTTTAAGGTAGGCTCCTTTCAATCGCTCAAGGAAATTGAGAAAATAATAGGCCCTACTTACCTGTAAAATTTTGGGCATGCTAGGGTTAATTCCAAAATAGCTAGCATCTTTGTTTCCCATTTTATTCTTCTGAAACCTGATAAGGATGTCATCTTTCATATTGTCATAAATTTTATCCATCCCCGTCACCATATTGGCCTCAAGGAGGATTTGGGCCAGGTGTGCCTCACTTCTCTATTTTCCTCTATTGCAGGTCCAAACTCCTCTAGGTGGGTGGATAGCACTTACCTGATGGAATTAGAGCCCTACAACAATCTTCTGCTACATTGCAATTTTTCAGTCCATACCACTTTTCAGACCAAAGATGTTGGTCCCTCTCGCATGTCACCCCTCAATATCCATGCCTTGGCCAAACCAATCGGTCCTCCTCCTGGTTGGTTTCAATAGTTCAAATCTCAGGCCATTTCTTCTCTTTCTTTCCTATTGAAAATTTCCAAACTTGGAAGCTTGGTGGGAATAAGGAAGTAGTTTCCATTTTCGTTCCTTCTAATATTTTGGAGATCTTTGATGACTAAGAACCCTATGGTTCCTTTTTTTCTTGTTTCTCTTACTGTCTTAAGGAAAATTGTTTATCTCACCTCTATTTTTGTTGATGTTTGATGGTTTTATTGGGTAACAACTTCCTTTTTCCAATGTATCCCATAAGGAAAACTATTACCATCATATTTTTTCATTTCCTATAAGGGTGGGACCCCATTCAGCCCCCGGTTCAAAGCTCCGGTCAAAAGTGTTTATCAATCAAAAAAATTGTCCCTTATGATAATATTGGTAATGGGAAGTGTTAACTAGTCTTGCTGCAAGGAAATATCAATATTTGTACAAAGTCCTCGTGAGATGGGTATGTATTATGTGTCTATCTTGACCTTGTGGAAATTTGTGGATGTTTTGAATAACAAGTGAATGGTCGTTTATTTTTGTACCGCATGAAATTTGAGTAGTATGTTAAACCCATAGTATTCTCACCTTTCCTTTTAATGAATAAACAAATAATATTAATGTGTAAATTTTTTTTGGAATGAGAATAATGTGGTAACATGGATGTTGATCTCATGGTGACCTCTAAGTTATGTTACTGGAACACGACTTAATACATAACCTCTTAATAAGTTAATTTTGGATAAAACTTGGCATTTGACTTCAACTATCAATTTGTGCTTGACAAGATGTTGTGGAACGGTTCATAAGAAATTTGAAGTTGTCCCTTTAACCATACATTTAAAACCCTTGTTATCAATAAAATATAATGAATGTTTCACATGGAAGCACTGATTCAATTTTATTTGAAATAAATCTAAATATTGTAGTCATTGATGTATAAATGATGAAATATAGGAATGACACAAGTTAGCTAAGATTTAAAGTATGAAACCCTAAGCAAGAGATGAGATAAGAAAACTTAGCTAATTTACACTCAATCTGGAACTAATATGGACAGGGAAACATTATGAACAAGATGCCAACAGTTTCGTTATTAATCTCTGTAAATTATGTAACTCATGAACAAGGCTAGGCAGGGGTGCCTAGGGTAGGACAGGGGCACCTGGGTGGCGTTAATGACTAAATATGGGCACCCGTGACAATGCAAAATCTTTGAACTGATGTATGTTGTGTCGCAAGAGTGTCGAAGTTTTTCTCGGTTGATCCCTTGTTGTTTCCACTATGATCACTGAAGGTCTATAACCTGTAAAATAGAAGCTCACCTACACAAACCCAGAAACCACATCAAACCTAAAAAGGAAATGCATAATGGGGAGTCAAACTAACCCTGGAGGTCACCCTGAGAGAGAACTTATGACCAATTGTTTCACTACATCTTAGACTCCATGTAGTTCTTATGAGTGTGTGTAGAAATTGTGCCCTTGTGCAAGTTACACTTGATAGCAAGCGGTAGCTAGAATGTAGTATTGTAGTAGAATGTGTTGATGGAATAAAATGAACCTCCCCTTCCTATGTTATGAATATAGATTTTTCATTCCCTTTCCCCTTGAATGGATGCTATATGGATGCTTTGGAGTGACTTAGGTTTTTTTTAATGAAATCCTAGGTGATGATAGTGATGTTTAGTGTTTGGTCCCTTATTTTGAACACATAACTATGTATTTATATGATTCCTTTGTTTGAACTTCGTAATTGAAAATTGGAAGTCCAACCCATGAGTGAAAAATATGCCCAAAAAGAGCAAGTAAGGTGAAAAAGAGTCAGGGACACCCAAAGGGGATAAGACCACCTAATCATTGCAGGCTTAGCTGGGTGCTAGCATCTAAATCAATAAAAAATATATTAGTAAAATTTTGATTGGGATGTAGGGTGTGTAAAACCAAAGAGAAAATAAGAAACAAAACAAAGAGACCAAAGATATTTCTCAACCACTAGTTTTCTTGCTTAGAAATCATATGAATGTTAATATGCTTTTAGGACCTATAAATGTACCCAAGTGCATGATTTTGTGTTTACATTTTCTCCCACTTTATGTTGTTGACTGAATACTCAATAACATAAAGTACATAAGAGATGTGTTTCTTATGATCTTGTAGAACGTGCGGTGAAATGTGTGCCGAGTGGACAAGTGAAGCATGAAATGATGCAAAGTGAAGCGTGGAGACTAGGAAAGGAAAGTGACCCTAGGGGTGAAGTGTATGCATTGTATCATGTTTTTGTAGCTTTTGGTTATTGCTTCTTATAAGGATGGAATTGTAAAAAAAGAGTAAGAATGTAGTCAAATTCATGTGTATGATAAATCAGAGAAAATTATGCATAAGTATGTAAAAGTATGGAAAAGTGTGTAAAGGAAAGTGTGTACCTGATGTAAAAGAGTGTAAAAGGATAGAAAAGTGTCCTGAAATGATGTGAAGAATGAGTTTTTTGGTATTTTTAGGCAATCTCATGCTAATGGTGAGTTTTTTTGGGTGATCTCATGAAAGAAAGTGTTGGGGAGAGAGGTCTAGTGTTACTCTCCATCCATGTCTCTGCTCGATAAGCACCACTACAGATGGTACATCCCTGATTTGTTCATTTTTTCCTAAATTAGTTATGATTGTTCTTATTAAAATTAATTATAGGAGATTACATGCATATTATAACAGAAAAATTATACATGTAACTATAGACTTACTCTAAAGGATTATGTGAACTATGTTGATATGAGAAGATTACTATGTATGCCCCTAAGACATGAGCGCCCATGGGAGGACACAAGCATCCAGGTGTTACTGTCTAAGTTTGGGTGCTGGTATCTATGCTATGTTGAGGACCCAAGTCAAATTCTGGGTCGTTCTATGAGTACATTCTTTTTCTATCATTGTATTGTTTGAATCTTTGTTGTAGCTATGAGATGTTTTAGGGGTGGATTTTTCACCCAAATTATTCCCCCCTAATTTGGGGTACATGCGATAACTGTAGGAGTGTGCGGCCCAAAAGACAGGACTTGACATGTCATGTTATAATGTATCCCTGTAGGGGGTAGGGGATGTACATGGTAGAAACCAAGGCACCTTCAAACAAATTGGCTATTAATAAGTGTTAGTAGTAAAAGCTAGCATGCAATATAAGACAATAAAATAATCAAATTTCCAAACAAGATCTACTGTGAAAATAGGGTTTCAAACATGGGATATTGCTCACAATGTCACAAGAAAATCAATGTTGAAATGGCCAAAAGCATACAATGACCGTATAAGACAAAGGTCATAGCCCACAAAAAATAGTATACAATAGAATAAAATAGCAAGAAAATTGTATCAAATAACTGTTGTGGCGAAATCACAGCACCCTTGATTGTTTGCAAGTGAATGGTTGAGGCAGTCAGTGTGATTCGTCAAACATGGAGTTATCCCAAATTTTGGGACTTTATAATCGGGATAACCCTCCGGATGAAGGCCGGTTCATATTCCTCTATTCTAATGCACACATTCAAATTGTAGAGGATCTACTCTAACTTGCCAAGGAGACGGGGTTAAAAATATTACAAGAAATTAAACCTTAACTAACAGAGGTGATGCACCAAAGGAATGTTGAACACCTACTTTGCATAGAGATGGAAACTACAATCAAATTAGTAAGGATGGAAATACGCCACAGATCAATCCAATGATGAGAATCCACTAACCATTAAATATGTCATACAATAACCATGCACAAATAACCAAGATTACAATGAGATCGGAAGAAAACAATGAATGTAAGAGAGGGTTGAAATTCATCCACAGACTTGTATTATTTCTCCAAGGATTTGATAAAGTTCATTACAATGACCAAGAGGCATAAACTTGCATTACAGCTTGAATGGGAGGTTTGAACTCCACAAATTCACTTACAGATAAGATAATAAGGGAGGGTGCAAAGCAAAACTATCCAACATTAGAAAAATGCCCCTCCTTACAATATATAGGAAGAATGGGAGAAAGGAGATAGAAGAATTTGAAACATTTCTTCAACCACCCAAAAATGCATTAAAATCACTTGCAACAATGATGGGTGCCATTATAAAACCCATGCCTCCATGTACTTGGACTTTTTGGAGAAGAAAGGAAGCTCATACTTCATCATTGTGGTAGGTGAGAAACCTAGAACACCCCCTAAAATGAAGGACTGTATTTCTTCATTTTGAATAACTTAGTCTCACTTAAATTAAGATAACCAATTGTATTTGTGTAAAGGATGCTAAGATCTTTACAAAAAGTCCATTTTTGTGTACATCTGAGCTCATAGTCAAAAGTTATGGCAATCTGAAGAATGGGGTACCATACTGTATTAAATACGAGTGGATGATTTTCTCTTTTCGAACTCCAAAATTTCCACGTAACCTCTGAAGTCTAAAATTTCAGACATTCAAAATTTGGGACTTCAAATATTAATGCTTTGGAAGTCCTTGGCATTGTTCATTGGCAAATCGGCTTGAGAGTTCTGAAACCCGAACCTCCAAAACTCTGAAGTCCAAAATTCAAAATTTAGGTTTCAAACTTTGTGCCTTTCAGACTTCTCACCATCTCAAGCCCAAAACAGACCTCTGAAACTAGGACCTCCAAAGTTCCAAAATCAGAACCTCCAAAAGTCTAAAAATTCCCACCGCGTTGACCCCGAAGTCAAGTTTGACCCTGAAACCTGAACCCTTTCGGAATTCAACATTTTGAGCTTCCAGACTTTGGCTCACATTTTTTCCATTTTTCTTGGCTAAGACCCTGAACCTTTGAAGTCTGAAATTTCAGACTTCAAATTTTAGACTCAAAAATCCTGATCCGTTGCGCCATTGACCCCGAAATGGGAGTTCACCCCGAAAACCTTCGAGCCTTTTTGGACTCCAAAATTTTAGGTTTTCAGGACTTTTCTCTTGATTTTTTCATTTTCCCCTACCTTTTCTATGAAATGTCGAATGCCTGAAGTCCGAAAACTTCAGGCTTGGGCCTCCATTCTTTCACTCAACTTGTTAAGCGAGTTACTTGTCTGCACTTAGCTTGAATTTCTTCTAAGCTCATCCAAATTTATCAGAATCCTTTCTTTTTCAAGCTTTGATCTCCTTTGATGCTCCCTTGGCCAAGTTGGCCCTTTTCCATTCCCTTGCCTACCTTGTATTGTCATTGCCAAGCCCGCCTGCAACCTGTTTAGCCAATCTTGATATGAAAGCTCCAGTAATTAATCAACTACATTTCCCATTGTGCAAGTTCATGTTTGTTCAAGTTTACCTGAGGGGAAAAATTGGATAACAATAACCATGGTAAAATATAGTCTTGCAAGGAAAATGTTACACATGAAGCACCCATTAGCATGTTAGAAAGATAAATATTATGTCAAGGCATGTATAAATCAGTGAAAAGGAAAGTACTTGTAATGAGAAGTAGTGAAAATGTAACAATAGAACTTGTGTAGCATGTGATAGTAAAGAAAGTAGATGCCCGCAGGAGCCTCAATGGAACCGGTAAAAGGTACAGTACCAAGCATCATTACAGCATGCAAGACCCTATAAGAGATTTGCATTCATAGCTAGAGACCAAATGAACGTGCATGTACATGATAAATATAATGACATATTGAGTATCTAGCTGGTGTAGCCTACCACTATCTCATTCCAATTCATAAGTTTAGTAAGTTCCAAGAAGCAATCTTCTCAAATTCAACCTTGACGATTCTTTTTCTTTCCTACAAATGCCTAAACTAGAAATTTTGAGTTACTAACATTCAAAGAACCCCACACATTGTTTTCAATTTCTCATATTATTCTCACAACTCCATTCCAACCCTGAGATAGTCCATCCATTTCTTATTACTGCCCTAGCACTTACTCACCATGAGTTTCCTTTCACCTCTCTTCACTAATCCTTGTAATAATAAGGAAAAATAGCTTGTTAATCCTTTCCAATTATTTCTCATCAATTCCCCTATTCTTACACTCATGCCGCTGTTATAATGATCACCTTAATGCTTTAAAACAACCCAAGACACAAGGATGTTCTCCCTTTCACAAAACTACCTCTTATGCTCTTACGAAAATAATTTATTTCTTCAACCATGCTCAAGGTGTTTTAGAAACTCCCTGTAGATGCTATAAGCTCTATTAGTTTACATTTACCTCTCCTAAGATGCTTGCCAAATTTAAGAATTCAACTCCTTACCTAGCTCTCCTTATTCTTCTTTTTCCAAATGTTCATCTAATCCCTTACTAGGTATTATAGACATTACTGTTATGCCTAATTTCTCTTTTGGGGACTTTCAAGGCTTGCACCTAAGGTTTCTAGGAATCCTTTATGCCAAACTTTGTGACTTTGAAGTATCGATGGCTAACTCTTAGTTTAGAGTGTATTTGCTTTATAAAGTGACTCTTTCCTTTAGCCATATGATTGTGTTTTCTTGCTCTTGCCAACACTGTCAAGAAATTCTTGTTTGCTAACCAATGAAATTTAAATTTTCTTCTTGAATATGCTTAACAAAATTCTCACTGTTATTACCTTAGAATTTCAGGCTTAAATATATTTGTTTGATGCTTCAAAAACCGTGCTCTAGCAACTTTCTACAGTTCAACACAGTGAACTCCAAGACTTTATTTTTGCAATAACTTTTTGTGATGAGTGGCTCAGGACTCTAAATTTGATCTACCTTACATTTTTAACCTCCTCTTAGAATTTATTTTACTAGTGGATCACTAGAACAAAGGTGATGTTATCAACCAAGAAAATTTTACTTGCATGCACATTACAAATAAGGCATTCAAAACCCTCACTCACCCAGTTTGGAAGAAGTAAGACTTTTGTTTTATGAGAACTTAATTCATGATTTAAATGTAGTTTGAGAGACCAATCCCTAAGTTTTTAAATCCATGTGCAATCACTATCCCAATGTTAACATAGCAAAACTTGCTTAGTTGTACAATACACAATAAATAATCACTTCAAGACTTATCATAAGATAATCAACTGTCATAAATGAAATAACTCTTATCTCTCTATATACACCCATGATTCTTAATAGAAGGGATTCATTCAAATCCTTAAAATCCTAGTTATCAAGTATCTTGTAAATATGTAGTCCATCACACCATTATCATTGTCAACACACAAACTCAACCCTAATTTAAATATTTTATCAACATACAATGGAGATATCACAAAGGATTTACTTCTTTTGGTCATGCAATCACATTCAAATATCTTGAAACAACTCACTACACCCCTACATGTGAATCAACCAACAGTTACCTCTATCAAGTCTATTACAGTCTTATCATTCTCATAATCAACAAGGAACCAGAGGATTCTTAAAAATAAATTACTTTATGCACACAATCATATACTAAATACTATATCAGTCATTTCAACACAATGCAAAGTATTAGATTGTCATGCCAAGATAAATATATGCAAGCTTTCATTCTCAGGTACACAACTAAATCACTCATACTTGAAAGGAGAGATCCCACAAAGGCATAAACCAGAGTCTTCATTATCTTATCACTGAATTTCATACAAAATGTGTTTCTTCATTACTTATCCAATGCCTTCTCTTCTCATTTTCTCCTCCCTTAGAGAGCCACTGACTATTTCATTCAAATACCCTTCATATTGTTCATCCACCTTCATGTTTGAACCCTAACTAACTTCACCGATGGTCTTTACATGTGACCTTACACACACCAAGAAGGCACTTTATGTTATTTATCATTTTATACACTTTACTTACTTCAAGGGACTTGTATTTACTCTCTAAACATAGTTTCCTAACTATTATGACTACTAACAACTCCATCATAGGCCAAAAATGGCTCAAACTCTTCTAGACTTCAAGATGACATTTTTTTAGGGAAATTCACCATTTTGATTTTTAAAAAATTTGCCTTGACTCCAATATCACATCATGACTCTAATAACACTTAAATGACATTTCTAACTCCTAGAACACCTTCACATACCAATATTAGACCAACACATCAAAATTAGCACCTAATGAGAGATGTTCCTGCATCATACTTCCAAGGGGGAGAAGAAGCCTACATAAAAATTTTGTGGATAATCATGTCTTCAGCTGAGTCTCCATTTACTTTACATTCTTCTTCATTTCTCTTTCCATTCTCACTATCCTTGTGTATTTCATAGCCACCTGGGTCCCATAGCTTGTATTTAATTCTTGTATTTTCTTTGACATTGCTTTTGGCCTCTTGAATTTCATAGTTTCCCTCATCATTCTCAATCTTGCATCCAATGTACCTGCACATACAAAGATAATAACAGCAAAAACATGTTATTTTCCTCCTTTTTTCACCTTCTTCATCATAAATTAGTTCATATTCTTCATCTTGTCATCATTTGACTTGCCAAAACTTGCATTTTCTTGCCCACTTCCTGGTTTGTTTTCACTTATCATTATGTTAAGTTGTTTCATGGTTGTATTTTCTTCTTCTTTCCTCTTGTTTTGATCCAAACTTGACCAAGAAATCATCTCTAGAACAATCATAGCTTCATTATTTTCTTCCTTATTTATTACATCAATCAGACTTTGTAATAACTCATCTAGTTCAACTATGCAAAGTTGCTCATCATGTCTCTCACTTTCATTATATTCAGCCATCCATCTACGTTCACTTGTATTGGGCTCTTCAAATGCATTAGTATGTTCAATTGGTACAATATCAAGGAATTCACATAAAAAATGAACATCATTAAGCATCTCATCAACAAAATTACTCACCTTATTTTCACTTTTTTTTTGTAGACTTTTTGGAGAGTTAAAAAGTTTCTCAATCATGCTCATTTTCTCTGTCAACATGAAAGTAACTTCTTCATTCATGGCCTCATCAAACTTAGGGTTGTCGTGTTCATCTTCCCTTTCTTCCATGTTTGGTCTTCATTCTTATAAGAGCATTCACCAATTGTCCATGTAGCTTCCTTGCTCGCCTCTTTGAGGGTTGCTCATTCTTCTTTGTTTGCTGAACTTAATGAATTCAAATCACCATAGTTAGGTACTTCATCAAATATTTATTAGACTAGATGGCTCTTGGGTTATGTGTTGTAAAATTGAGTGCTTGTGATCTTGAGTGTAGTACACTCTACCCCCTACATGGAAATTCCCCTTCATGGAAATTCGAATTTGGCCTCAATGGCAAATTTTGAAGGCTTGTGGGACAAGTTAAACTTGTCCCACACATCTTAAATTGTTATGAAAACCCTACCTATGGGTTTGGGGTCAAAATTAGACCCCATTATATGTTTTGGGAAAAAAATTGTAAGTTTTTATTGCACTTTCTTATATGTATTTATTTTAGTCCTTAAGGGGTGTTGGCTTAGATTGTGTGTGTAAGTAAAATGTCATTTCTTCAACCACTTATTAATTGTGCTTTGGAGTATGGGGTTGACTAGGGTGATGTGGAGTATGAGAGGAAATGAGGTGGCATCTTACTTGGAGCCACATCATCCTTATCTCTCATTTTTCTATTTATTCAAGTTTTTTTGTTTGGTTGGGGGTTACTTCATTCTTTTGTGCTCTTTCATTTCTTGGAGTTAGAGTATTTTGGAGAGCTTGTGGTCTTTGTGGGAGCTTATTGGTGATTACTTGGGTTTGAAGGAGCTTGGAGATTGACTCTTCAAACAAGATCTACTATGGAAAGGTAGGAGCTTTACTCTTGCTTATGTTATTTATTTATTTTATGTTTGTGTGCTTGTTTTTGTTGAGTGTTTGGAATGTTTGTTGGGCACTTGGGTAGATTGCCTAAGTGTGGTGTAGGAGGGGACTATGGGGAGAATTCATGAAGGGAGGCATAAGAGTTATTTCATGTTTTGGAGGGATTTTGGATTATGTGCCCCACCTTGGACAAGGAATGCTTGCATTCTTACTTGTTCTTGTATGAGGGAGGCATAAGAGAATGAGGGAGACATAAGAGTATATGGGAGGCATAAGAGGTACTTGAGGGAGGCATAAGAGTATGTAGGGTATTTGAGATATGTATTGGAGGTTTTTAAGGTGGGCACCCATTTCCCATTGGAAGGAATAAGTGGCCTCACCATAGATTCTTACTCCTTTGGCTCTCCATTTAGAAGTCTTGTATATTTTGTTGTTCTCCTTCTTGTGTTTGTAGTTTGAGTTGAATGTGTATTTGGAATGGTTGTGAAATACTTGTTTTGTGATGTGGAAGCTTGTTGTCGCCATGTGTTAGAATCACCTCTCATTGTAATGTGGTTGGGGCTCGGGGGCCAATGAGGAGGATGGTTTCTCCCCCTCATTGGATATTTTGGTTGGGTGGAGAGTGTTGCCTCTCCCCCTTTTTTGTTAAGATTAAATGAAGCAGGGTGGATCTCTCTTATTGGTGTTGAGAAGATGGAGCTTGATTGAAGACTTGATTTTGGAGTTATGTTGAAGACAACTCGCATTTCATTTTAGCCTTCATTCTAGTATTACTTCCCACTTTAAGTGGAAGACATTGTATTAATCCTTGTGAGAAAAGTTGTATTTGATTATTGAATTTCAAGTTGTTTTGTATATTAAAAAGAGAGTTGTAAAAAGGAATTATTTCATTGTATTGAAGTTGATTTATTTCCATCAAAAATAGGTCGTTCTTATTCTAAATATACTCTTGGAAATATTGTTGTAAACTCTCCTTTGAGAATGTTGGAAGCATGTATTAAGAAATATTACATTTCATTTTTTTATTTGAAAGACATGTATTGTAAAGGTTAGACTATGTATACTTGTTCTTGTATTGTTGATGGAAAGAGCTCTTATTAAAATTGTTTCCCATTTGAATCAATGAAATAGTCTATTGCTAATACTAGTTGGTAATCCTCAATTAAAACTCATTGCAAATCTTCTATTAGTTGTTAAAAGAAGTGGAATCTATCTCATTTTACACTCTTTACCATATTTGTTTAAATTGTTTGGGAGAAAATTTTGTGTAAACTTTAACTTACTAATTCTTTTTTTATCAATGGATTTATCACCACTTTTTGATAAGTGTATTAATATCTTAAATGTTAATTGTATAAACTCATATTAATATTAATAAATCTATTAATAGTAATACATTTTAATCTTAATATGTTGTTAGTGGTATTATATTCTTGATATTAAATTAATATTCTTATTATTTTAAATTACAATACTACAATATATATATAAAGTGTTATGTACTTTAATTTAAAAAAGTGAATTGAAATAAGTTGTAATAGCCTAAAAGGTCGTAGCCCTTATTGTGTAAAGTTAATGGATTTGGGGTGGGGAGGGGTCGGTGACCCCAAGCCCCACCCCATCTTACATTAAAATGGGGTGGGGGTTACAGTCGTCGACCCCTCCCCACCCCCCAAATTTAATACCCCACATATTATAGGCGGCCTGCACTTTCATCAAACCCTGGCATTTTGTATATTTCAGACTGTATTTTTGGTCTGGCCACGGCTAAACTTATTTAAATGTGTGTGTGTGTGTGTGTGTTTAATAAATAAAAAGATAAAAATATATATATACATATTTATATATATAATTACACATTCTCATATACCGAGGTGAAAATATAAATCAACCTAGCTAAAACAACAAAATGGACTAAATAAAATATATGAATCCATTGAAACCCTAGGAGAGGGTGTAAGCAAAACAAGAAAAGTAATACATCTTGTGAGCCTTTCCAAAAGCTTGGAGTGACATTCAATGGCTTCTCTTCCTCCTCCAACAACCTGCAAAACAAAAGAGAAACAATGAGCCAAATGAAATCAGAAAGAAGTTTTCATAAGGATGCCTTAGGGTTAGTTGCCATTTTTCTCATCAAGGGTCCAAATTGAATCCATCCAAGGGATGAGATTCGCCCCTACAAAAAGTAGGTGGAGAGTGGGTGAGTTGAATTTACCTTTTTAATTTAAATGTTTTATTTCAAAAACATGGGTTGACTATTAAGGGGTCACTTTATGGGTTAAGGGAATGTTTTTTTTTAACCCCATGTAAATGGGAACCTTGTTATTTGTTTAAACCTTGTGGAATTAAATACCTTGGGTATTTAATTATTTTGGCCCCTCTAACCCTCTAAATTTAAATATGTAACATTTAACTTTAGTAGGAATTTAATTGTTTATTATATTAATACTTAGAGAGAATTTAACCATGCTTGGACCAATTATACTCATTAGTTTTAATGTGGGTTTAATATTTGTTATAACGGGAAAAATTTATTGATTAAATATAATTGTCTGGAAACATTAATGTGACAGTTGTAGCTTCGAAGCCTGTATGTAGGCACGTTTTTCAAAAAAAATCCATAATTTTCTAGCTAACCCTAGGATGTTCTTGGGATTCGTGTGGGCATTTTTAGCTAGTGTTACAAGCCTAATAGGCAACTTCAGCTTCTTATTCAATCTCCACTCAAACATTTGGTAGTTTATTCCCATCATGATTTTTATCATTGCTTCTAGCCTCTCAAATTTGTCATTTGCCTCATTTTGCTCTTTCTCTAAGAACAAATCTTTCATTATTGTACTTTACTTCTCTTTATCATAGCTTCTTCCTTCTTTCAATCCCTTGGACTTGTTGCCCATATCTCTTTTCAATATCTCCATATGACCTTCACTCTAATCTTGTTCACCTTAGTCTATTGGTTTTCACCTAGGTATTTTGCACCCTAGTCTTTTAGACAACTTACTCTCTTAGCTTCTAAATTTGTCAATCATTCAATACTTCATCACTTGTTAGATACAAACATGTCTCAGAATTCCATGAAAATTGACAAATCAACAATATTTTGAAAGGATTCAATCATCAAATCACTCAAAGTACAAAGAAAATTTCATACTTCAAATTCCATCCTTTAAAACTTAGCATTTTTAATGTAATTTCTAGAAAATTTCACTCTTTTAGGATCATAACAAGAAGTATTTTTCTTCAAGGCCAAATCACTACAAATACACACCTTTTGAGACAAATTCAATACCTAAAATTATGCACAATCCCCTTTAACAACTTCCTTTTTACCTTTCCTTCCACAATTTGCTATCTTTCACTCCTACAACTTAATCATCTCAACATTAGTACAAAATATGAATTTATAAAATTCAATTACCTGCTTTGATACCAAAAATGTTGCACCCTACCACAATCTCATTCCAATTCATAAGTTTAGTAGGTTCCCAGAAGCATTCTTCTCAAACTTAGCCTTGAGGATCCTTTTTCTTTCCTACTGGTGTCCCCAAATTTCACTCTGAAATCTGAGACTACCCCATGTTAAAAAAAAATCATACTTTTAAAATAATGGGTCGTTTTATGTTTTTATTGCCAAAAAACGTCTGTATTGTCTCAAGATATTCCCAAAGAGCCACATAAGCCAATTTCGCCAAATACCCAAATGCCCAAACTCGTTATATTTTGTCGTTGTGATTTGCCTATGGGAAATTTTTACTTAATTATTTTAAGCCCTGTTTGAGGTAAATTGTGCTCCAGTTTAACCATGTTGAGGTTTTACATGTCAATATTCCCATATTCTAGTAGGGTTTCCACTAGGAATGAATCATGGGCTTTATCTGTGACTTCTAGAAACATTTTGTGTTTTTAGTGTTTTCCCATTTTTTCTCTGTAAAATTTCACTAGGTCAATTCCTTTTCCGGTTTAGACTGTTTTCTTTCCTGGAGTATCTGGAGATCATCTATGGACGTTATGTCAGAAGGAATTTTCCACAGGATGTCTGGTTCTCTCTGAAAAGATGAAGTCATGCACAGAAAACACCTCTTCTGGGCAGGTCGCATTTTTGGGAAATGAAGGTTTTAAGCTATAATGGGATTTTTGGTAGCAGCAGGCAGGTGGGAATTTTTACCTGCTTGGCAGGGTACTTTTTCCCATGGAAGCAAATCCACTTAAGTTATAATGGGAAAATTAGAGGCAGCAGGCAGACGGGAATTTCTTACCTGCCTTGCAGGGTGAAAATTCTCATTATGAAATAAAAGAAAATCACTTAAGTCATTGATGGGAATTTCTTACTTGCCTTGCACAGTAAAAAAAAATCATTATGAAAGTCAAACAGCTTAAGTGAATCATGGGATTTTTGGAGCTGCGGTGCAAAGTGAATAATCCCATTGAAAATTGGCTTTTAAAAATAGAAATGGGTTATGTCAAAAAGTGCGACCCCTTTTGGAATAGAGGGACAACTTTAATTGCATTCATTAATTAATTCTATTTCCAAATTTGGAACCCAAGCACGAGGAAAATTTAACAACAAGGAAGAAGACAGGAAATTAGAAACAGAATTCTAAAATTAAATAAATGTAATTTATTTAATGCAACCCCTCTCATGCAAAAAAGTGCAACCCATATTGAGGAGAAATAAAACTTTTTAAAGTATTAATTAATGGAATTAATTCCTATTTTTGGTGCATAAGGTCAAAGCACAATGTGAAGTCAATGTGGACTGGAAGTAGAAAGCTAAAATTAAATAAATTTAATTTTTTTAATGGCAGCCATGAGCATGCACAAAATAGGCGTCCAAATTGAAGAAAAAAACATGTTAATTAATTAATTAATTGCCAGGAATAGGAGAGATAATTATTAATTATAGAATGATGAAGGTTATATAAGAATGGGTTGCCATAATGATGAATTAATCAATTCTTTAGCAAGGAAGTGCAGCCCAGGTAATTTTGACGCCCGATTAAGGAGGAATTTTACACAGAATAAGGTGTTTTTACTGCTGGAAGGCTTCAAAGTTTGGCACCTATGTTTGAAGGAGCTTGATTTAAGTCTGATTAATTTTTTACATAGTATTACAGGTGCCCAGGTGAAGTTACAAATATTTATGCTTGCTTTGCGTGTAAACAAAGCCTCAAATTTTAGCGTTGCGGGCTTTATATGTAGATTTTTATGATAAAAATTAAGTGTTCATGCTTCGGATTCTATCTTTGTCTGAATTAATTACAGGTGCTTATATAATTGAAAGGGAGCTTAAATCAATGTCCAATACATTGAATATATCTTCCGAATCTGAAGAAGTTCCCAGATCTGCACCGATTGTAAAGAATTTCAGCTGAATAAAAAGAAAAAGAATTACTCACACAAAGATTGCTCCAGCCATGGCAAAGCGGGATGAACGAGAAAGCTCAACAATATCATGCATTACTTCCAGATTTGCTGACATCGGAGACACAAATCCAGATCTCATAATTGCAAAAACTTCTAGCAAAAAATTCATCCTCTTGTTTATGATGCAGCCCGTGTAGAAGTCAGTACGTGGAAAATTCCTTTCATGATCTTGTGCATGTGCTCCCAATCTTCCAGTTGAAGCCTTCATTGAAGTTGCATTCACCTGGAGTTCTTTCCAGAATTTTTAATTGCTCATATGCAATTAAAAATAAAAAAAGATGAGTTATTTACGGCAAACATTGTACTAATGCATGTACTAGAGAAGAACTACAAAATCTTCCAGAATGAGAAGGAAGACAAATCAAAGGCAATACCCGTAAACAAATCACAGTCACTTACTTCCAGATCCAGCCGCTTCTAGATCCAGCTACTTCCAAATTCAGTTTGGTGAGAATCAAAGGCAAATGAATCAACTGCATGCAGAATATGAAAAAAGAACAAGACTGCAGCTTTCCTCTTTCTTCTTCTTTCTTTTATTTCCTCTGACAAAGTAATTGAGCGATCAATTAAATTATAAAACTTAAGTGATCAGTTTAAAATCCATTACTTGAAAAAGTCAACTACTTTGAAATAGGTGGCAGACATGCAAAATAGAAGGTTCTTTCTTCAATTGCAAATCATGCATGTCATGCAAAGAGAAAATTGAGGAGGGAGATTTCCAATTGTTTCCTTTCCGACTTCCATATGTGTCAGTTCACTAAAGGCTTCCTATTTGTAATTTCCCCTCTACATGTTATAAGTATAGGAAGAACCTACGGGTTAAAGGATTAGAATTTTTAAGCAGCATTCTTGCGTTTCAGACTTTTTGCTGAAATCCCTTATAGCTATTTGAAGTAAAGGAATAGAAAGGAGTAGATTTCTGGAGAACTTTGTGTCACGGTGCATTTTGTTTCTAGCTTATTGTCTTAGATCTACTTATAAACTTTGTGTTATTATAGATCTAGATCTGAAAGTTTTCTTTGCCTATAATTATGTGTGTTAATATCTATTGGTTCTGTCTATGTGCATGCAATCAACTCTGTGATCTATTGATTGGGTTGCACATCTTCCCTCTTTTTTTCTTGTGTTTATATTATTTATTTCTTCATTAGATATTTCCTTTCTTTAATAGTTGCTTACTTACTACAAAACTATACAGCTATGGTTCATGAGCTGCATGGTTAAAGTAAAACCCCTAAATAGATATTAGCATATTTTATTGACAAATCTTACATGGGAGCCTCACCGGTAAATAAGGGAGATTTATCTCATGACTGCCTAGGTTTTCATCTATGCAAAAAATCTAGCCAACACCTACAAAGGCCTAAACTATCAATTCTAAGTTACTAACATTCAAAGAACCCCACACCTAGTTTTCAATTTCTCATATGATTCTCACAACTCCATTTCAACTATGAGATAATCCATCCATTTCTCATTACTGCCCTAGCATTTACTCACCCTGAGTTGCCTTTCACTTCTCTTTACTAATCCTTACAATAATAAGGAAAACTAGCTTGTTTATCCTTTTCAATTATTTATCATCAATTCCCTCTATTATTACACTCATGTCACTATTACAATGATCACCTTAATGCTTTAAGACAACCCAAGACATGAGGATGTTCTCCCTTTCACAAAACTGCATCTTGTGCTCTTAAAACAATAATTTCTTGCTTCAACCACACTCAGGGTGTTTTAAACACTCCTATTAGGTTCTATAAGCTTCATTAGTTGAAATTTACCTCTCCTAACATGCTTGTCAAATTCAAGAATACAACTCCTTACCTAGCTCTTTGTATTCTTCTTTTTGCAAATATTCATCTAAACCCTTATTAGGTCTTATAAATCTTACTCTTATGCAAAATTTATCTTTTGGGGACTTTCAAGGCTTCCACCTAAGGTTTCTAGGCACCCTTTATGCCAAAATATGTGGCTATGAAGTTTCAAGGACTGACTCTTAGTTTAGAGGGTATTTGCTTTATAAAGCGACTCTTTCATTTAACCATATGATTGTGTTTTCTTGCTCCTGCCAACACTGTCAAGAAATTATTTGTTATTTAACCAAATAAATTTAAATTTTCTTCTTGAATATGCTCAACAAACTTCTCCTTGTTATTACCTCAAAATTTCATGCTTAGATTCATTCGTCTAATGCATCAAAAATCATGCCCTAGCAACTTTCCACAGTTCAATACAGTGAAACCCAAGGACTTTATTTTTGCAATAAATTTTTGTGATGAGTGTCTTAGGACTCTAAATTTGATCTCCATTATTGTTTTAACCTCCTCTTTGAATATATTTTACTATTGGATCATGAGAACAAAGGTAATGTTATCAACCAAGAAAAGTTTACTTGTATGCTAATTACAAATAAGGCATTCAAAACCCTCACTCACCCAGTTTGGAAGAATTAAGACTATTATTTTATGATAACTTTATACATGATTTAAATTTAGTTTGAGAAACCAATCCTTAAGTTTTTACATCTGTGCACAATCACTATCCTGATGTTAACACATTCAAAACTTGCTTGGTTGTACACTACACAGTAAATAATCACTTCAAGACTTATCATAGGATAATCAACTGTCATAAATGAAATAACTCTTCTCTGTCCATACACCTATTACTCTCAATGGAAGGGATTCATTCAAATCCATATAATCCTGGTTATCAAGTATCTTGTAAAGATATAGTCAATCACACCATTATCATTGTCAACTCACAAACTAAACCTTCATTTCAATAGTTTCAACATACAATGGAGATATCACGAAGGTTTACTTCTTTTGGTCATGCAAACACATTCAAATCTCTTGGAACAACTCACTACACCCATACATGTGAATCAATCAGCAGTTTCCTCTGTCATGTCTATTACAGTCATATCATTATCATAATCAACAAAGAACTAGAGGATTCATAAAAAACATAGTACTGTATGCACACAATCATATACTAAATATTATATCAGTCATGTCAACACAATACAAAGGATTATATTGTCATGCCAAGATAAATATATGCAAGCTTTCATTCTTAGGTACATAGCTAAATCACTCGTACTTGAAAGGATAAATCCTACAAGAGCAAAAACCAGAGTCTCGATTATTTTATCACTGAATTTCATAAAAAAATGTGCTTCTCCATTACTTATCTAATGCCTTCTCTTCTCATTTTCTCCTCCCTTAGACAGCCACTAATTGTTTCATTTGAATTCCCTTCATATTGTTCATTCACCTTCATGTTTGAACCCTAACTAACTTAACCCATTGTCTTTACATGTGACCTTACACACATCAAGAAGGCACTTTATGTTATTTATCATTTCATAGATTTTACTTAATTCAAGGGACAAGTATTTACTCTCTAAACATAGTTTCCTAACTATTATGGCCACTTACAACTCCATCATAGGCCAAAAATGGCTCAAACTCTTATACACTTCAAGATGACATTTTTTTGGGGAAATTTGTCATTTTGAATTTTTGAAAATTTTCCTTCACTCCAACATCACATCATGAGTCTAATAACACTTACATGAAATTTAGACCTCATAAAACACCTTCACATACCAATATTAGACCAACAAATAAAAATGATCACCTACTAAGAGATGCTCCTGCATCACCAGCTAACATAGTAAGCAAAATGCATCATGTAAATAGTATAAGCAAGCAAGAGTAAGTCAACCCAAGATATATAAATGCAATGTATGAGTGTTATGGTATCAAAAATCAAGAAATAACCATAGAACAAGAGTATGTCATCAGGAAATGGTTTTAGAATGTGTGTTAGATTGATAGATTGTGAAGCATAGAGTGTGAAGAGTGAATGCGGTGAGGTTCATTTCAGATTTATACCCTCAAGAGTCAAGTATAAACGTGGAACTAGAGTGCATCGTAGGGTAATTATGATGCAGTGTGTGTATCAAGATGTTTAAATGCTTAGGAAATGTTATATATTAAGCGCAGAGTGTGAAGTGCATGAGATGATAGAGATATTTGATAGTAGTGCAAGAGGAAGTGGGATGCCCCCTAAGTAAGTGGGTGATGGAGATATATGCGGTGTAATGAGAAGGACCCTAGCCAGGTGACGGAGTTTAAAATGTGTCTCGGTCATCAATGTAATTATTAGCTTGTTTGACGAAGAGAATTGGACGAGAAAGTGGAGTAGGGAGGGGAGGGATCTTGAATGGTGGTAGCTTATTTGGGATTGATAACATTGTAGATGACTTAGTAGGAGGAGACAAAGGGTAAATATTTTTAAAGGTGGTTTCTTTTTTGGAATCGGTAATGTTGTATAGGACTTCAAAGGAGGAGGGGATGTACTGATTTTTAGAGGAGGTTGCTTAGTTGGAATGGGTTGGATAGGAAACTCTTGACTGGCCGAAGAAAGAACATTAGTGATTATGGATTGATTCTCATTAGATATGGATGAAGTTTTTGGAGTCCAGTGGGATTTATAAATTGGAGATGAGCATGAAGTAGAATGTTTTTCAGTAAATGATATAAAACCTTGATGTTCAAGGTGTTTAATTCTTCATTTTAAATCATATCAATCATTGTCATTATATCCATTAATTCGATGATAATTGCAATATGGGTTCCCTCGGTATTTTGCAAGCCGATAAGGAGGATAATAATGAGTAGATGGTAAGTTGATAAATTGGTGATTGAGGAGATCAGGAAGAATTTCATGTTGCTTAGCATTGAAATCAAACTTGAGAGGTGCTGGTAGCAGCAAGACTTGGGGTTTATTGGACGGAGGATTAGGAGCAATAGAGTCATCAAATAGATGATTGAAAATGGCACTTGCTTGAGTGAGTGGCGTATTGTGAGGGAGATGCATAGTGTATATGGATTTTTCAAGAAAAACTTTGCAAGGTGGATGCATTTAAAGTAATTCATGCAAGGAAATTAGAGGATTTTTGGAATCCATGAGAAAAGAAAAATTAGGATCCAATTGTATGACCACAATAAGGGTTCACCAAATGATTTAATTTAATTTGAATTAAATATAAATATTGCAAATTCACTTATGTTTAAATGATGAAATATAGGAATGACACAAGCAAGCTAAGATTTGAAATATGAAACCCTAAGCAAGAGATGAGATAAAAAAAACTTGTTGATTCATGCTCAATTTGGAACTGATCTGAACTAGAAAAATTTATGAACCAAATGTCAGTTGTGTCGTAATTAATGTCTATAAATTATGCAACTCATGAACAAGGTTGGGCAGGGGAGCCCACGGTAGGGTAGGGGCGCCTGGGCATTGATGACTGGATCTAGGTGACCATGACTATGAAAAATCTCTTAACCTCATATTTGTTATGACATAAGAGTGTCACAATTACTCTCTATTGATTGCATGTTGTTTGCACTATGATCGCCAAAGGTACCTGGAACCTACAAAATAGAATCTCACCTGCACAAGCCCATAAACCACATCAAACCTAAAAAGGAAAATGCAAAATGGGGAGTCGTACTAACCCTGATGGTTACCCCGAAAGTGAACTTACGACTGAATGTTGCACTACATCTCAGACTCCATGTAGTTCTTGTGAGTGTGTGTAGAAATTGTTCCCTAGGATGCCCTTGTGCAAGTTGCACTTGATAGTGGGTTGTAACTATAATGTAGCAATGTAGTAGAATGTATGGATGGAATAGAATGAACTTCCCCTTCTTATGTTGTGTATGTAGAGTATGCACTCATTTGTCCCTTGAATGGATGCTAGATGGATGTTTTGGAGTACTTTAGGTGCCTTTTGAATGTAATCTTAGGTGATGATAGTAATGTTAAATGTTTGGTCCCATATTTTGAACACATAACTATGTATTTATATGATTCCCTTGTTTAAATTTCTTAATTGATAACTAGAAGGCCAATCCATAAGTGAAAAAGATGCCCAAAAGATAAAAGATTCCAAAAAGAGTGAGTAAGGTGAAAAAGGGTTAGAGGAGCCTAATGGGAATAGAAGTGCATGGGCATTGTTGTCCTGGGTGGGTGCTAGTGCTTGAAGCCATAAAAGATAAATCATTAAAATATCGACTGGGCTATAAGGTTTATAAAACCAAAGAGAAAACAAGAAATAAAGCAAAGAGGCCAATGATAATTTTCAACCACTAGTTTTCTTTCTTATTAATCATATGAATGCTAGTATGCTTTTATGACCTAGAAATGTACCCAATTGTGTGATTTTGTGTCTACAAACACATTCCTTGATGGTATAAAACTTGAAAAAAAATGGTATGTAACATATGTGCACCTTACGCATGATACAAGCTAAACAATTAAATGATTTAATTTATTACAACAAAGATGAGAATAAATGAAGTGTGTCCCTAAGAGTAAACACTCTTCATGAAATGGGAAACTTACAAATTTTGAGATGAGAACATATAGTCTTGGTGCACATCAATTATTTTATGATCAAATATGTAAAATATGTATCCTCTTACCACTATCAAATGGTATTAATAAGATGGATTCGCAGCATAAAGAGGATTTTTCTTATCTCTTTTACCCACTGGTCAACCTTACATTGTTTTTAAATGACTTATTCCCATGTTGGGACATGTCTTTTGGGAACATGAATTCCCTACTCATAATGATTGTACATGACTCGTTTAAACTTTAAATGATATCAAAATGATTCAAATGCTTAACATGGTTATAATAAAAATGAAAGAAAATGAGTGTATTCTTGGCAATTAAACATTTTGATGGAATGAAACTCATGATTTGCAAATGATAACGTATGTTTTTAATAATCGTCACAAGTAAGATAGTATAATGATTTTAACTCAAAGGTAATTTAGTAGTGATGAAAATGCAAGTAAAGGGACCTATGTACTGGTTGTTAAGGTGTTTGATTGTTTATCTTATAATCCTATCGGTGTATAGTGTTTACTCATGTGAAGTGAATGTGGAATTGTTGATTGTTGTCTCATTCATGTGAATGTATGTGTGTATGAATACTATTATTATTTAATAAATACTTACTCCAAAAGGAGAAAATTGTGATAAGATAAAAAAAAGATGTATATGTATATGGTGGATAAAGTCTTTATCCTACCTATCCCTTGTGGTTTATGGATTTTGTTTCATTTCTCTTTTAGAGCCAATGTGATGTTGTTTCATTGTCATTTTACTTGTGTAGATGCATGAAAGTATGGGGTGGGATACATCATTGTTTATGGAGGGATAAGTGTGATGTTAGTGAAGGGAGGAATAAGGATTTGTTTGTTCATATGGACAAATTAACATGATTCATGGCTATTCTCAGTGGCACGAGAAGTGTTGTCTCAAGTGGAGAGATAAGTGTATATTTATTATTTTATATTGCACGTTTATTGGGAGGAACCAAAGGCTAGCCATTATTTCCTAGTGGATAGATAAGTGGTAGTTTACAAATGATGATCACTCCCCTTTACAAGTCTCGTAAGAAGGCTTGATAATGTGACTCATATTTATTGATGAAATGTCATTTTCAAACTCTCATTATTTAAAAAAAAATCATGTTGGTTTCTCATTAGAGCACACATGTTCATTTGTTTTATGGTGTTTTGTATCTTGACTGCATGGGTATGATTGTGTATGTGTGTATGTGTGTATGTTGTGGACTTGTATTATCATAGTGGAGGGATAAGTGTTATTATGGTGTATGGGTTTGTTTATTTTTGGGAGGAACCAAAGGTTATTTTTCCTTCCTTAGAGGAGGGATAAGTGGAAGTAATGGCATCATCTTCCCCTTTAAAAAGCTATCGAATGGCTTGGTTGTATTACACTTTTTCATTTCTATTGATTTTTTGGCATCACCTTAACCTTACCTTGGAGATTCATACAAATCAATGCATGTCTTGTTATGGTTCAGGTATTGTGTTGTTGTTACGTGGGCCCAAGTATTGTTGTTGACAAAAAAATTATCAATGTTTTGGTTGTGTTACTAGTGTGGGTGTTACACATGGAATAGTAGGAATCTGTCTCCCACCTATTTCAATGTGTTGGTTTCAACTACCTTAAAAATAATCAAAACTAATACCACAATTAAAATGGCTAGTATCAAAACCAATACTATGGGCTCAACGGAAATTATCAAAACAATATTAAAAAGGTGGTGATCAACAAAACTATGAACGTAGACCACAAGAGTACAACCCCAACTACTATTTTTTTTTCATAGATTTATTAGTCATGAAACTAAGACTTGTAAGGAGTACAATTTTATGGAACAAATCCTTGAAGATCAATTGTTAATTATTCAATGAAACAATTCTAGGGAATGTTGGTATTACCATGAACAATCAACTAGTTTAAATTCTTCTTGTAGCACCACAAAACACTAATCTCCATATCTACCAAAATCCATTCTCGAACCATCAGTAACTTGTCGCTCATAAAGTCCCAAAAAATAATGCAACCCAACCATTCATGCAAGTCCAAATTCACGATACAAATGCTTTGACTTTTAATGTCGCAAATGTAAACATTACCCCTTAATTATGCACACAAGTACCAATTTTAAAATTGGGATCGTTTAACTAGACAAAAATAGAGAATCTAAAAAATCATCACCCACACCAGGGAATATCAATCATCCCTTTCTCCCCTAGCCAACTTCTAGGAAGATGATACTCAAAAAATTTCCAAGACTGTGGTGTTAGTGTGAGTTATCTTATGTGTCCTCTTCTCATATTGGAGGGTCATCTCACATGGGTTAGGTTTAGGGTTTCATGTGTGTCATGCACTAGGGTTACTCAACACCCTATATGCACCCCTTTACTATTCATTTATGAGTATGCCAAGACACTTCGTTTCCTTTCCTTTATGCAAAGTTTTATTTTTTTTGAGCAAGTTCTTCCATTAGTGATCAATTATTTCTTGTAATTGTTGGAGCTATCACGATTCCGTTAGAGTGCAACTACTTTGTGGTGCCTCGTTTCCGATTCGATTCTCGCAAAACTCTTTTCATGGTATCAGAGCATAAAAACAACAAACAAAAAAACTATCTACGCAAAAAACTTTACCTACCCTTGCAATTTTTTTAAAACGGGTTTTATTTGGTAAGCTTTTCTTACTGTTCTAAATTTTTTAAAAAGTTTTAAAAACTTGCCTTTTTTTAACTTTTAAAAGTTTTAACGTTTTAAAGTTTTAAAATTTTTAAGCTTTTAAGTATTTCTTTTTTAGTAAGTTTTTTTTAAAATGTTTTTTCTACAAAACCGTAAGTTTTTTTCAAAAAAACAAAAAAGGCTATTTTCATAAACTATTTTAATAATAGAAATTTTTTTAAATTCGTATGCCTTTAATAATAGCAAATTTTTAATCAAAAACTTATGGTAAGTTTTTTAAAACAAATCATTTTCTCTTAATAAATCGAAATTAAATTAAATTAATAGATCTTATTTAAATATTTAATTAGGATTTAATTTTTTAGATCTTAATTACTTTTTGTAATTTATTAGATTTAATTTAATTAATTTTTTATTAATTGCAATTAATTTGATTCTCTTATTTTATAATCTGGTAATTTAAAAAATTGTCCTTCATTACCTTTTTTAATCGTCTTTTTACAAACTTCATAACTCTCAAAATAGTAAAATTAGGCATTTCAAATGGTAAAATTTAGCGTTATTGTCGATTTTTTTCACTAATCATGCGCTCAAGTGTGCAGTGGCACTTCGTGCACCTTGTTATCACCGAATCACGCACCCTTGTGTTTATACAAGTGCATATACTTGTACTCACGATGTTGATTGGATAACATGGGTACTATCTCCCAAGTTGTGGGGACTTGCTACTTGAGATAGACCTCCAGAGAAAGCTGGTCCTTGCTCCTAAACTACCATGCCCACAATCTACTCTAATGCAGGGGAAAACTACCTATTCTAAATCTAAATCTTTTCCAAAGGGACCATGTATGAGAGAGAATGCCTAAACTGTAAAGCCTACACTAAGCGGTTATATACCAGAGCGAAGGAGGTGTGAGAGTAGTCTCTCCGATGTTGTGAAATACAGAGTTAAAGTGCACACTAGAAGAGGTGATGACGTGTCTCCAATAAATCGAGCACAAATGCATTCACAACACATATTCCAAGCATAACATAGATGATAAGGAATCCCTGCAAGAAATAAATAGAACACAAATTCTTGTAAATAAGGTTTATAAAGGGTATGGTAAGAAGAATGCCAAAGAACCACAGCAGGGGAGGATACATCCAAACTTGATTTTATGGGCTTTTTCCTGGTATGAACAGTTCAATCTATTACAAGATAAGGGCAGGCTCACCATGCAAGCAGTCCACAACAAGGGCTGCAAAACACATTGCTTCACAAAGCAATTTGGCAGAGCTTTGCCTACAAAAACTTACCTTGTCCTTACAATGCGCCAAAACCTCCAAATTATAGAAAAATGAGAGAAAAGAGAAGGGACAAATGGAAGGAAATCCCGAAAAATCTGTCCTTCAGGCCACCTGTAAGAGCATTACATAATGGAGTAAAACCCATTGATAGATAGTACTTGCAAAAGGCTCCCCATACTTTCCATGTGCTGCAGCAGAGGAAAGAATGAGACCATGCCTCTTAATTGCACTACCAACCCACCAATTGAACACTGTTGTGACCAAGCCACGTTTCTCAAAAAATCTTGACCAATTTCTGATCAATCCAGAATTTCTTAATTTTGTGCATTGGGGCTCGGAGCCACAATTCCAACGATACCAATTTTGGCGAGTTCGTTGAGAAATTGCAAAGTTATGGCCTTCTGAGTGTGGGCAGCTATTTGGGTCTGGCAGGCATTTCTGTCATTTGACGGGAATGAGCATTAACTGACTGGAACCGAATATATTTTCCTTAATTAAATATAGCTACCCTCATCAAAATAAGAAATCCAGTTTTTGTGCGTAGGGGGACGTCGTGCTCATTCCAGAAAGTCCAATTTTGTGAAAATCGCGAGCTCGGAGTCAAAAGTTATGGTCTTTTGAAGTTTATCACGGGTCAAAACGTTGACTTTTGTTTCTTTACCTTCGGCCGCTTCGGCGTTTTCACTTTCCCTCGCGTCCCACGCATATACCTTGTCCCGGCTGTCCCGAACCAGAATCTCCTGCTCTCGCCGATTCGGCTTCCCTTGTTTCCTGCTTTTGCGGCAAAGACCCGTGGCGGATTCCATTCGCTCCTCTCGGGCTCTTCGGCTTTTCGCGTCCTCCGCGTACTTTTGGCCCGGATTCCCCTTACGAAGAGTCCTCTGTTTCGGCCGAAACCGTTGGTTCGCATCCTCCGCACACTTTTTGTCCCAACTGTCCCGGACTGCCTGGGGACAAATTTCCTCCAAACCGCTCGAAAAGGACGACTTGAGCCAAACCGGGGGGGGGGGGGGGGGGGGCCGATCCCGTCTTTCGCGTACCTTTTCCCAATTTGTCCCACCTTGCTGTCTAAAGCAGCCTTTTTCAATTTTTTTTTTTTTCACTTTTTTCGTCTTCCCTGTTGCCCCCCTTTTCCACCTCCCCCCCCTCTTCCTCCTTCCCAGTCTTGCCACCTTTTCAAACAGGCATAGGGCCCAGGACCTTCCGAGGTCATAGTCCGTTGTTCGTTCGTATGCGATGGAGTAAATGCTCTTTTCTGGGGCGGTCGTGGGGTGCTGATTTCTTTTAGGGTGTGCAGTCGTTATACTGGTTTCAACTGCTTTTCAAAACCTTTCGGCGGGCCGATTCTGAGCCCAATAATGTCCCTCATGTCCCGACTGTTGCAAGGACTAGACTTAGCCATTTTTCATGATTTTCCTGGCACACAAGCTTTTTTCTCCCTTTTTTCTGGCAACTTTTTTCATCACATTTTTTAAAACTTGTTGTGTTTTCCTTTCCCCCTCTTGGATAGGATAGTTAGAAAGAAGCCAAGGGGACCCCAGAACCGAATTTTTGCCTTGAATCAATTTAATATTGCCTTGGACTAAGAATTTGATCATGTTATCAAAATTACCTGAGGGTGAATTTGGATAACACACATCTTCCGCCTTCCAAGTCTTTTCTTTTCGGTGTTTTTTGACGACTATCTAATCCTTGAGTTCCCAACCTTGGTGTATTTCACCCTTATATTGCTTGTGACTAGTGAGCGCGTCGGCCACAGTCCTGGCAGCAAGGGGGTTTCCCTTTTACGCTGTGAGACATTTTTTCCCCAATGGGGGGCTTTCGCCCCTCCTTTTATTTTTTCTGTGCTGTATACGGGGTCTTTTCTTTTTGTGCTCCACAAAAACATTGTTGGGTCTCCTCTCTTGCA